>CM052716.1:25891979-25918846 GCA_028551405.1 Uromys caudimaculatus | reverse complement strand
AGGGATTGTTCTGTTCAAGACTGAAACTACTAGAATTGATGGGTCACCTGTTCAGAAGAGATTTGCTGAATACCTTTGATGTCTAAGTCATATCACCAGAGATATTTATCATTTCCTGAACTACCTTCTAGGTTAATCTGTTATGATGAGAAATGGCTCCCCTTGCATTTTCCCTACCAACTACTAGCCTGCTAACAAAAATTAAGTAAGCATAGTGTGGCCATGATAGCTTTGATAGTCTCCTAAGCATCAATAATTTTAGACAGACTTCTCCCAGCCCCTGGCCTCCCTCAGTATGTAAGGAAACTGGCCCATTGTAAACATTTTCTTTGTGCGTGTGTTTGAAATACACATGTTAAGACAAGCCTTTTTATCGGTTTTGTAATGCAGGCATGCCTTCTTCAAGTTCTGAAAACCATTGTTTCGAAGTACAGTTATTTCTAAGGGCAGATAGCATTTCAAGGCTCCTATATGATGGAGGGAAACTAACTTCTCATCTACACAGGCACTTAGCAGGTGCACAAAACCACACTTTGACACACAGATATACATAAAATTAAAAGTTAAAAAGCTGCAAAGCAAACACAATTGACCTCACCCCTTCATCCTGAATCAATCCTTGAGCTCTCAAAATCTGTATCTATAGTCATTTTGTCTTGTGACATCTAACAACTAAAGCTGGTCTGTTTTTCTCTCCTGATCACAGCAATGGTACTCATGGTTGTAATGGAGCCCATCAATTATGGTAGGGCAGATTTCCTTGGCTATTGTGGCCACCTTTAAGTATTTGAGAATCTGAGCAGATAAATACCCCCGTTTCAGACAGCATCTCTGCAATATCACTTCATAGGGATGCAGAGATGTTGAGTAGCTGCTTGAGATGCAATGTCTGTGTGGTTGCTTGACTGGGATAGAACAAAACAAAACAAAACAAAACAAAACAAAACAATTATTGTTACCTAAATTTTCTTGGCAAGCCAGAATGCATTCCAGGCAGAGAATGCATACCACACAGGATGGTCTGACCAAAATGATCCTTGAGCAGACCCCTAGCGTTCCTGAAGGACGGGTTCCCCGAGGAATAAGGTTGCAAAGGGAGTCTGTGTCACTGTCTGACTGTACCTACCTGCATCAGGGAAAAGAAGTGATTCATTGTTATCCCGATACAGTCCTGTAGCCAGCTCTCGTTAATGATATCAAGCCTCTCCTGCTCTGCCTCCTCTTTCCTCGCTTCACAGATGTCCCACAGGCGGTCTCGCAGATCCTGAGTGGAAAGAGAGATAGCATGGCTGTGCTTGAGAATCGTGCCTTGAACAGCGTCAGTGTCATGCACCCGGGAGCCTTTGATTCTGGAGATGTCCCTTTCGAAGACATGCCTAACAGGTTTGTGTGTGGATTAATTCATTCGGAGGGTGATCCTCTTGTTCTCTCGGATCAGCAGCCCATAAGTCTCACAAACCCATGCCTATCCCATTTTCCATGGATGGTTCTATTGGTGTGTTAGTTTCTTTGTTAATCAACATGTTTGGTTGAATGACACATTATGTGAATTTAAAAACAAAACAAAAATAACTATTATTGTTGGGGAAAAAAATACACTTTTGCATTTGAACCAAGGCCATGAATTTGTTGTTTATTACAGATACAACATCCTTTGACAAAAAAAAAAAAGTATTTGTAATGGTGATGATCAGCAACAGCTCAGCAGCATACCAGGCTGTGACCAGTAAGGAAAAATGTGAATAAGATAACGTACAACGTCATATTTACACATAGGAATAGGCTAGAGTATGGGCATTTGGGAATATTTCATTTGTTTTATAACTTATATATAAGTATACCAAAATTATAGTGGTTCTGAGTATCAAGTTCTTCTTAAATGTGTTGTTGACATATCTGATCACCCATTAAATACCTGTAAGCAACATTAAGTAGCTCATTCATTGTCTTTATTTTTATAAGAAGCTATTGGGTCATAGGGAAGGCATTCTCCTCAGGTGAGTAAATGGTAAAGCTAGGAGGTGAATCTTGGGGCTCGAGAAATGTGTAGCACTAAGTTCTGCTCCAGAAGTGATATCAGATAAGAGAGAATTTAAGACAGAAAGCACTTTAGGGGCTGAAGTGGCTGTTACACTGTTTCTAGAAATAGACAGCCCTGCAGATACACTTTGTCATTCTGTCTTCATGCATCCCATAATGCTTCCTTGGAGCAGCTTGATATTTAGGTGCTTGGACATAGATTCCCAAGCCGCCACTTAACATGTTAAACTATTGGCCATATTTCTTCAGCTATAAAATGGGATTCTTACTGGTAAGTACCTAGGATCATTGCTGTGTGGATAAAATAAGAGAGTGCCAGCAACTAGTGAGTGCTGAGCATTTAGAAATGAGGGTTGCAGCATTATATAATTAGTGTGTCAAAATTTGCTCCAAGGAAAGGGGATAGAGGTGTCTGAGCTACAGTAGTTTTAAAGTTTCATTTTCAAAGATCACCTATGCACAAAGTACAAAAAGATAAAAGGATGGAGCTGGTTTTTCAACCAACATTACTTATACCACTTTTAAAAAATGCATGTGAAGCCCAGTGTGGTGACATATGCCTTTAATCCCAGTAACTGGAAGGCAGAGGCAGGTGGAACTGAGTTTGAGGCTAGCCTAGTCTACAGAGTTCCAGGATAGCCAGGGCTGCACAGAGAAACCCTGTCTCAAAAATAAACAAATAAACAAACAAATGGATACATTAGCCTTATCCCAAACCTGACGTTAATTATTCATAGGCATGGAAGGAAAGCAAGTTTTGTTTAGGCGTCACAGTTTTCTCTACTGTGTAATCCTACTGAGAATCGACTGTTTAAAGTCTTATAGTATTTCTGATGAGGTTATTATGTCGAAACATATTGAACCTTTCTCGGGTAGAAATAATGCTGGTTCCTAGCTTCCTTGGAGAAACAATTTGATGAAGCGTTCCACGTATATATCTTAATAACAAAAGCTTACTCAGAAAAATATGTGTTGGCTTGTTCCCTCTTTGCACTTCCTGGCAGCTATGTCTTTGTCTGTATATGGGTTGATATTTTAATTTTAATGTTTAATATTCTTATTTGCTAAGTAGTCAAGGTATGTTTTTTTATTCTCATTAATTCTGTTCTCCTTTTCTTAAATTTAACTTTTATATTCTTTTTGAAATTATATTGATTTTAGATTCTTTCATGTATACAGAAAAACAATCAAGAAAACAAAGTAAATGAGCACACTAAGTACAAACATGTATATCTATGTAATCTAATGCTGACATCTTTCAGCATCTGTAAACATTAAAATGAGATCCCTATCATAGTTACATATTTTAAATATTTAAAAGTAAAATGTGAATTTGTAAAAAATAGTAAAAATAATGGTGAAGTTATATTTAATCCTAGATTGGAGTCTTTTTAAATTGGCCATTAAAGACAATGTAAGAAAAATTTCTAAATTACTTACATGAACATTAAAAACTTTCTTCATTAAAAACTCACTTCAAATAAGCCAACATCAAACTTGGAATATATTTATTATATATTATGAATGAATGGTATTTATCCATAATATATAAAGAATATATACCAGTCAATAAGAAACAGCACATTTCAGCAGAAAAATAAGTAGAAATCACAAGTAGGATCTAGAAAAAGTAAAATAAATGGCCATTAAATGGGAAAGAATGGCAAACTTCAAATGCAAAAGAAGAAATGCAAATTTTAAGAAAACATTTATATTTTTACCTATTAAGTTGGGAAAAATATAAATATAACCTGTTGCTTCAAGTAAAATTAAACTTTCTATTGCTAATTTTTAAGTTAAATTGAAAATAAAAAGTTGAAAGTTTTCAATATGTCTCAAAGATCTTAGACATAAGCATAATCTTTCACTCAATTATTTTAACTTTTTATTTATAGTCTTATAAATTAGCCCAAGAAAATTGTTAATTATTAATGATGTCAATACATATATAGCTAGTTGAAATGTTATGGTATAAGTTTATATTAAATTGGCACATAATTTTATATCAAAATTGGTACATAAAAATGTGTTAGTGAAATATGATTAATAATGGAAACATCTTCAACAAATTATAACCATGTTCACTAGCCATACCCTTTAGTCATAAAAATATTGCTCTAGATGAATTTTTATTCACAAAGAAAACATTTGTATTTAGAATGAAAATGTTGAAAAGCTGAATATGTACTGTGTACCATTTTTTGAAAATAATTAGGAATGGTAAGTGTATTTGCATATATAACTATATTGGCAGGGATTATGGACTTGTCATTGTAAGTCTAATTTCTACTCAGGATTTAATTCTTCTACAATAAACATGTGGTGAATTTAGGTTTAGAAATAGGAATAAATAACATATACAGACTACTAAATTTCCCCCGTCTCTGCCAATAGCCATCTACTATGAGAAAGAGACTTAGAGGAGAGAGACTTTAAGGCTGGTTCTATGAATGGTGAGAAAGAGACAGAAATCAAAAGCAGTTATAAGATTTACTTAGATGTATTATTTGGAGGAATGCTTGAGGACAGTAATAGGTGAACACCTCTTAGGTAAAAGCCTTTGGCACTTCCCTGTCATCCAGGCCACCAAGCTGCCCTGCTGTTTTTGTGAGAGATCATGACTGGTTTCCAAACTGGTCTTGACCTTTACTTCCTGATAGGAGCATTTAAAACTATACATCTAGGTTTCCTGTCTGTGATGGTTTGTATATGCTTTGCCCAGGGAGAGGCACTGTTGGGAGGTGTGACCTTGTTGGAGTAGGTGTGTCCCTGTGGGCATGGGTTTAAGACCCTCACCCTAGCTGCCTGGCAGTCAGTCTTCCACCAGCAGTCTTCAGCTCCTCCTGTACCATGCCTGCCTAGACGCTGCCATGCTCCCACCTTGATGATAATGGACTGAACCTCTGAACCTGTAAGCCAGCACCAATTAAATGTTATCCTTTATAAGAGTTGCCTTGGTCATGGTGTCTGTTCACAGCAGAAAAACCCTAACTGAGACACTGTCTTTACTATAAATTGATCCAGGAGCTTAGGTTTAGGGTCCCCTACAATCTCTCTGACCTCATCAGTAACCTCCCACCTATATGCACTTTGCTCTCCAGTCCTTGAGAGTCTCCATGCACATCAAGACTTGTGATCTCTATGCCTTTATTCTCCTCTGTGACGGATTAACCTTCTTCCGCCACGGAGTTCACTCCAGCATTCTGGCTCCCAGTCCACTCAAAGATCTTCTAAGTAGGATTTCCACATCCACAAAAAGCTAAACAGCTATAGAAATGCTTCAACCTCTTGCTTCTTTGCTTGATGTCATCACTGATTTAAAAAACAAACAAACATAATAACACACTCACCTTACGTTTACTGGTTTTTGATTATTCTGTCTCCTGGCTACCAGCATGGAAATATTTTGGAGTCATAGACTTTGTATTTACCTGTTAAACCCTAGTCCTGTGGACGTAATAAATGCTTTAATATTTTCTCAACACATGATGGACACTGGGGTAGAGCTTTATTATACATGCGAATGTAGTGATATATTTTATAGACACTCCTCTGAGTTGATACATTTGATCTTGGAAGGCAGTTGGTTAGTAGTCAGGATATTCTAGGTTGGGGGTAATGGCACATACAATTAATCCCAGGATGTGGGAGGTAGAGGCAGGCGAACCTATGAATATTTGAAGTCAGCCTGGTCTACATAAAGCTAAATAATAAGATCTTGTCTCAAACAAACAAACCTAATCAAGATGTTATAAAAGGAGGGGAAACATTCCATCTTATAGAGAAAGTAAGCTCCTTAAGACTCAGGAAATTCTAAAAGGGGGCTTATTTAATGCAGGAAGTAAACAGCCCAGAAGATTCAAGAAGTTCCTTAAACTAATGTGTCTTAGAGACACTCCCATCCCCAAACAATACAGGCTATTGCCACTGCTCTTAGATACCTACCAGAACTTGATAATAACAACCTATTGCTGAAAATACCACCTACCCTCATCATAGGACCTAGAGAAATCAAGTCAGTATTAACCAGGAAGCTTCCTCCCTTCAAGCTGGCTCTCATTGACCTAAAAGGCCCTATGCAGACTACTGGAGAAAAAATGTCATCAATAATTTTATCCAGGTGACAACTATGTGGGCTACATTAATGCTTGGTATAGAAAGAAATGTACATAGATATAATAGTGGAACAAATATTATGAGGTAACCAACTACTTTCTGATTAGAATTAAAGCCTACTCTGCAATAGAAAATACATGATTGGAACTACACATTTGGACAAAACCACCATAGTTAGGGAATCAGAGGTGACAAGGCCAAACCTACTACTTTTATGTTACTTAATAGACAAAGTATCAAACCACACTCTAAATTCATGTCTTTCTACCCATCGATCTGTCTAGCTCTCAGATCAGATCAGAGAAATTTCTTTGTATAGTAAATATTGGCTAGAAAAGAAACTCATAAATGGTCAAAGCACAGAGAATAAATGACTTTGTGGTACTCAACCATCAGTGGGACATCTATATCACAGCCCTATCCATAGCTTGGGTTCTATTGCAGAAGAGATTGTAGAAAAACTGTAAGAGCAAGAGGTCAAGGAGGACAGGAACAAAACAGTGTCTTCTAAACATGACAGAACTTCTGCCCTGAGAAACTCATAGCAGTCGTGGTAGAATCTACAAGACCTGTGCAAGATCAAGTCAATCAAAATTCCAGCATGGAATCAGGACTCAAAAACTTCCACCCTAAAGTGAATTTCTATGAACAGTTAATGACTTCTGGATGAGGGAAAACCTGTTTTCTTTAGAGATTTGATTCCTGGTACTTTTAACATGTTCCAGTGATGGGCCACACCCAGAAGCATATAGACAACACATACTGAATTTAATAAAAGAAGAGATGAAGTGGTGGGAGTTGGGGCAGTGAGGGTTGATTCTGAAGGAGTTAATGAGAGGAGTTGAGGTGAATATGATCAAAACATGTTGTGTGAAATTCTCAAAGAATAATTAATATTTGTTAAAAGAAGTTCCAGAAACTAACGAGATACATTGAACCACTCGATCCCCATGCTTATATAAACACTAAAGACTATTGAAAGGCACTACCAACATGGAACAGGTAGATTAGTCATGCTTCTGAGAAGAGGTTCCGACAAGCCAAATGGCCTAGAAGAGGCAGAAAATGCTTGAGCCACCTGGAAGAGATACTCTTTAATCCATTAAGCTATTTGCAAGTTATGCAGTAAGCTCCAGGTTTCCAGGCTTTTTGAGCCATGACCCATGCTTGATGAACTTTGAGTTATTTATGTTTCCATAAGTAACTCCCCCATATTCTTTTAAGTAACCATGATAAACTCATTAGTTTACTAAGCTGGGCTGTCTTTCCTCACTTCTGTTGTGAATCCCCTATGTAGAATGAATAGACATTTGGTTACATTTCCTTAGGAATAGTGCCACACAAGAGTATAATATTTGACTCTCATTGACCAACACATAAAATAGTTTCAAGGTATCCTTCTTCTAGTACAAGTGAGGAGTATCAATTTACATAGGGGAGGTGAAGTCTGTGACACTAAATAGGGCTTCTTGTGCACCAGAAGCCCTTACCTAAGATCAAGGCAATAAACTTGATTTATGAACTCGCAAAAATCTACCTGCCTTCCAACTTCTAAGCATGTGCTTGATGGAGACAGGAAAATATGGAGACAATGTCACTGGACCTTAAAAGGTCTGGTTAATAGAGACGAGTATAGGTTGTCCTCCTTTTCCTTCTTATTACTAGTAGGGTATGTAAGTAGATTCAGGAGGTGTATGTAGTTACCACTAGGTAGGGCCACAGCTAGATGGACCAACTGACATGAAGAGAGTCTACAAGTCTACAAGGAAGATGCCAAGAATTCTCTTGCATGCCTGGTGTCAGCCCCTCTTCTAAGAAGTGCACCATATATGTATTCTGAACTGAAAATGCAGAGCAGCCAGTGAAGTTACTAATTTGTGAAACTACCAATAGCTGAGCCATAGTTTAAATCATTGTATTTCTAATCTATGCTTCTATCTCTGAAGAAGGAGAGGAGATGAAGGGTATAGATAGAGAAATGAAACCATGGTGATCTGTCCCTGAAGGTCACCGCAGTCCTTACATTTACTCTTTGGTGTAGTTCAGCCTTTGTTTCCTCATCTTCCCACAGATCTTCAGGAACAGAGTTGAAATCAGCTTGCCACTGAGATACAAAGTCTTGCTTGTGATCTGGACGCCTTAGAAACTCCTGGAAACTTGTCCTGTAAGTAGGGGAGAGAAGAAGATGAATCTTTGGCCTATGTAAACATGACCAAATTCCACCTTTGGGGATTTTACTTACCTAGTATCATATAAATAAGAAAGCACGTTGTGTTGGCTTTCTCTGAGATGTTGAAGTACTGTTTTGATGTGTTTTATGTAGGATTTCTCTATCAGTTCCCAGTAAGGCACTAAAAATGAAGGTAGCTCCTGTTAAACAGTAAATCGAAGAGATCAGTGTTTGAAAATGAAAATTCTGTGAGTAGCTGAGTCAAATGAATACTTGTTATCAAGATCATGTTCCAACTGCCACTACCTGGGGCACAGTTTCTAAGATGTCTTAGTCCTCATCTGTCTCTAGAAGATAATTCCTGTTCTTTAGAATCAATATGTTTCAGAACAGACATTATTCCACTGTCTTATGGTTTAGTTTGTTTTATACATTTTTTTCCAGTTCTAAAAAGCCAGAGGTTAAACCTTGTCTGGAAGTATTATGATAAGGAATTAGGAATGATGACTGACTCTAAATTTGCTCGGTATGCAGCCAACAGAAGTCATTCTTCTAGGAAACTGCATCTCTGCTTGTCCTTCGGCAGAAAATTGGTACTCACAGGAGCTATTTGCTCTCCTGATTTCAGTATTCAAGAGCAGTTACAAAGTATGACTCAGAAATTCAAATTCAAGGGGAAAATTGGAATGTGGTTCACTGATAAGGCTCTAGATTTTTTTTCACTTTCCCTTTTGGACTGAATCCCTGATCTTCTGCCCTCTACCAGTAAGCCGCAATTCTAGGCTTACCTCAGCTTTTTGATAAATATTTATGTAATCCTGGCTCCAGAAAGATTATTAGATGTTTCAAATGTGGTAAAACTTGATATACAGGATAAATGATTCTATTAGGTTGATTCTAGGGTGTCATACCTCAGGTATAGGCTCATTCACATAGACCCATTCTTCTGATCCTGGCTTAGCTGGCGGTGGTGCTGTTGGTATGGGTGATACCTCTGGTGAGGCAACGGGTGATTTCTTTACTAAAATTTTGCCTCCTTGTGCTTTGCCTTTAGGAGAAACTTAAACATGAATATTAAGTCATACTAGTACAAAAAGGTGAACAGGATAGGTTTCTGAGGATGACAAATTCATGATTGTTTTGAGATTTAGGCTACCTATTACTCTTTTAACTTCTTCAGGCAGTTTTACTAACTCAAAGATAAAAAAAATGCCTGGTTTGCTGTAGACCCTACATTAACCCATTAACCAATACTATTATGATGACGACAACGACTACTACTACTACGACTTATGAGTTGTTTTGTGATTTAAAAGAATACAACAACTCTCATCTGTCTGGCTATTGTTACAGTTTTGGTACTTTACTCATGGCTTGCTTCTCTAATCATGTGCAGCTCTTATAAAATTTAGGATTTACCATAAAGTGGCTAATTAAATTCCTTATGCCACGCGAGAAAGAGGGTATCTAGAACATAAATGGGTCTTGCTTGTGTCTCTTGGGGCCAAGAGCAGAAGTTAGGGAAGGATTGTCTCTAAGGGTTAACCAGAGGAGGTAAGCTGTAGATGTGATACGTGAGAGAAGAGACAACTGAAGCTTGGGAACCTTCTCATATGCCCTATAGGTTGAAAAGGATTTCTAAAATGACGCGATTTCTTGCTCTGATCAGTTGTCAAATTTAAGCCTAAAAGTCAAGAAGGGAGGGAAGAAGGCATTGGGGGAGGTAGAAATGGAAGCAAAACTCTGAGAACAAGGAGGCCGAGGAGACGGTAAGTAAGAAGGTAAGAGGGCGAGGAAGAGGAGGATGTCCTCTGTGTCTTAATTTAGAATCTGAAGAGGAAATATATGTCTTCTTTTCCAGTGAAGAGGGTCACCCAGACCTGTTGCATGCTTTCTTTATATTATGAGCACAGACATACTGTGAAAGGATCAATTTTTTTTTTCTTTAAAAGATCACTCAGGCTAAATTGTGCCTTCCTTCAGATTAATTGGTGAAAATTGTACATGTAGTTTGAAGATGACTTAACTAAAGAAGCACTTTCTTTCTCACAAATATATTATTCTAGTGGGTAAAATTTAGTGATGGTCTTTATATATCTTTAATTTTATACTAATTAAAATGCATGTTTTTTAAGTAGAGAAGGTATTATCAACTAAGACTTTTAGGTAGTTCAGGTAATTTCTCCATAAATAATTAAATCAATATCCATTAGTCATTCATACAACTGCAAACTAGCAAAAGCTGTTCATAATTGGCTATCTTTTTTTCTGTACGATTCTTCACTGTTCATTCTGATCTTTGACCATTTTAAGATAGGAGTTTCTAAGCAGAATTTCCAAAATGAAAAACTATAATGATAGAATGAGGGCTTGAATAAGTTTTCCCCCTTCTTTTAAAAATATTGTCTTCAAAAATAAAAAAGGAGGAAAAAAATTATAAAAAAAAATATTGTCTTCATTTAGTAAAAATCTGGGGAGAGGGAATAGTTTTTGTAACACCATCCTTTGAGACCATATTAAATGTATATAATATTTAGCAAAGAAAATGCTTAGAGAAGGAGAATTTAATGGGAAATAAGCTCAGGTAATGAAAGAAGTAATATGAAACAAAATCTTTATTAGCTACTTAAGTCTAATGAAGGAAATCATTTGAAGTCTTCGGGTCTACAGTGAGATCATTGAGTCCTTGCTATAGCCATTCTTCATAGGTAAAGGGATTGAAGAAAAACTCATATTTCGTATATTCTTACACATCAGGTTTAGGAAATTTTTGTTTAATAATGATAACTTGATAGCCACCTAACTGGCTATCCAGTCTCAAGTGTTCAGCCCTAAAAACATACTCTTATTAAGGCACGATTATTACAAATTAAAATAAGTCATAGAAAAAAACTTCCATTTCTCAGGCAATGCAGCAGATCAATGTTAAAAAAAAAAAAAAAAAGACAAGTTTAAGTAAAAATAAAGCAACAGAGTAATATGCTTGAGAACAATAAAAAACTAGCTAAATTAATTATAAATAACAGAAAAAATAGATATAGTGGTGATTTAATGAAAAGCTGAGCAATTAAAAGTCAGACATTTAAAGGAAAATTTAAAAGCATAATGCAAATAAGTAATTGTAGGAAATGAATGAACTTCATTGACTGATGGGAAGGGAATCTTTAAGAATCAGAGCACTTTCTAATTAAATTAGCATTTCTCAGGGAGGTGGGAGCTTGGGAGCTGGCATTAGTTGGCAAGAGGCAAACATAGATTCTGATGTATATATGTTGAAACAAGATGTTTATTATTATTATTATTATTATTATTATTATTATTATTGTTTATTACTTTTAGTTTTAAAATATTCTCTTTTACTAGTTGAAGTCAAAATATTTGTTAACAATGGTTAGCCTCATATTTCTTTATTTTAGCTGTGTTCAGCAACATTTTGCTAACAGATACATAGTGTTAATGGCTGACTGGGCTGCGAAGAACACCTGCCAATGTTTAATCCCAGGTTGACTCAGCTAAAATGAACATTTTAGATTAGAGGTAGACCATACTGAAGGAACACAACCAGGAAGCAAGCGTTCCAGAGTTAGGTGAAGAGTCAGAGACTGAACACACACCAGTTCTGTGCAGAGAAGAAACTTTGGCAATGCTCAGGAAGGAATGTTTTCACTGTTCAGGATCCTAAGATTTTTATTGTTCATCATGGAGTCAGATGGATCTAACTGTAAAGTAGTAAGACTGATATTCTGGCCGGGCAGTGGTGGCGCACGCCTTTAATCCCAGTACTTGGGAGGCAGAGGCAGGTGGATTTCTGAGTTCAAGGACAGCCTGGTCTACAGAGTGAGTTCCAGGACAGCCAGAGCTACACAGAGAAACCCTGTCTCGAGAAACCAAAAAAAAAAAAAAAAAAAAAAAAAAAGACTGATATTATTCTGAGATCATTAATGAAACCCACCTGTTGCGGGAAATAGTAAAAAACAACAACAACAACAAAAACAACAAAAAACCCGACAAGTTCCCGCTCTATGCCCTGCTATTCTCTGAGCTAGCGAACAGGATGGAGAGATTTCGAGAGCTCTGAGTCAGAGCGTCTCCACGAGATAAGAATAGGCTGGCCATTTGCCCGCCAGTGCATAGCCGGCCAGCCCGCCAAGGCCAGAGAGTAGCAGGGAATAGCATGGGAACTTGTCATTCTTTTTAATATTTCCCGTAACACTCACCTTTATTGCAATTATGCTTAGATTGAAATAAAACCTCTGTATATCAATTCTGCATCTACAGCGAAATCCCTATACCCAAGGCTCAGGGGACATCATGGAAGAAGGGGCAGAAAGATTTTAAGACAAGACCTAGATAAACAAGATACGAGCTCTGAGACTGCCTTATGCATAGCTCTGGGAAGCTGCGCCTGAACTAGACCTGAAAAACGATGACGCCAGGTGCCATGTTAATGTGGATGGAGGAATCGCCCAAGGCTGAAGAAGGGCTATAGACAAGGAATGGCTACTGTGAGAGGGGAAAACCAATTTCTCAAGGGATGAGCCTCCTAACAGGTCATCCTGTTCCAAGTAGCCAGCCCTAAATCGTATAATAAGAGAAATAGTAAATGGACTTACGAGGCCTTATGTATATATTTATATGAATGTATATTTGTAAAAATAACAAAGAAAAAGAAAAAAACTATCAAAGGTGAGAATATATATATGTGTCAGTAATATTTAAAGCAGAAAAGTTGATGAGTGTAACCAGGAAGAATTCTAGGGAGGACAGAGGGAAGGGTGGGAATGATGTCAATGCAGTAATTACATACGAAGTTTGGTAAAAATCAAAATTTAAATTAAAAAGTAAACAAAAGTGTGATAGCACTTATGTTTAAAAAATGAGAGAGGACATGAAATTGGGAGATTGAGAAACAGGGGTAGATATAATTTGAGTTAAGGGTGAATAGAGTTAAATATAAAATTCTCAAAGAATTAGTAAAATATTATTGAAAAAATTTAAAGGACATAAATTTGGAGGGAGGTATTTTGGGGACAGGGTGAATTGGCAGGAAGGAATAAATATGAGTACTATTAAGAATATTATGTAGCCGGGAAGTGGTGGCTCATGCCTTTAATCCCAACACTTGGGAGGCAGAGGCAGGTGGATTTCTGAGTTCAAGGCCAGCCTGGTCTACAGAGTGAGTTCTAGGACAGCCAGGGCTACACAGAGAAACCCTGTCTCGAAAAACCAAAAGAAAAAAAAAAAAAGAAAAGAAAAAAGAAAAAAGAATATTATGTATATGTGCAAAATATAAAATAGGCGTGAAATATAAAAATACTGTCTAAAAATAAATATTTTAAGACCAATGTAAGATTGAATGCTTAAGATTTCAAAAGAAACTCGAAAGTTTCTATTACCCAGAGACTAGGAATGGATCAAGATGCTACCAGCAAGAAATAATAAATTTGAAGAAAGAAGAAAAGAAGCGGTATCACAACTTGTAAGAGAGACTTTAAATACAATTGTGATATGATGGTCTGAGAGATAAACAAAAAATGGTGTCCAATGTCAATGATACTAATTTCAAATATTAAGAAGTAAAATAGTATAACTTTCTATGTGAAAGAAATATTGTTATAAACACCCAAACAATAGCATGACTACACTATTGTAAATAAAAGGACTTCTAAATCTCATTTAAAGTTCATGCTTAAAAATATTTCACTTATTTATTTATTTATTCAGTCGTTTGTTTGTTTAAGTAATTTCATGCATATGGTTAATTTGTCTGCATGTATGGAGAGTACTGTATTCTTGAGAGGACAGAAGATTTCCTGAAACCAGAGTTATGGATGATTGTAAGTCTCCATGCTGGTGCTGGAAATGGTACCAGCGTCCTCAGAAGGAAATGCAATCTCACTAGCCCCTAAAATGCACCTTTTAAGATATCATTTAACCTCATAAACTAGAAAACTAAAAGCTAAAAAAAAAAGAAAAGAAAAAGAAAAAGAAATAAAAAGAAAAATAAAAAGGAACTCCTTTAGGTTAATTAAACTGAGCTAGTGAATGCATATATTTTAATTGTTAATCTTGCATGGTTGCTTCTGGTTTTTTTCAGTGCCTGTGAGTTTCTCATTAAGGGTGCTCTCAGAGTCTCTATTCTGTTACATCTGATTTACAATTTGGTAGCAAGTTTTTCCATGTGTACTTAATATGTCTTTCTGGTGCACATATAATACTCTTTCATTTGAGTTTAGTTTGGGAACAATTAAAATGCAAGAGATAAGTAATATGAAATGGGAAATTTCTCTGGTGGTAAACAATCAAGGGCTGAGTCTGAATTACAGCAGTTAGATTTCAATTAAAATGGTATCTCAGCATTGATTCACTAACTACATCCACTTACATAAGTCTAGAGTGTCACATAACCATGGCAAGACTGCCTTTGACAGTAATGCTCTGGAAAATGATGTTCATCTTAGTTTAAGTATATATATATATATATATATATATATATATATATATATATATATATATATATATATATATTATGTGTATGTGTGTGTATCAGAACATTTAAGAGATGATTTAAATATTATTGTAATGAATGACCTGTGAGATAAATAATTTTTTCATTGTCAATGGTATTAATTTTAAATATTAAGAAATATATATACATACATACACAAATATTAATGACTGCTAAAAACTGTGTGTGTCTGTGCGTGTGTGTGTGTGTGTGTGTGTGTGTGTGTGTGTGTGTGTGTATAGTATTGAGATATATATCAAGATGTTCGTAACATTTAGAACTTTTGTGACTATCACTACCCACTTTTAGACTAAGACTAAATTGGCAATTTATGATGGATTTTTAAGTAAAATTATACACCACAAGACAGTAACTCTGGGAAACTATCTGGAGACGAGTCAAGTACACATATTCATTGCATTTCAATCTTTAATTATTTTTTTGTTTTTGCTATAGCAACTACATGACTCTAAGTAACATATTTTAGAGCCTGCACGTTTTCCATTAGGTACTTCAAGAATAATATTTACCTTATTTCAAATAAATGGATAAAATAAAATAGATAAATATAAGTAGAAGTCAAGTCAGATAATAATGCAACTTAAAACATAAGTCAAGACTCAGGCGCTGCTGTGGCTCTGGACTGACACCCAAGATAAGATAATGAAAGGGAATACACACTCATTACGTAACCACTCATGCAGCAGCGGCAGCTGTGCACGTCCCTTGATATCAAGTGATATTTCTCACTTAGGATCCCATACATGAGCCATTGAGTGAGAAAATTACATACTTGCATTTCAGAAAATGTAATAGCTGGTCATTATTAGTACAATGTCAAGTTTTAGTTCCACTTCTGTGTTGTGTTATAAGGAACGATGGAGACGTTATGCCAAAGTGCTTGTTACTGAGTACGATTTAATGAGAGGCCAAAGAAGGTACAGCAGAGACTTTATGGGAGCAAAGCTTGACTGCGGATAACACCTACAATACCCATGATGAGGAGACAGATACTCTGCCTATTAGGCAACCACTTCATTATTCCTTGCAAGTATCACTTTTTTTTTCTGCCATTGTCTTGGAATCTGATGCTGTTTTCTTTAGAATGAACTAATGACTTACAAATGCCCCTCAGAATGAGTTACAGTATATACTGCTTGCCATCCTATATGACTGTTTTCACTGAGCTGGTTATAATACACAGGAATACATGTAACAATAGCTAACTTTATCTGGTGTACCTTTCCTTTGAATACAGTCTCACCTTTCCTTCCTTTTCCTTCAGGTTGAGGTTCTTGCTTACCATGCTGGGGTTCTAAACAAAATTCAACATACAATTATGATTGATGACTTATTTCAATAGTCTAGGCTGTACAATCTCTAAGCAATCAAATATATTTGTCAACTGCATCAAATGAATACCGTTTTTGCTCTGTGAGTTGAAGTAAATCTGAGGACAGACTCTACATTTACTTTTAATGAATGATAGTTCATTAAGAATCGCAGTTATATTCTATGTCTTCATGCAAAGAAATTTAATATTACTTTAGTAGTGAAATTTAGTAATGAATTTGTTCATAACCTTTAATGGGATGGAAGGGTTTTTTAAAGATAAATTGCTAGTCCATTTGAAGCAACACGATTTATTTAAATTTATTGTGACAAAATGACCTTCATTTATAGGACGGGGCCTCCCAAAGAAACATGACTCAGCAAGACTACTAAACATGTAAAGGTGCTTGCCCCTATGTGATGCAAGCTTGATAATCCAAGTTCAACACTGAGAATCTACATAGAGGTGGAGGGAGAGAACTGACTCCAATTTCCCCACCTTATCTACCATGCATACACATGGTAATAAATAATAATATGATAATGATACGATTGGATCACTAATAAAAATGAAGCACCTTGAGAAAGATCTAAATAACAACCTTGTTCTGATATAATACATCCTTAGGTTTGTTTTTTGATTTTTGTTTTGTTTTGTTTGTTTTGTTTTTTTTCCCCATGCACTGTATTGCCTAGTGCCTCCTGTTTTTCCAATTGCACCGACTCTAGTTTACAATACAAAGGATATTTTGGGCATATTTATCTTATATTTTCTAGAACCTAGTTAAAAGTAAATTGCAGAAAGAGGGAAACTAGAAAATGGACAATCTATAGGTTAATTGTTTCCTAACTAATGAATTAGAAATAGGTCCTGGAAGGAAAAAAAAACCGCACTACTGCATGCTGTATTAGTTGCCAAAATGTTCAATTATTTACTTCTCTTGATCTTAGAATATGTACTTTCTTCAATGAACAAGTATGACAGTTTAAATTATTATTATGTAGAGATCTAATCTTCTCCAATCTCTGTGTGTATGCTTAGAAGTGATAGTCAAAAATTACATAAATGCATGTTACTTGCATTTGAATATTTCTTGTCTGACTGCCAAGATTTCCTAGAAACAAACAAGTGGATGACAGAGAGGATCATCCTCACAACACTTTTACCTAAAACGACTTTTAAACACACACACATTTGACAATGAATTTCATAAAGTACTGTATGTTGGAATCAGTTAATTGTATTACAGAAAAAGTTTAATAATTAGAAAACTTTATGATAAAAATATTCTGAGTAGCAAGATATGCAAGGGGCTTTGCCATTTAGAACAAGGTGTCAGACACAAACAAAATAAGACACTGGATTGATAGTTTTGCGGGAAACTATTTCTGTTGGAAGTAACATGTACTCTGACCCATTTTAAAGATTAGCTCCAAAATATGTTCTGAAATCTAAGTATGTTTCAGTGAGTGTGTGTGTGTGTGTGTGTGTGTGTGTGAGAGAGAGAGAGAGAGAGAGAGAGAGAGAGAGAGAGAGAGAGAGAGAGAGAATTGTGAATTGTGAATTGTAATGCAAGGCAGCCTTAAACTAACTATATAGAAAAGGTTGGCCTTAAACTCCTCGTTTGCCTTTTGTCTCTGGCAAATGCTGGAGTTACAAGTTTGCAGTGCCATGCTTATCCTACAAACAAACAAACAAAGACAAGAACCACTTAAATAGTAGCATGATATTATTATTATTTTATATTGAGAACTGTAGTTCAAAATTAAATAGACCTTTCAATGGAAGACAAATGTGAAGGTTTTTAGTTGAATCCTAAAGCGGGTTGAAAGTTATATAAAATGGAGACCTGTATTCCAGAATTGTACTTGGACCAAATCTGCTAAGATTAAGTGCACTGTACCTGCTCCAACCAATTTTCAAGCTAGTGTTTTGGCTCTTGTTTAAAAGAATGAGTATTTTTTCATAGTAACTTTCCCCTTGAAATAGTAAAGGAAAAGCTCTAACTTGCTTGGGCAAACTTGTTTAGCTGAGCTGTTGGGTGACTCCTTCTACCCTCCTGCCTTTCGCTACCTCTGAGCACTAAGATTTCCCACTAATATTATTATGGGCATGGATGTAACTAAGCAAGTGGGAACGAGCCACAGTGTATGCTTGTAAGATCAGACTAGCTCTGCCCTTGTTAGAAAAAAAAAGAGACAGGTACAGTCAGTTAGTGAAGCCAAAGCAGATTTATTATCCCTCCAGGGTACACTATTCGTGGTTACAGCTTTAAGATAGAAAATAAATACTCTAGGAACTTAAATATTCTGTTAGAATAAGAAAGGCTAGAAGTTAGTATTGGAAGAGGCACAGTTACACTGATATTCTGATTACAAGCAAGCTCAAAAGACCATGGTGGATAATTCACCAGCATGTGAAAAATGCCTTCCAAGTCTAAATAATATTTTAAAGATTTGACTTTTTCTAATTCAAGATTATATATTCTAATTCCTAGTGAGTTTATAGGAAAATGTATTATATATATTATATGATTTTGCATTTCACTGTCTTATGCTAAGAGCATTTTTAGTATTTACATATCCTGCGTTTAGTTAAACCCAGTTTTGTTGAAACACAATGGTCTTTAATCTAGCATTATCAATGTCACTTAAAATTACTTCAATTGTGTGAAACAAAGTTCTTTGCTTCATCTCAAAAGTTTTGCTTACTATGATTGCATTTAATTTTGTAAAGAACTACGGATTCATGTCAAGTCTCCATGCTGTGAAACTATTGTTGGACAGTTATGATATACCAAGGACAGGCAACAAGATAGACAGCTAAACAGCTAATCACTTGTGAAGAAGCTATGTCACAGGTCAAATTGACATTGGTGTCTTACAAATATCCCTAGCACAATGATCAAACATGTACAATTTGTCATGATCTTTTCCTGTCACTTAATGTTAAATTAAATTCACAGTCCCCAGTGACTAGGGAGCTAGAACAAATTGAATTTAAAATATATTTTCTACAAGGCTACGTTTCTATAAACACTTACATTTACTGAGGTGACAGTGTGTGTGTGTGAGGATGTGTGTGTGTGAGGGTATGTATGTGTGTGTGTGTGTGTGTGTGTGTGTGTGTGTGTGTGTACATGCCTGTGTGCATGTGCACACACATGCTATGTTCAGCATGTGGAGTTAGAGAGTAACTCTTGAGATGTGGTTCTTGTTTTTCACTGCATGAGTCTTGAGGCTACAACTTAGGTTATGACTAAGCACCTTTACCCACTATGCTACATCAGTGGCCTCATCTGTATCTATTCTACAATCGTCTAACAGAATGCTTCTGGCTATACACAAATTCAAGTGTCTAATTAATGTTGTTAAATAGCTGTCCCCCTCCATATGCCCTAAAACACTTCTTGTCACTCTACAACCTTCCTCTTTGTATCCCAACTTCTAAGCAGCTGGCCTGACTGGGGTGACTCCATATCTCCTGTGGAACAGGTAAGACATTGAGCTTTTTAAACAAGTGTATTAGCCAGTTGGAACACTTTTCCTTGAATCCAGAAAGAATGTAGTTCAGTGGCAGAGCATATTCTCTGCCTGCAAGAGAGCCTTATAGAATCTGCAATACCATAAAAAAAAAAAAAAAAAAAAGTAAAAAGTGTATTTCCAGTTCTGGACATAGATATTTGTTTCACATGTTTGAAGTCTCCACAGTCTGACTCTAGACAAGTAGCCTACCATTCTAGTTTACCATTCTTTTCTATGTGAAAACAAGAAACTGACAAACAGGATTACAGATCACTCTGTCAATCACCTGGTTGTGTCTTTCCTTTAGCAGTTTTTGCCTGATGAGACTCCTTGTCTTTTTCTGCTTCAGAAGAAAGGGGAGGGGTCGCAGTAGGAGGCTCAGCCAGGGAAGTTGCTGCCTTTTTCTCAGTTTCCTTTTCTTCCAGTTTCTTTTGAACTTCAGAAGGATGATAAAAACAAGCCTTTATTAGGGACTCCAGGTGCCTACTATTTCATTTCAACTAACAAATATCAAAATTATTATGAAATTATACTTATTAGTAAAATTACTTCTACATACTCTATTTGCTGCAAAATTACAGCAAATATATTGACTATTCTTAACATTCATTCATATTTTGGGTTCTTCTTTATTCTTTTGCCTCATAGTTATGGTTATGATAATGGTATAAGATGAGGGTGGTGGTTATGATGTATACGTGTGTGTGTGTATCTGTATGTATGTATGTGTGTATGTATGTATGTATGTATGTATGTATGTATGTATGTATGTATGTATTATTAGATAATAAAAAGGCTGGGGACTAGGTTCAAATATCAAAGAAAATATAAGAATTGAAAAACAGAAGATTAATTAAAATGATCTAGAATATCAAAGTTAGCAGTGTATAAAGGAAAGAGAGCAGTCACATATGGCAGCAAATGCCTGTGATCTCGGTTTCTAGGAGACTGACTCAGGAGGATCAATCAGAGGAAGTTGAAAGCCACTCTGTCCTACACACTGTCTTTTATATCATCCTGGTATCTCACGAAATGAAAATAAATAAACAAATAAAAACAGGGCTCAAGCAATGCAGTATGAGATATGGGATGTCGGGTGTAAATGGCAAAGCTACTGTTAGTCTACCACACTCAAATGGATGACCACACATCTAATAATATATAGACAGCCATTAAGTGGATTTAGTGAGTTTAAATAACAATGTGCCAGATGGTGGTGGTGCACACCTTATATCTCAATACTTGGGAAGCAAAGGCAGGTGGATCTCTGAGTTCAAAGCCAGCCTGATCTACAGAGTGAGTTCCAAAACAGCCAGGCCTACACAGAGAAACCTTGCCTCAAAACACCCCCCCAAAAAAGAGATAGAAAAGGAAAAAGAAAGAAAGAAAAGAAAAAGAGAAAAGAAAAATACTTGATGACACAAAGTTGGGTTGGTAAGAAATGGGAGAAGGATCTGTGAGAAGATAGAGAAGATGGGTATTATCAAGAGACAAAGGTTACTCTCAATGACTTAATATATTTGCACACATATATACATAGAATTACCTTTGATCTTTTTATTTACTATTTCAGTAGCAAAAATTTCTTTTATTTTTTGGCATAAGAGCCCTTCTTCTATTTCAGCATTGACTTTTGTCAAAATGTTTTTTGGCTCTGTAAACCACTCTTCCAACAATGGCCAGTTGTCCAAGAAGCCAACAATTCTGTGAAATAAAAACATTATATGAACATGTGATACTCATTAAAATGTTTGAGCAAAGAGACATTAAACATGATACTTTGTAGACTTATTTGACAATTCATGATGGATACATAGCCTGGCAATGGAATTCAGCCCCCAAAATTAACTTTTATGAAATCTATGTGATGGAAAAATACTAAATTTAAAGAACTTATCTGATGGCATCAAGTTATAAGTTTTAGAATTTTAGAAGTATGAGTGAAAAGGTTTGAAAATGCTAAGACCTTGGCAAACATCTGGGTTATGCCCAAATCTCTGTTTGAAGATCAAAGACAAAATCATTCACAGTAATAGCACACTCATTCTAATGGCTCTTCTAATGGTTCCCTAGCCCCAACACTCAAGTAATCCTTTTTTTGTTTTTTCCTTAGAGATACAAAGTGAAGAGGTCTTTGGGTAAGGAGAGATGGCATGGGCTAGTTAGCTTTATTAAAAGTTATTCTTGAATCATTGTTTATTTCATCCTAGAACATAGACAGCTTTCTATAGTTCAAATTACGCTTCCTGCTCATTTATTTTAAGATCTCTTAGGTTTTCATGAAATTGCTTAACTTTGCCGAAATTTTATTTTCCAAAAGAAAGTTATACACAATTCAAAGAAAGCCAAGGAACTTCATCTTGGTAAACTAGAAGAGCTACTATAAACGTTTTCAGTCTGACTTTCAGCTCTTTGAAATTGTATGATCTTCACTGGTATTTTCTAAGTGTTTGCTGAATTCTACAGAAATAACTTATAAGCATTTTCTGATTGGCTTGTTTCCCCAGACTCTGACAACTGTGGCTCCAAATACAAACATTTTCACATATTTTACTCAACGCAAAAACATATTTTTTGATTTGCCTGTAAAAGATTCTGTGGTAGAGAGTGAATATCTTTTCTTTTTTGCTGATTTTATCATTCCAAAGCCAAATGTCACCTCTTTGAAGGGCAACAAATAGGAAGGGCACAAAGTTGAAAATGTACCTGTGCTGTATCTGGTCTCTTAAGTTCCGGCCCTCACTCTTATCTTGGCTAGTACAAGTTCCAGGACGGCCAACATTTTCATGAGAAATTTCATGTGAGATTTCTTTAGCTATGGTACAAAAATTACTTAATTAGACAATTAACCAAACCAATCAAAGTTGCTACTACTGCCAAAACATACTTATGTAAGATTCCAGATAGAAATATCCATGTTTTGGTTCATTAATTGCTTCAGTGTTTATTTTAACGTATATAATATATAAATATATATATTTACATAGAATATATGCTGATCATGTTCTTTTCATTCCCTGCCTCCTCACAGATTCTCCATCACCTCTCTACTTACCCAACTTCTTATTTTTTCTCAAAAACAAAATAAACAAAAACATAGGTCAAAACAAACATGCAGTAAGACAAAATCTACCAAAACAAGATGAAAAGGATGCATGCACAAAAGTACACACACACACACACACACACACACACACACACACACACACACATACCACACAGGCAACAAAATCAAATGGAGTTCATTATGTGTTGACCAACTATCCACTGGAATAAACCTGATTTTCCCTATCCAAGCAGGTATCAATTACAAATAGCTTATTGGCTAGGGATGGACTTTTGCATTTGCTTCTCCTCTATGCTGCAGCTTTGCCTTGTCTTCACTTGTCCAGGCCTATGTCAAGCCACCAGTCTCAGGCAATTCACATGTGTTTCAACTCTGTTCTGTCTGGATAATGTTTCCTTGCAGACATCCACCACCTCTAGCCCTTAAAATCTTTGTGCTTCCTCTTTCACATAGATCCCTGAGCCTTGAGAGGAGCTGATTGATAATGGCACACATTTAGGAATGAGAGGTTCAAAACCTCTAATTCTCTATGCATTGCCCAATTGTGAGTCTCTTCCATCTATTGTAAGGAGTAGCTTCTTTTATCAGGATTGAGTGATGCCTTGATCTATGGGTATAGCAATATGTATGTCATTAAGAGTAATTCTATTGCTATGTTCCTTTAGAAGCTTTAGTAGTAGGTTTTCCTCTAATGCTGTTGACCTATCTAGTCTTTGATTCTTGACTATTTAAGAAGTGTTAGGTATGGATCCCATCTAATGGAGTAGGATTTAAATTCAACTTTTAAAAAGTGGTTGGTTACTCCCATAACATTTGTATACTTTTACACCAATATATATTGTAGGCATGTCTTTGTAGGTCATATGGTTTGGGTTTTACTGATGCTTACTTTTTTTTCCTTTGACACTGTACAAATCTCTCCAAGCACCATGATTGATAGTCAGTAGGTATGAAGCTTCTAGTTGGGCAACAGCTATTTCTCCATGTGTATATAAGTAATATGTTCAGCAATGATGGCCTTACTATCAGGTTTTTGATGGTAACCAATATTCTTGGCAATACCATATGGCATTTGTGGTATATTTATGGGGTCACGTGAGTCAATGATTCAAGACATAACCCATTTCTGTCTGGAGGTCAATTTTACTTGGTGGCACAAGATGTCTACTTAAAATATTATCACCCCCACTACATGATGACTCCATTTAAATTACTTTAATAATGCATTTATGTATTTTTTGAGGCTTCTATAGTCATAGGTTTCCATGGGGGTGCCTGGTAAAAGAAAAAAAATGGGGAGGTAAAACAAACACCAAGGCAGCTTGAAAAGCCACACTTGAATATGTTTTGAAGGAAGTTTAAAGTCAGAAAAGAGGTGACTACGACTGCAATAGTGGGGTTGACTCTTGTGATTTAGAGTAGAATCTGAAATCTGCTCCACAGGATGGATGGAGTCCTTGATTGCTACTCCATACCCAATCAAACACACCGCTAGGGAGTACACAGGTACTGTAGTTGTACTTATTACTCTTGTTTATCTGAATGATCATGCTGTCAAGCTGCCTTCTAAATATTTAGGTTTATACCCATTACTCTAGGACGCACCCACACATGGTCAGAGAAGTTCTTTTTGCAGTGATCACCAGTCAATACAAAGATCATTGCAAATGGCAATAACAAGCAACTGTGAGTTATCTGTTCTGAGGGGGACATTATTAACGGCCCACACACATAAACCAAGGCTAAAGGAACCAAGAGCTAGAGAAAAGGATGGAAGTGTTGGAGGATGGGAATGAATGTGGTGAAATGTTGTCTTTATGAGAAAATATGAGTACTGCACTCGTGAGCTCACAGCAGCTGTGGTTACCTATACAAGAGCTTCCCAAGATCATGCCCACCAAAATCCTAGTGTGGAAGGAGAAGAAGCTGGCCAGGCCCCACTCCTGGCCATTGGAAGCTGATAGCTTCTGAGGGAATGAGAATCACTCTTTGTTGGGGATGTAGCCACTGCTTGGTGGTCCATGCATCACTGGATAGTCCCATTGTCAGCATATGTGACCATCACTAATTAGATTTATGGGTTTATAAAACAAAAGAAACAGACAAGAATGAGTTTGGGTGAAACCTGGAGAGAGTTGGGTGGAGAATATATATATAATACATGCACACACTCACACACACACATACACATGAAATTCTCAAAGGATAAAATTTGCAAAATAAAATTTAAAATATTAATTATAGAAGAGTTCATGGATTTAAGAGGGGAAGAGAATGGCATGGGAGATGGAGTTGGATAAGCAGGCATAGAAATGATGGAAATACTGTACTAATGTATTCAAATTCTCAGATAAATTTTAAAAAATAACTTACCATTATAAAGAGAAACCCAAACAACCACAAAAATTTAGGTGGTTTTAGTATAACAATTCACATTTCTCTTGGAAATGGGCAAGAAATGAGGTAAAACACACTGAAGAGAAGCTTGATTGTCAATACGAAATACCTCAGGATAGATGGTTGGTGAGACAATTCTGAGATGCTTAATTTAGGTTCAGGGAAGGGAAGGGAAGATAGCAAGAGTTTCTTTTAACTAATGTTGAGCGTTGAGCGGGAGAGCACTTCCGGGGCAGGAGATCACTTCCAGGGTGGGAGAGCACTTCCTGTTCTTACAAACAACCTGGGTACAGTTCCCAGCAGCCACATGGTAGCTTTCAAGGAATTGTAGCTCTGATTCCAGAGTCCCCAATGTTTTTGTCTGATTACTGTGAGCATGTACACATATATGGTGCATATAAACACACACACAGAGAGAGAGAGAGAGAGAGAGAGAGAGAGAGAGAGAGAGAGAGAGAGAGAGAGAGAGAGAGAGAGAGAGAGAGAGAAATAAGTGAATTAAAAACGCTTAAGTAATATTAAAGAAAATAAAAAGACAAAACACGCCATACTCCCTTCTCTGTTGAAATCTGGCCACCAAAATGAAACCATATTCTGATTCTTTTTTTCTTTTTGATTTTTCTTTTTCTTTTTTTGGTTTTTTCGAGACAGGGTTTCTCTGTATAGCCCTGGCTGTCCTGGAACTCCCTCTGTAGACCAGGCCGCCTCTGCCTCCCAAGTGCTGGGATTAAAGGCGTGCGCCACCACTGCCTGGCTATATTCTGAGTCTTCAATCAAACAACCAAGAATCAGAACCATTCCCTTGTATCTCAGGACTTTGCCTATATTGCATTGTCTTTTTTTTTTTTTTCTCCATATCATAAAAATTTATTTTGCAAAATTCTTTTGGGGATTATGTTGCAGTTTTTCTTTCTTTCTTTTTTTTTTTTTTCTTTCTTTTTTTTTTTATTTTCTTTTTGACACTTTATTTATATTTCCAGTGTCTCCTTTTTGGAAACCCCTTATCCCTTCCCCTTCCCCAACTCTATGAGGGAATTCCACCTCCCACCCATCCACCCACCTATTCCCATATTCCCACCTTGACATTCCCCTTTACTGGGGCCTCTGACACCCTCAGGCCCAAGGGCCTCTCCTCTCTCCCTGATGGCCAACAAGGCCATCCTCTGCCACATATGTGGTCCGAACCATGGGTCCATAGATGTGTATTCTTTGGTTGGTGGTCCTAACTCCAGGATGACTTGGGGGGGGGGTCAGGCCCATTGATGCTGTTGTTCCATCCTTGGGGCTGCAAACTCCCGACCTTTCTCCAACTCCTCCATCTGGGACCTCACTCTCAGTCCAGCGGTTTCTGTAAAGTGAAACTTGGGCATTCTGAACTTTTGGGCTAATATCCGCTTATCAGTGAGTACATACCATGTTCGTTCTTTTGTGACTGAGTTACCTCCCTCAGGATGATATTTTCAAGTTCCATCCATTTGCCTGCAAATTTCATTAAGTCATTGTTTTTAATAGCTGAGTAGTACTCCATTGTGTAGATATGTACCACCATGGCTGTATCCATTCCTCTGATGAGGAACATCTGGGTTGTTTCCAGCTTCTGGCTATTATAAATATGGCTGCTATGAACATAGTGGAGCATGTGTCTTTATTACATGTTGGAGCATCTTCTGGGTATATGCCCAGGAGTGGTATAGCTGGGTCCTCAGGTAGTA
>CM052716.1:25849430-25891479 GCA_028551405.1 Uromys caudimaculatus | reverse complement strand
TGGATTTCATGGATGTTTTGGGTTAGGAGCTTTTTGCATTTTGTATGTTCTTTTACTGTTGTGTCTATGTTGTCAATGGTATCTTCTCCTCCTGAGATTCTCTCTTCTATCTCTTGTATTCTGTTGGTTATGCTTGCATCTATGACTCCTGATCTCTTTCCTAAGTTTTCTAACTCCAGGGTTGTCTCTTTTTGTGATTTCTTCATTGTTTCTATTACTATTTTTAGCTCCTGGATAGTTTTCCTTTTCTTTGTCTGTTTGATTGTGTTTTCATGTAATTCTTTAATGGATTTCTGTGTTTCCTCTTCTAGGGCTTCTAGTTCTTTACCTCTGTTCTCTTGTGTTTCTTTAAGGGTGTTAATTTCTTTCTTAAAGTCTTCTATCATCATCATGAGAAATGATTTTCAATCTGAGTCTTGCTTTTCTGGCGTATTGGGGAATCCAGGGCTTGCTGTTATGGGAGAGCTGGGTTCTGATGATGCCAAGTGGCCTTGGATTCTGTTCTTTAGGTTCTTGCCCTTGCCTTTTGCCATCTTGTTTACTGTGATGTTAGCTGATCTTACTCTCTCTGGCTATAGCTTTTCCCACCTGCAGGCCTCTGTATCAATACTCCTTGAAGACCAGCTCTCTCTGAGAGGTGTTTTTTCCATGATCCTGGGTGAGTAACTGTTTCCCGGTGCTGCTTGGCTATGGAACCCTGGTGGCCCAGGCAGAGGTCTCCTGCCACTGCTGCTGACGGGATCCAGGGGGTTTCTATGCCGCCTACCTCAGTCCCTGTGTCTTGCAGGTTCGGGGCAGTTCCTGGTGAGCTGTGGAGCTTGTCTTGGCCCCACTCCCGGCTTTTCCAAGCTCCTAGGAGGGTAGCCTTCTCCCGGCGCTAATTGGCTATGGAGCCCTGTGGCCCAAGTTGAGGTCCCCAGCCACCGATGGAGACTGGAAGTTCCTGTCCCTCAGTCTCTGTGGCCCGTGGAAACCAGGCAGAATCGGTGAGCACTGGTGCTCATTTTGCCCCCACTCGGGGCTTTTCCAAGCTCCTGGGAGAGTAACTTTCTCCCGGTGCTGCTTGGCTATGGAACCCTGGTGGCCCAGGCAGAAGTCTCCTGCCACTGCTGCTGATGGGATCCAGGAGGTCTATTGCAATGTCTTGCCCCTCTTAGCTGTCACTAAAGTTCAGTATGAACAGAGTATGCTTTCTTCTTTTTGTGCTTCATTATAGAATATTTTTGGCTCCCTAGATCCAGTGGAATATTTTTCCAGCTGCTATCAGGCCATGACACCAATACTTCAGATAATTTGTCTCAGAAATGACCAGTTTTTTCATGTCAGGCTGGATAATGTACGTACAGCTAGTAAATCCTTTGTTTCAGAGACCTCACTGCCTAAATTTTTATGGAAACATACAGATTATAAAGAATATCTTGTCATGGATAACAAACTTGGAAAAAGAAAATCAGCACTGGGAAGAATTAAGAGTAAAATAAGGTGACCATAAAGTCAAATATACACGAGACTATTTACTAATACCATACCATAATATTGTGAAATATTTATGCGTCTTTGTGGAATTGTGAACTCCCTTTAGAATAAACACAAAGAAACTGACCATGAGAAAAGAAAAATAATTAATAGGAAATATTTTTCAATAGCTCTCACTGAGTTTCATCCAAAACACACAGTACTCATAAACTGGGAATAAACAGAAAATGACAAAGAAAGAAAAAATCCTTGAAGTATACTAAAAGGGATTCGAATGAAACCAAAACATCATTGGGGAAAATGAAGGGCCTCAGAAGAGCTAATCAGCTTCCCTCCATCTATATTAATGGTGAAACAAAATGATATGGATTGGAATACAAAAGCACAGTGGCTTTTGCTTGTTTACTTGCTTGTTTGTTGGCTCTGTTTTCTTTTTTTTTGTGTGTTTTGTTTTCGGTTATAAAATTTATGACATCCAATGCTATGAAAGCATGCCTTGGATTAGATTGAAAGGAATGAGAATTGTTCAGAGAAAAGAAACACTGAGGAGTAAATTAATAGCATTCAAGTCAATGAAGGTGCCTTGAATGCTCACAGGGCACAGGAATCACCCCTTCTATAGAATAGACGATTGAAAAATGTGGACGCTTCAACTTCTTTTTCTGCCTAACAACTCTCTCTGTCTTACTGTATCAGCCAAGGTTGCTTTTCATCCATCCTGCTTTCACTTCTGAGGTTTAACAACATGCTCTGACACAAAGCCACTTAGAGGAGAAAGGTCTTTGTTCACAATTCCAGGTTATAGTCCACTACTGTGGGTGGGTCAGGACAGAAATCCAGTATAGCTAGCCATGCTGCAGCTGAGAGCCCAGACAAATGAATGCACTCATGTGTAGTGCTTAGTTTGTTTTCTCTGTTCTTAAACAATTCAAGGACAAAACTTAGGGAAATGTGTTTCTCACAATGGGCTGTTTTTTTGTTTTTAACATCATTGAATGGAATTAAGATAATACCCCACAGACATATCCAAAGACCAATCTTAAATAGATAGTCCCTCATTGAGATTCTCTTGCTAGGTGAGTTTATATTATAGCAAGTTCAGAATGTAATCATCTTATTATTTCTTTTCTCCGAATTAAACTAAAGCTGGTATCTTTAAATTAAAAAACAAACCACCACCACCACAACCAAAGCACAACCTTGTCTTCAAAATTAATTACCAGAGAAAATAAATCACATTAACTCCATGTCCTTCTCCTTAAGGTAGAAGAAGGAGAAAGGAAGAAGAGAACAGGTCCTAAAAGACAATTTAAAGTATTCTGAACCCATGCTTTCCCCCCTTTCAGAAAAATGCTTCTAGAAAGCTAACTTCATTCCTCCTCCCTGCCTCTTGGCCTCTCCTTCAGGCCCCAATGCTTGGCAACCCATCTCGCCCATCCCCTGTCCAATGTAGTCACCAAATATGTCAAAGCAATGGCCATGTTTCCATCCTTATCTCAGTATTTTTTTTCTATAACATGTATAGGAAAAATTCAGTTTACAGGGCTCCCATTACTTATTGGGTTGTTTTATATTCACAATATATCAAATAAAGTCAGATTGAAATTCTAGAAGCAACCAGATCACACGATGTATTAATGACTGAGAATAGGGGCTCATTTTTACCAATGTTACTCTAGACTTTGTGCTCTCTTTAAATGTTATGCTCTTTATTTAATTAAGTTTCCAAAAAGGAAATTATACACAAGTGTATAACTTAATGAATTAATAAACTGAAAATATGCAGGATCCAGATCAACAAATACCAGCCTTAGAAGTCTCTAATGTCCCATTGTAATTAATATTAACTTCAGAGGGTGATCACCCATAGCCTGAGCTGGAAACCTTGCAGTGCTTCTTCTCACCTTATGAAGGCCACTGCTCTCTCACAAGCTAAGCCATGGCCTCTCCGAACAGCTAAGACGGCACTGACTCTTCCACAATGATGCTTGTCTCCTGCAATGATTGTTCCTTCTCTCCAAGTCTCCTTGATCTCATCCTTATTATCTTTGAGCACTGGATGGATTAATGTTCAGCCTTTGCTGCCTACCTGCCTTTGGATGTAGTATGTCTACATGAGATGTGGTTTGTCAGGTTTCTCTATGGATCACAGTCATTATAAGTATGTTGAACCTGTTCCTAGTGACTGTGCTCTAACTTGCTGGTTAGACTTCTACTATTCTTGGAGGAGATTGGACTGCACTTTAGTCCTAAATATCTGTTCTTTGCTTATGAAACACAGGATACATAGGCACACAGCAGATTAAGCATTTGATGACTCCCTCACCACTACCCCAGGTAGATCTCACTCCAAATGCTGTATTAGTGGTGAGAGATTTAACTAAAGAATAATTCATGCTATCATTTGGTAAAACATGTATTTTAAGAGTTAACCTGTAATAAATAACTCATGAAATGAACTGTGCTTTAGAAATCATTCACTCTGTCAGTTCATAAGAGAACTGGTAAGGGGTGACAAGCAATTCAAAACAGAAGTCCACATCATTATAAGCAACTGGCAGTGGAGGGATAGATATTAATAGATGAAAAAAATGGACTGGCTACTACCTATAGAGAAATATATTTGCAGTGATAGAAATTGTATCTCAGTTGAAGAAAATTCACAAGGCTGACTGCAAGCAGATGAAATTTGAATTGCTAACAATTTCCTCTAATTTATGGATTTATAGAATAGTCAAGTCAAAGCTACAGCTCATAATAAAACCACTTCTCAAAGCATCTAGTAGAATATATGCAGGTCTCTACTGAGAAGATCCCCAGGAATCTTTCGTTCATTTCAAAGCCTTCCACAAACTTTTCTGACATTTATTACATACTACACCAATCCTATGTATTTAAACTCAACGTCTTTGAACATCCATGATAATATCATAATCTTTTTCATTACATATAGTAGGAAATTGAACTGTAAGTTTCAATTGGCTTTCTGATTTCTGGAAGGCTAAAGTGAGAGGATTATTGAGTCTATGAGTTTAAAACCAGCAATAAAATGAGACGTTACCTCAGAAAAGGAAAAAAAGTAGATAATAAAATAAAATTTAAAGCATAACAACAAAAACAATGAATCAAGTTTCTCAAGTACCTTATAAGGGGAAATAAAGGCTTAAGAATATATACTTTCATCTTGGTAAATATTTAATTTGTAGGATAAAGTATTTCCACTTTGATGATAAGAAAAGTCAAATACATCATGAGTTTTGACATTAGTATTCAACATTACCATATGAGCAGTTACAGCCACTGTTTCTGGCCTCCTTCGAGTTAATACACAATCCAAGAAAGAATGTTGCCAGATCCTTACATACAATATAGTACTTTTAGTTTTATCAGCATCATTAAGGTACCAGATGGCTACAGATTGCTTCTCTGTGTGTACAAGTCTCATAGGAAGCTCTGACACGGAGAGCTGTCAATTTTCTGGAAAAGGCCAGTGAAATGTTTAGAGTCTGTCCAGAATTCTCTCTTAGTTCCAGGTTTGACTAATACTAAATACTGTCAGTAAAAATAAGTGACAATGAACTCAGCTAGATAATGCTTTGAAAAAGTAGATTAAATGAAACTATTCATGTAGTCAAAGAACATTTCCAATATAGTATATTTGACCACGCTTTTCCCTCCTCCTGATCCTCCCAGATTCTTTCTACCTCCATACACAGCCAGCTTCATGTTTTCTTGCTCTTCAAAAAACAAAAACAAACAAACAAATAAAAAACACAGAGTTTAAAAAAAAATCACAGACTATGGAAAAAAATATAATGTTTAAAAATCAATGCATTTCGCTTACCTATGATATCATTAACGCGATCCAGTGATGAGTTATCTGAAATATCTAGTAATATGACAAAATCAAATGCAGATGGGAATAAAGAGACCTCTTTGGAAGTTGTGGGGCCCAAGGCCAGTGTGGGCATTTGTGCTTTCTTCTTCTTTAACTGTAGGGATTTTCTTTTGTATCCTGTAAATTCTTCCTCCAGGAGCTTGGCTTGATTTAATGTCATTGGAAATCCATCAAGAACCCAGCTTTGGTCCACAGGTAACTGCCTACGTTCAAACAGCACAATGCATTAGCATGCTGATAGACACTACGACTCTGCAAAAGTTGGTGATAATAATGAATGCCTTTACTTTATTGAAAATTCATCCTAATGCATGGATTTCACTATTTTATAGCTGAAGTATGAAGTTTCCTTATGTGTTCTGGTTGTGTCCTTGCTTAAAATCCTTCAGTGAGTTCCTGCTGTCCTCCCAGTCTCTCCTCTTCACTCATGAACGTCTAACTTTTCACAATTATAAATGCTTACAGGCAGATATCCTCACCATGGTGTACATATATGTGACACTATCTACCTTATGCTCATAGGCTACCCTTCCTCAAAGTCCTCATCCATCCAGTGGAGTAAATGCCTCATTGAGGTTTGTGAAGATGAACAGAAATGACACATTTAGTAAATCTGACATAGGTCTTAGTCCATACTGAAGACTCCCATCACCAATTTGGAGGGTATTTTCACCCCACCCACTCCTTGGTCTCTTACTAATTTCATCATATCAATAACATAGTCTTGAATTAAAACTTTCAGGTTATCATTTTTGGTTTTGTTTTCTTTCTTTCTTTCTTTCTTTTTTTTTTTTTTTTGTTATTTTGTTTTTCAAGACAAGGTTTCTCTTAAAACCAAGACCAGGCTGATCTCAAAATCACTGACATCCACCTGCCTCTGCTTCCTGAGGCATGGGCCACCACAAAAAGGGCCTAAATATCTTTTTTCTACCTTCAAATTATGCCAAGCTGAAAAATTTCCTTATATTGTAAAGGTATTAATTTACTTATTGCTATGTTACCTTTCATATTAAAGAATAGTTTCACCTCTCTAGAAGTTTCTAAGTCTTTTGGTGACTGCCTGAAATCCTTCTGATCATGGGGCAGGAAGGATGAGGGAAGAGATTACAGAAAGAGCATAGAACATCAAATGACTTCCTGTCTAATGATTCTCAGCATGGCTCCCAGCTTCCTTCTATTATCAGTCTTTATCTCCTCTGCTAGGTTATCATGAGCAGGAAGAGACTACATTTCACTTTCCCGACTTCTCCAAAGAGAGATCAACCTTCTGCATAAATTGGACTTACTAATTCATTTGCCCAAGTCACAGAAAAGAATTCCCTTAAGTGCTTGACCTCTTCTGGGACCTGCTGCCTCAGAAGCCACAGAAGACAGAGGCAGAGGTTAGAGCTGTGCTCCTTCAATGCTAGAATGAGACAGCAGACAGCAGGGAGCAAAGTATCCTGACTCTGGTCTTTGTTACATCACTATCCAGACACAGCTATGTAACTACAACATCTAATATTCCTTTTCTCATTAGACTAGATCAAAAGATTGTAAACCAGTGACAGTCCTCTGGAGGTGTCTTAGAGGAAATGGAAATGGTGTTTGGTGTGAGAAGAGTGACTGTGTGGACCCTCCAGATCTACTAAAACCGACGTGAAGAACTGCTTGATGCTTTGCATATCCATTTGGTCCATGAACAAAGAGCACTGTGGTAAAGTGTACTTTATGTCATTTCTGAGAAATGTGAGCCTAAAAACCCTTCCAGCTCTGAGGGTAGCAGGCTTGAATTCCAATTACTAGACACATAAGTGAGAAGCAGCTTAAATCTTTAAAGCAGTCTTTAAGACAACATTAAGGAGGAGCTTATCCCAGATGGATAGTAAAAAATTCTATAAACTCTCCCTTCTCTTGGGTCTTAATGCTCCCCACATACCATAGCTAAGCATTTCCATTTCCTCTCCAATTCTTCCAACAGAGCCTTTTACTCTTTTTTCCCCATCCTGAGCAGATTATTTCCTTTATTATCCAGAACAACTGGCCTCTTGTAATATACATGTGTAACAAAGCAAGGTTGAGGAGAATCCTTTCTCAGTAAAAAGAAGAACAGAGAGAGTACAAAATGACAGGTTCTTTGAACTTTTCCTCTTTGTCCCCTGTCACATACCCTCCCTGTGCTACACATATGTGCTTTGTCTATGCTGTGTACCACTGCCTGTTGTCCTAGGTTTCCTGGAGTCCATTCCCACCCTCTTCCTGAATCATAACAAAAGCAAGTACAGAAGTCTGTGTGCAGTCAGTTAGGATCTCTTTGCTTACACCTTGTCCTTGTGTTTACTTAATCTCCCAGTACCCCAAAGCAGTAGATGCTGACCTTCATTTATTCCAGGTCAAACTCAAGGCTAATCAGAGTGAAGTGAAATATAGGCATGTAAATCTATGTATTCTCCCTCTATCTTACTTAGGAGTAGGTAGATACATTTGGATATTTCCTTTCTATGTTATTCTTCACATATCTTTTTGTAAATAATACATGAAATTGGATAGGGGGGGATGGCTCAGTAATTAAAGTGCTTGATGCAAGCATGTGGAATGAAGTTCTGATCCCCAAAACTCATGTAAATGCTGACTGGGTGTGAGACCCAACTGTAATTCTATCCTTAGAAGTTGGAGAAGAGATCCCCAAGTGAGTTGGCTAGGAAGACTAGCTTGTATGTTCAGCAGGGTTTTCCTGAGAGACTCTAACTCAAATGATAAGGAAAAAAGATGAGACAATTCCAGATGTCAAGTTTAGGCTTCTGTACCCACTCTTACAATTATGTGCACACTCCTACAATTACGTGCACACTCTCACACACATGCGGTCATACATAAATACATAGACCTATACATGCAGACAAATATGTTAAATAGGTACAAGAAAAGAAACTATGATACATACTTAATAGCATTTACCAGGATGTTAACCAGCAGGAGGTCTGGAATGCTCTTTCCTCTTCTAAGCATCAGTTCTGATTTTGCACCAAGTTGAGCTCTCACACTAAGCTGTAAAAAGAAATGAAGAATGGTAGGAGGGAGCTAATTGAAGAGTACTATCCCATTCAAGGTTTTCAGAGCTAAAACAATGCAGTGGCCATGCTAGCCGATGAAGATACTGAGGACTTACCCCACTTCTGGAGTCATGGAAACATTCAAGGAGGATCTGTACCAATTTTGAGCAGCTCTGACACCCAAAACTCCCCAGGTTTCATATTCTAATGCTTGCAAAGAGAATGGTCTGACTCTAATCACTTATATCTATGAGAGATGCCCTCTTGGAACACACATACACATATAGCTCTTGAACATCATTTGGTGATCAGACTCCAGACTTTCAGATCTGTTCTTCCTGGATTCTTGGCCTTTCTTTTTCTATCACAAGTTCACTCTAGTGATTAGCTCTTTTGTCTTGTCCAGAATTAATAATGATGACTTCTAGGAGGGTTAATTCTGTACAAGTCGTGTGATGTCACTGAATGTGGGGTTCCCCAGAACCTGATCTTCACTCAGTAACTGGAGTACTTTATGTCAAATGAGACTCTATCTCTGCTCAAAACTATTCAACCCAAGCAGAGTACCGCAGCATGCTCTATGACAAATGTTATAATAACTGCTTCTCAGGCTCTAACAGAACAGACTTCTTTCTTTTATCATCTCTCTGATCTCAACCTTTGTTAAACACTTTGGATGTATACAGTCCCACCCTGTGACTATGTACCTATTCATGTTGCTAGACAGGCTTCATCGATTCTGTTACCTAATTCTCTTACCTCTTCCAGTTTGCTTAAGTCCTGCTTTCTCCAGAAGGTCTAGCTTAATTTAATATCAGAATACTTCTTTCTCTACCCAAAATACTGCTCTTACTCTACTTTTCAAATTTCCTGAACTTGATTATATTTTCCCATGCTGTTCAATTCACCTGTTAGTGTTTAAGGCCAATTACCTGCCCATGTTTAGAAGAATGTGGAGTCCATAAGAGCAGAGAAGTCCATCAGTTTGGTTGTTGACATGTTCACATAATATGGTGTGTAGTTAAAAGCATTTGCCTCTGAACTGAACTGGATATGGATAAGAGGCTTTCCCCGAACCTTTAATGTAACTACATAAGCAGACCTAACTTTTCTGCTAATTCATATTTCATATGAATAGAGTAAAAGTTCTAACTCTCTACTTCTTGCTTTTCTAAACTTGCTTCTCTCTCAGTAACTCATCCATCATGTGCATTGTTTGGTTGCAAGCCCAACATGTTTTTATATTTAATCAGTTCTAAAAGCTGAATGATAAACTTGTTTGGAATGATGACATTCATTATAAAATAACCAATTATAATAAAAAAGTAAGTGAAGCACATATGATTAATTATGTCATTAGTTCCCTCTATATTTAACCAGTACTGTTTTTTGAAAGTACTAGTTTCCTTTAGAAGTAATATCAAGTGAATTAAAAAATCATATGGTTACAGTTCTAAACTAGTAAAATGGCACAGTAACTTCTACTGCTTTAGAGAGAAAAATATGAAGAATATAAACAATATGATGGAAACTTTACTAATCACTATTTTATCAAACATAATTTAAAATCAAATAGAAGAACACTGTTTAGTTCATAACATCTGAATATATATCAAGAGAACACAAATTAGAACACATTTTAATATATGAGTAGACAAAATTAGATTATAATACTTACTGATAAAAAGCTATCACTTGGTTTGAATTGTTCGAGTTCATTAATCCTGACACCTAGTAACAGGAAAGGAGTAAGATCAGAGTCCCAGAAGTCACACCTACATGTGAATTGCTTGTGCTACACACCAGTGCTTGGCCCGCTCTACCTGGGGACTAAGGGCATTGCACTTAGCCATGTCTGATATACTCTGCAAGAGTACAAAGCAAGGGTTGCAGCATGACTTTTACTTCCAGTCTACAGTATTTCAGTTCCTTCCTTGGTAAACAAACCAACTTTCTCAAAAAGCATCAAGATGTTAATTCACTACATATATATTTTTCCTGGATTGTGAAGTTATTAGATAAGAAACATTTTGGAAATATTTAGAAATCAGAATGGGCTCTTAGTTAAATTCTATGGAAAAAATTTTTTCAGAATATATTTATAATGCAAAGATACTAATATTTAAATAACTAAAATCATGTATTAAGATACAAAATAACTGGAAAATGAAGCAGAGTATGACTTTCAAAAGAGAGCGAAAAGCTGCCCTGGAAGAGTTATACAGTTGTCACAAATTTGTAAATGATTCTATGGTGACAGAGGATAGCAGTGGCCAGACAGAAGAGTGAGCTTTAGAGTAGAATGCGAGAAATTGAAACATGCAAAAAGATTCATGTATTAATGAAGTGCCATAGAGATGCCATTTAATAGTAAAAATGTTTCTCTTCAGTGATTCTATAAATAATCTGAAGGAATTAGCCTGGATTCCAAGCAAAGACCTTATAGTGGGTATTAGGAAGCTCAGCTCTATTGCTGTTGTCAATAATTAAGAGCCAGAACAGTTTAATGAATAGGGAACCACTATCCTCCAGAGAGGAGGAAAGCAGACTCTGATGCTTTCTTCTATGTACAGAGCTCTGATACTGCTATCTCACACATACACACTTATACAGGTGAAAGTGAAAAGCAAATTACCAAAAATGAGCAAACAAATAAAAACAAAACAAAAACAAGAAAGCAACGAGTGAATATGTTGTGTCTTGCTTGCTTTCATGAAGCTAAACTTTAAATAATTACTTTAAGGACGAGGGTGAAAATATATGCTGTAATTTCACCTTTATCCTCAGGTCTCAAGTGTAGGCAATGACTACCTTGCACTGTGTCAATAACCACACAGATAAGTACTTAATTCTCCACCGTTCGCCATTGCTACCCCTGAAATTATGTTTGATGAACATGTATGCACTCTTACTATTTCTGTATTGTAACCATGTTGCAATATAAATTACGGATGACTCATTTCAACACATTACTTACTGGCTATATTTTTTACCTTCTTTTTGGGGTATTGCTTCCCCTGGAACTGGACTAACTGCTAACACATTTTTATCCTATGGTAAAACAGACAAACAAACAAACAATCAGATTTAATATTGTCATTCTTCCATTGCATTTCCATAAGTTAGTGTTTGAGAGGAAACTACTTTATAGTAACAATATTAAACTGGGTTGAAATTTGTATCTTAAATGATTTCCAGAAGCAAGTGAAATTTGGTGAGTATGGAATTTATAGAGACACACAGTTACTTGTGGATCTTTCAAATAGCTTCCAATTTATGTAAAGTATGGGAACTCCTATTTTAGAAATTAAAAAATAAACAAGGGAAAATGTGCAGTTTGCAGAAAATATCTTAAAAGAATAGTCTTAAAGCTGTCAGTCATGTCCACAGGTAAATAAGAGGAAAATGTGCATTATCCATTTTTCTCTTGATCAATATGAAAGCTTGCCACGGTGTGAATGAAGAAAGAATCACACTATGAGCCAAATTTCCATAACTCATGGTTTAGTAGTGTTTGCCCTGTGAATGGAAATCCTTTAGAGTAAACCGTCAGTTAATTGATTCAATTACAGAGACAATGTGAGGTAAGAGAAAGAGAAGTGGGCTTCAAATCTGAGATTTAATAACAAGTAGGCTTTTACAAGCCTTCTGGCCTTGAGAAAATTAATCCATATGTAGGGTCTCTACTACTGTCTCTAGAAAACAAGAGAGCTGAACCACATGAGGGTTCTTAAAGTCACATAATACTTTTTTCCCACCCTGAGCATGTAGTATTATATCTTTATGAAATAATCAAATAAATTGCAATGTGGATGTTAACGAATGAAAATGTGATCAATTTAAGCACTTGGAGACTCCTCCTGACCCCCAGCGCAGCTAAGATATATTACTAGTCGGTATTCTCTGGCTGTGGACTAAATTGGTTCAACTTGCTGTTTTCATATGGTTCCTGGATATCATTCAAGCAGCTTCATACTGTGAGCCTAGAGACCAAACAATGTGTTTTCTTCTACTCTTAAGCGTGTGGGGGTCGAGCACCTTTCCAGTTCACTGCCAAGGGCCAGCTGTACTCTATCCACACATTTGAAAGCCTACTATTAAACACTTCCTGATATTTACTAGTGAAATGTCAGTCTAGGAATTAGTGAACTTAGTGCAAGTGTAGGCCAGTCTCCTAATAACTGATCACACACACACACACACACACACACACACACACACACACACACACACACTCACACACACACCAATCCTCTACCAATACCATTCACCTGGCAGCTCCTGCCTCTGAGGAATGTCTTCATTTTATGGCCACAGAATTCAAAATAAGCTCACATCTCTGGATAGGTCAGCGAGGAAAATCAACTTATAGGGTAGGCTTAGGAGGAGCAGACTCTCTCTTTTGTCTCTTGGTCTATAGAGCCTGAACTATTCACTCTTTGGATTTTTACTAGATGAACTTTGGTATTCTTTCCTGATCCATATCTGTAGTATACAAGCTGCAGAGAACAGCAGTCACACTTGCCTGATTTTCGCTCAATTCTTCAGGGTTCACTATAAGAATTCCTTTATCATCTTCCTTCATTGGAGGTGTTTTACTGCCTTGTTCTCCGTCATTAAATGCCTTGATAGCCTCTTGGACAAGAGTGTCAATAGAAAGTACATGAATAGGGAAGTCTAAAGTGCAAAAGACAACTTGTAAATATCTTGGTCTCCCAGGAACTGATACCATTGTCTCTATGTTCTGCTTTAACCCTGTAACCCTGGCTCTCCATAGAGTTGACTCTTGTATTAAGCTACTTTTCCTTGTAATACAATTCATATTACATGAAACAAATCATGTTATCTAGTTTAAAGGGTATAACTCAGCCACACTGAGAAATCAATCCACTAAGCCAAGTGACCATCAGGATTACCCTCTTCCAGGAATGTTGTGTTAGCTCAAAAGTAAATCCCCCCCTATTACACGGGCACACCTATCTCCTATCCGCGGTCCCAGAAAACAAGAATCATTTTCTATCTGCGTAGATTTGTCTCTTTTTAGATACTTCACTTAACTTAGATGATGCACTAATCACCTTCTATGTCTTCTTTCTATTAGTATAATTTTGATAAGATTGAACACATCCCAGGTCCTCTCTCTTTCCTGTATTTGGAAAATCAGTTACATGATTCTACTACCATAAAAATTTGGTGAAAGATAATCTCTAAATAAAGCCTCTGATTTGATTTTCATGGAGATAGACATTTGTAGCCATGGTCAGAATAAATAGAATCTAATAAGGAAAAGAGAAATAAAGGCAACTTACCATTTTGTAGAGACTTTAGAACAGTAGTTTTTCCACTGAGTGTCTTCCCCAGTAAACAACCCTTCACAGCAAATGAAGGCAATTCAGTGTCTGCAGCATTATCCTCAGATGGAACAGAGTTTTCAATTAATCTCAGAAGCACATGACCCAATATGTTATTGTTGGAGGGTGGTGAACTATTGGCCATGTCCTCTGGTAAGGCCCACTCTCCAACCATGTTCTGCAAAAATAACAGCCAAACAAAAGAAAACAAAAATGTCTTCGAAAAGCAGAACTGAAGCATAAATGACAATATAGTACTAAACGAGGGGTGATCAGAGAAGTGGTGAAGAGAAGACGGAGAAAAAACTGGGGTTGGGATATATTATATTTATTTTCAATAAAAGTACAAAAGAGGCAAATCCAGATTGCAGCAAACAGAATGAAACTACTATTGTAATTAATTATATTTAGAAAATCAATAACAATAATACTACCTTCATATTATAGATTAAATAAAATTCCTACACAAAACATTAGAAAATTTTAAAAAGAAGTAGTTTTAGAAGTAGGTATTTTGAGATTACTGAAAAATTAATCTATTTTATATTATGGCATTTAAGTTAGCATAAAACACCTTTATTGAAATTAACACATAAGATATATAAGATTAATATTAAAATAAGAACAAAAGTATTTTTAAAATAATTGCAAGAAACTAAAAGGGAGTAAATTATAGACAAAAAATAGAAATTAAATTAGAAAGTAAATCTATGAGGTAATATTTATTAATAAATCTCTGGAACATGAGTTATGGAAGTCAACTTGTTAATGGCTTTGCACAAAAGTGAGAAAGATTTGTCCATGTCATAATACAATAGAAGGACAGTAGCATTATACTTGAAGCTGGCTTGAATATTATTAATTAGTATATATAATAAAACTTGAAATTCAAGCTAGAGAAGCCAGTAATGGTTTAGTAGACACATTTTATTTTTTCTTTTTATTTAATTAAATTATTTTATTGATTTACATTGCAAATGTTGTCCTCCCCTTCTTGGTCCTCCCTGTCTCGAGTTTTTCACCCCCTCCCCCTTCCCCTGTGATTCTGAGAGGGTGCTCCTTCACCCACCTACCAAGCCACTCACATCTTACCCACCTCCCAACATCCCCCTGAGGCATCGAGTTTTTACAAGATTAGGCACATCCTCTCCCACTGAAGCCAGACAAGACAGTCCTTTACTACGTATGTGCCAGGGGCCACAGACCAGCCTATGTATTCTCTTTGGTTGGTAGCTTAGTCTCTGGAAGCTTTGAGGGGTCTGGGTTAGTTGATACTGTTGTTCTTCCTATGGGGTTGCAATCCCCTCAGTTCCTTCAATCCTTCCCCTAACTCTTCCATAGGGGTCCCTGACCTCAGTCCAAAGATTGGCTATAAGTATCTGCATCTGTCTCAGTCAGCTGCTGGTAGGGCCTCTCAGAGGACAGCTATGCTAGGCTCCTATCTGCAAGCACAACATGGCACCAGTAATTGTGTCAGGGTTTGGTGCCTGTGTGTGAGATGGATCCCAAGTTGGGCTGGTTACTGGATGGCCTTTTCTTCAGTCTTTGTCCCCACATTTTTGTCCCCACATTTCCTTTAGACAGGAACAATTCTGGGTCAAGAATTTTTAAGATAGGTGGCTGGTCCCATGCCTCAACTGGGAGCCATGTCTATCTACTGGAGGTGGTCTCTTCAGGTTTTATCTCTTCACTGTTAGGCATTTTGGCTAAGGTCTTCCCCATTGAGTCCTGGGAGCCTCTCACATCCCAGGTTTCTGGAACTTTCTAGAAGTTCCAACCATCCCCACCCCACTGCTGCATATTTCCATTCGTTCTCCTGGACATCTGGGCTTCTCTCCTGTCTCCCCCATACCTGATCTTGTCCCCCTTTTCCATCCCCTTCTCATATCTCATCTAGGTCCCTCCCTCCCTCATCCTCCCATGATTACTTTCTTCCCCATACTTGGGCCTTTCTTCTTGTTAAGCTTCATAGAGTCTGTGAGTCATACCATGGGTATTCTGCACTTTTGGGCTAATATCCACTTATCAGTGAGTACATACCATGCATGTCCTTCTGGGTCTGGGTTACTTCACCCAGGATGATATTTTCTAGTTCATTCATTTGCCTGCAAAATTCATGATTTGCTTTTTTCATATTTTTTGTTGGTTACTTTATTTATTTACATTTCAAATGTCATTCCCCCTTCAGAGCGTTTCCCCTCCACAAACCCCCTATCCCCTCCCCCACCCATTCCAGCCTCAGCACCTTAGCATTCCCCTATGCTGGGACTCCCCTCCCATTGATGCCAGATAAAGCAGTCCTCTGCTACATATCCAGCTGGAGCCATGGGTTACCCCATGTGTACTCTGTGGTTGGTGGTGATGTCCTTGTTTTTAATAGCTGAATAGTATTCCATTGTGTAATCGAGCCACATTTTCTGTATCTGTTCAGCTGAGGGACATCTGGCCTGTTTTCAGCTTCTGGCTATTACAAATAAGGCTGCTATGAGCATAGTGGAACACGTGTCCTTGTAGTATGGTGGACCATCTTTTGGGTATAGACCCAGGAGTGGTTATAGCTGAGTCTTCAGGTAGAACTATTTACAATTTCACCATTCCTCCAAGCATTTTTCACTCTTTCTAAGCATTTTTAAGTAAGAAAAACTGTCTTGACTTATTTATTGCTTTATCCTACTTAGGCCATTTGGCAATACTTCTAAAACTTTATGTCATAAATAAACAAACATTGCCACCCATCTATAAAGAAAAACAACCATCAGCTTTGCTTCAGAAGAAAGTATGCTTTCCTCACACTGGGGTCATGACAAAGCTCTTCTACATCATATAGTTAGTTACAGAATATGGCCAAACACAATGGAATAGAACATGTGGACTCTCTTTTTAAAGTACTTTTAGTAGATTATGTCTGAGAAGAAAACAAGTTGTCATGTTTGATAAATGCTATGGGTGAGGTTCACTCCTATATGGATAACATTTTACTTTTAAAAGAATTTTCTTTTAGGACTGGGGATATAGCTAAAAAACAGAGCATTTGACTAGCATGTGTGAGGTCCTAAATTCAATTCCAAGCAACATACACAAAGAAGTAAAAAAAATGATTTTGTCTTAATTTAATAGCTTTGTTTTTGCTAGTCCTCATAATTCTCTGTACTGATGAAATTTAAGTCTTGCACAACTGTGCATATTTTGTAGCCTGAATGATTATTTGCTTCTGTTTTCAGCCTCTGGACTTGCTTATTCCTACAGGTAGAGAAATGATAATGATTTTGGGCAAAATTATTTGGCCAATCAGCAAGTACTCAAATATAAAAAACCAGAACAAAGTGTTGAATTGCAAGTTGATGTGATAGGTGCCAAGGTTCTGATAATTTTTGAGCTGTGTAGTCTTTCAATCTCCACTAAAGGAAACAGTATCACATGTCAATTTGAAACCTTGGGTTCCCATAATGACTTTGATTTTTGCTTCTCCTGTACCTTTGTCAATTCTCTACCTTGAAGCACAATTTAATCTTTATAAAATTGCTGTGATATGTGTAGCAGAGGACTGCCTTGTTTGGCCTCAGTGGTAGAGGATACAAATAGTCCTGGAGAGGCTTGATGCTCCAGGATGGGGTATACCCAGTGAGGGAGAGCCTCTTAGGGATGAAGGGGAAGTGGGATGGGGGAAGAACTCTGTGAAGGGTGACTGGGATGGGGGCAACATTTGGGATATAAAGAAATAAAATAATTAATAAAAATATTTTAAAATGCTATTAGTTACCTACAAAAACTTGTTGTGAAGATCAAGTAAAGTAATACTCTGTACAAGCCAATGTGACCACTAACAAAATATATTTAAGGAGCGTCTAAGTACTGTTCTAGGCATTTAACAGTGCCACCCATCTATAAAGAAAAACAACCATCAGCTTTGCTTCAGAAGAAAGTATGCTTTCCTCACACTGGGGTCATGACAAAGCCCTTCTACATCATATAGTTAGTTACAGAATATGGCCAAACACAATGGAATAGAACATTGATTGTAAAGAGAACAGAATGTTCTGGCTGGAAAAAGAACTGAACTCTGGCCTATGGTGATAAGCAGGCAGTGACTAGGAGGAGCAACCTGGACAGGACCACAGGAGAAAGGACAGCTTCTTACAAGGACCAAAGAAAGTAGAACAAGGACACATGAGCGGAAAGGAGAGCAGTAAAACTGAAAAGGGAAAACTGTGACTAAAGAAGAAAACTTTAACTGCAAGTGACTTAAAGAGCTAAGGAAAAACTGGAAGTATTTTAGCAGTTTTTACATGTTTGTTGTTTATGTAGATACAATTAAAATAATTATGTCATTAGATATATAATTCACACCCTCAGACATCATTATAAATGTATACATTGGGCTATAGATCTCAAGATGCTAATGCCTGCGGTGGGAAAACTAGGTAAGTATCACTTGATTCAAACCATTGTTTTAACAGGGTGTGGGTGTGTTGTACATTATTACATTTTAATTATGTAAACAATCAAAGACATATGGTGATTACTTAAGATGCCTTTACTTGATGGTCAGTATTTTTGTAGTGTCTGTCTATGTAAATGGAATAAGTATTTTTGAGTTGTATGTGCAAAAATCAGGAGCCATCTCTTCCTGCCAATTCATGTCTCCTCAAAAACAGAGATCATAAAACTATAACAGAGTAAATAATGGCTTCTCTTAGTGAAAAGACATTAACTAGCTCACTAGTATAGTTTTTATTAATTGACCTACACTAACCTTCCAGAACCTGAATCTCTGGGCCCAGACTGTGCACATACTATTCTGATTATGTAGATCTACCACTTTGCTACCCATTCTGGATTCAAAGTACTCATGTGCCTCCATGTATTTTATTGTAGAATTTAAAATAATTTACCTAGACTTCTCTTTATAGCCATTTACAGCCAGCCAGAACCTTTAGACTTCCTGTTAGTTGGTGTTTTTAAATTTTTGGACTTTTATGAGTCATTGTGAGCATTTACAAATAGCATCTATTTCATGGGCTGAGGTTCATATTTCAAGAACAAGAAATTGATCTTCTATTTCCTGTAGATTTCTTCCTTGACTGTAATGTGCCCATGGTTACTGGATGCTTCTGTTGAGGTAGCATGCTTTCTCAACAGATTATTAATCTTCTTTTATAATAATTGTGACCAATAAAATGAAGATGATTATTATTATTATTGAATTTATTATTATTATTTCTTGAAACTTCTTAAAATTAAAACTGAGATAGATGTTCCCTATTAACACTTTTTCATGAAGACATGGTTTATATATAGTTGGATAAGCGGAATCTAGGCCTTGGGAGATGTTCTTTATGAGTCCCTAAAATCTTGAGTTTATTGTAGTGTACCATTCCATAAATCAACAATGTTGAGTTATACAAACACACTTATTAGTGGCATGCCAATGTGCTTTCTGTGGGTTAGTCATAGTCTAAAGTTCCATAGTATCCAGTTTTTGTCTTCATTGATAACTAAGACTTATCAGCATCTGCATGGCCTGAGGTGGCTCAGGTAGACCCAGTCTAGAATGCTCTTGGCAATTTAGAATTCAGTTACAGATGAAAAGCTGAAAGGCATGGAAAAAAAATCTCTCCCTTCTGAAAAAGAATAAACTTTTTCCAGTGGATACAACACTTTCTGTTTTCCACATATGTCAGTTTCCTTAGATGTTATTGGAATGTAATGTTTTAAATTTATTTAAGAACATTTAGATTATCTTTCTATAGTGGTCAAAGACATAGGGCAGAATCTTCTGATAGATGTAACTCAAGAAGCCACATAAATATTAATATTGTAAAAATCAGTATATGTTTTGCTCAGAGCAGAGCCAGTGCATGGGAACTCCAGTGCAGGAAAACTGTTACACTGCCCTCACTCTGCAGTTACACTGGATGACTTCTCAGCAAATTAATATGAAGGAAGTGAGGAAAAGTTGAGTCTGTGATTCATGAAACACAGCTAAAGCTTTTAGTAGTAGTCTAAGGGGTGATTGGATACATAGCAGTCCTCAAATTTCAGGTGAGCTTGTTTTTATGTTGAACATGGTGACTCATCATGTTCCATGATTAACAGCAGAGTAGTAAGTTCGCAGCATGAATAAAGACGGGAAGAATGGTAGAAACCATGAATTCAGAATCCAAGCTCTAGAAAGCCCAGTGTTGGGAAGTTAACTAAGATACTTATAGTGAACAACTGTGACTTGGGACAAGAATAGTGCGTATTTACAATGTTGTATCTTTATGATCTCTGTGAGCACACAGACACGAATTCAAGGGAACTGGCAAGAGTGCTGCAGTTGTGATCCCAGTACTTGGGAGGCTGAGGCAAGATGATTACTTCCAGTTTATGTACAATCTGGGATATATAATACCAATTTCTTAAAATACCAACCAACCAACCTATCAACCAACCAACCAACAAAATGAAACAAACAAAAAGGGAAATAAATGCATATACGGAGGCAGTTAAAGGAGTGTGAGCCTTTGCCCTCCCATCTCCCGATTATATTTTTCTGAACTCTCCAGTAACTCCTGGGGTTGCTCAGCTTCATTTGGAATATAAGGAGTGTTACTACACATCTTATGAGATAGTAGCTTTCACAAATTTTGACCATAATCCTTCTTAAAAGGGTATTCTATGACTCAGTATATGTTTGGTATAGATAAGGCAGAAAAACAAAACTCTAATTATTAATCAGATGCTCATATGTACTATATATTATATATATATTATTTCCTACAGTATTGTATTGATTTTTTATATTTACCTAATTTTGTTCTGTTTCTACATATTTGGAAAATAAATAAAGGAAAATAGACAAATGTAGTATACTTTTCAGATATTTATTGAGAATCAACCAATTAGTAATATAGCTTATATGTGAGCTGTTAAATGAGTTACTGCACAGACATTAAATTTTAGTAATTTGATGAAGTGCAAAGATGACTTAAATCTTTGAGTAAGACCGACAGATGTAATAGAACATCCAATCTATGAGCAAGCTCAGAAAGTGTGTTTTTTTTTAGTAAACAGAAGCTAGCAAGAATCTCAACAATATTAACAAATTGGTTGATTTAATAAGAACCTCCTAAAGAAACAGACTACCAGAAAACATCTAGAAATGATAAACAAATTCAGCAATGTGGCAGGTAAAAAATGAACATGAACAAGTCAATAGCTTTTTTATATACCACCAACAAATATATAGAGAAAGAGATCATGGACATGATTTCATTCAAAATAGTCTAAAAGAGAATAAAATATCTGGATGTAAATCTAACCAAGCTAATAAAGGACACCTACAATAAAAATTTAAACATCTGAAGAACAAAATAAAGACACTAGAAAATGGAAAGATATCTCATAATCATGGATCAGTAGAATTAACATCGCGGAAATATCTACCAAAAGCAAAATATCCTATTGCAATCCCAATCAAAATATTCATCTTATTCACAGAAAACCAAAAATGTAACCTAAAATTATTATAGAACTACAAAAGAGTCAAGATAGCAAAAATAGTCCTGAGCAAAAAGAACAATGCTTGAGGTATTATGAGTCCTAGTAACAAAAACATATTATTGACACAAAACTGGACATGTAGAAGAATGTGATAAAATTAAAGACTCATACATGAATGCATGTGACTTCAGGCATTTAATATTTGACAAAGATGTCAAAAATATATGCTGGAAAACAGAATGCATATTCAGCAAATACTGTTGGGAAAATGAAATTTCCACATGCAGAAGAATGAAATTTGACTATTGCCTTGCACAAAAACTAATTCCAGATGGAATGGATCAAAGACCTAAACCCGAAACATTAAAACTGCTAGGACAAAACATGGAAAGTACCACACATGATTTAGGTGTAGGAAAAGACTTCCTAGATAGGACTCCATTTGCTCAAGAATCAAGGCCAACAAGTGACATATGGTACTACACGAAATGAATACACTTCACTGCAACTAAGGAAAAAAATCAGCTGGGGCAAGAAGGAGCCCAGAGAATGAGAAAGAATGTTTCCCAGCTATACATCTGACAGAGGATTAATATCCAGAATATATGAAGAACTCAAAAAACAAAGCTTTCAAAAGAATCCTTCCAAAAAATTGGTCTGACACTGGAATGTGGAGTATTCAAAAGAAGAAAAAAAGTGGGGTGGGGGGCAGGGAGGACAAGAAATACCTCTAACGGGTTCATCATCCCTAGCCATTATGGGAAATGAGAATCAAATCATCTTGGAGATTGTATCTTATTCCAGTCAGAATAGGGAAGATCACGTGAAAAACTACAACAAATGCTGGAAGGGGGTGGAGAGGGCTCATCTACTGTTGATGGATTGCAAACTGATAACAGCCACTGTGGAGACTGGCATGGCGAATCCTCAAAGAGTTAAAAATAAATCTAGTATATGACTCGGCTACACCAGCCCTCGGGATGTGCTCAAAGGACTTAGCACACTACTCCACAGATATTTGCTCGGCCATGTTCATTACTGCTCTAGACACAATTGATAGGAGATGGAAACAATCTACAAGTCCTACAACTGACAAATAGATAAGGGAAATGTGGTAACACACACTACGGAATACTAATCAGCTGGAAAGAAATCACAAACGTTTCAGATAAATGGATGGTACTAGAAAAGATATTAAATGAAGTAACTCAGACCTGGAAAGACAAATGTTATATGCTCTCTCTTACTGCAAGTCCTAGCTCCTAACCTTCAGATGTGAGTGTGTAACCTGCAGTAACTACAGAAAGCAGGGCAGCAAAGGGAGACAAATGCCAGGATAGGAGAATTAGAGAGCAATAAATGGGGGATTAGCAGGGTACAAGTGATCTGATCAGGGAAATGAGGAAAGGGGAAATCCTTAGGAAGGGAGGTGAATACAGAAAAGAGGGGATGATAACTCAGAATAGAAGAATACAAGTAGTCTAATGGGGGAAATGAAAAAATGGCTCTCAGGAAAGGTAAATATGGGAGAAGGTGGTGAAATAACATTAAGGGCATCTGAAAAAGTCACAAATAATCATGTTATAGCTACTTACTATGAACAAAATCAAAAACTCTACAATCCATATAACAATATATAACTATAAATACTTTTATTGAATCTTTCTCATCTAGTCTGACAGTGCTCTCTCCAAGAGCCAAAGATCACGGAACAAAAACTCCAATACATGGGAAGCCTTCTTTTAAATTGTTCTCCAGGATTGTCCAAGAGACTCCCCAAAATACCCAGCCTATTTCTGTTGCTCTTGGTTATCTGCCTTAGGTGTGTGGTTAAGTCCCTATTGCTGAAGGCACCATAGAATTCATAAACAGGGTCCAGAGACCTCTGAGCTGAAATTGATCCAAAATTTCCCTCCTTGGGGACTAGTTTTCATGGTACCAGAAGGTGTTATGCAAGCTTCTAAAACTATCAAATGTTTTCTCAACTATGATATCTATGAGCAATGTAAATGACCAGTATGTTAGGATAACCCTAAGGTACAGTCATGGCACACATACCTTGGTGATAACCAACAGCTCTCTAATTGAACTTAAAACCTCCTCAACACAAGAGGAGTCAAGCCTGGTACTGGAAACCTAGCTAATACTCAGTGTTAGTAATGTCATAGTTATTGGAGGAAAACCTACAACCACTAATTTACTCATGAAGGAAACTTCTCTGTGTCTTAGATGGAAACCATTACAGAAAACTATAACCAATCAAAATGCAGCTGTGGAGCCCAATGCATCCAATGGATGCATCCACAAACGGCTCCCACACTTAAGGCTCAGAAAACATTGCACAAGAGAGAGCTGAAAGATGGTATGAGCCAGAGAATCATGGCGTTTGCTCTGAAATTGTGTCTACTAGGAATGTCAGAAACTATACCCATAGAGTCTCACCAATGTGACACCCAAATGTGATCTGAACAAGGATGACACCAATGACCATGCCAAACTGGATGGAGAAAGGCCAATGAGGCCACAACTCTGTACAAAGAACAGTAGGCAACCAAGGAGAAGTCTGGGAACAGGAAAGGGAAGAGAGCATATCAATTGGCTGCCGAGCACCAAATGGTCAGCTTAGGAAACAGACAGGGTGCATTCATCATATGGACTGTAAAATTGATATTTAGTAATATGTAGACACATACACACTTATAAATGAAATAAAGAGAGAGGAGAAAGAGAGAGAAGAGAGAAAATTTGAAGAATGGGGAGAGTAATACAGCAGGGTTATGAGAGAGAAAAGGGAAGGGAGAAATGTAATAAAATTGTAATCTCAAAAAACTTTTAAAAGTTGCACTTTGAATGCATTGATGCACCCTAAAGAAGTCAATGTTACAAAAGGAGCCAAACAAAAGGAAGTAAAGGAGGCACTAAGTAAACGGAGGTACTAAATAAAAGGAGATACTAGGAAAAAGGAAGTACTAAATAAATGGAGGTACTAAATAAAGGAAGTACTAAGTAAATAAACAGAGGTACAAAGCAAAAGGAGGTACTAAGTAAAAGGAAGTACTAAATAAAAGGAAGTACTAAGTAAAAGGAGGTACTATGTGGTATACTGTTTAGATAGTTTATCTGGCCCTAATTGAACTTTGGTACATAGTATCTGTCTAGAAAATAAACCATTTCATATAGATTTTCTAGTTTTGTTGAGTACAGGCTTTTGTAGTAGAATCTGATGATTTTTTTGAACTTCCTTAGTTTCTGTTGTTATATATCTCTTTTCATTTCTGATTTTGTTAATTTGGATACTGCCTCTGGGCCCTTTAGTTGGTTTGGCTAAGGGTTTATCTATCTTGTTGATTTTTCTCAAAGAATCCGCTTTTGGTTTTGTTGATTCTTTGTATTGCTCTCTTTGTTTCTAATTGGTTGATTTAAGCTCTTGAGTATGACTATTTTCTGTCCTCTTGGGTGTGTTTGCTTCTTTCTGTACTAGAGCTTTCAGGCGTGCTGTTAAGTTGCTAATATGGGATCTCTGGGGGAATCACTATTCCTGACCTCAAGCTATACTACAAAGCAATAGTGATAAAATATGTGTGATATTACAACAGAGACAGATAGGTAGATTGATGGAATAGAATTGAAGACCTAGAAATAAACCCACACACCCAGTGGAAAAAACTATCCAGTGGAAAAAAGAAAGCATTATAACAAATGGTGCTGGTCTAACTGGAGGTCTGTATGTAGAAGAATGCAAATTGATTTATTTTTATCTCCTTGTAAACAGCTCAAGTCCAAGTGGATCAAGGACCCTCACATAAGACCTGATATACTCAATCTAATAGAAGAGAAAGTGGGAAAGAGTCTTGAACACATTAGCACAAAGAAAAATTTCCTGAACAGAACACCAATGGCTCAGGTTCTAAGATCAACTATAGACAAACAGGACCTCATGAAACTGAAAAGCTTCTGTAAGGCAGAGGACACTGCCAATAAGACAAAACAAGCAACCTAAAGACTGGGAAAAGATCTTTACCAACCCTACATTGGACACAGGGCTAATATACAAAAAAATATACAAATATCTTAAGAAATTAGACTCCAGAAAACCAAATAACCCAATTAAAAATGGGTTACAGAACTAAACAGAGAATTCTCAATGGAAGAATCTTGAATGGCTGAGGAGCACTTAAAGAAATATTCAACATCCCTAGTCATCAGGGAAATGAAAATCAAAATGACCATGAGATTCCACCTTACACCAATCAGAATGGCTAAGATTAAAATCTCAGGCAACAGCAGATGCTGGAGAGAGTGTGGAGAAAGAGGAACATTCTTCCATTGCTAGTGGAATTGCGAGCTGTTACAACCACTTTGGAAATCAATCTGGCAGTTCCTCAGAAAATTGGAACTAGTTCTATCTGAAGACCCAGCTATACCACTATTGGGTATATACCTAAAAGATGCTCCAACATATATCAAAGACATGCTTCACCATGTTCATAGCAGCCTTATTTCTAATATCCAGAAGCTGGAAACAATCCAGATGTTCCTCAAGAGAAGAATGGACAAAGAACATGTGGTACATTTACATAATGGAATACTACTCAGCTATTAAAAAGGAAGACTTCATGAATTTTGGAGAAAAATGGATGGAACTAGAAAATATCCTGAGTGAGGTAACCCAGACCTAAAAGGACATAAATGGTATATACTCACTGATGAGTGGATATTAGCCCAAAAGCTCAGAATACCCACTATACCATATGAAACTTAACAAGAAGGAAGTCCAAATTGTGGATGCTTCCCACTTAGAAGGGGGAACCAAATAATTCCAGGAGGCAGAGGGAAGGAGGGACCTGGCTTGGGGAGGGGAGTGGGGAAAAGAGGGTAAGATCAGGTATGAGGAAAAAAAAAACAAAACAGAAGAAAGCTCCAGAGGGTCAGGAGAATAAGTAGAAGTATGAAGCGCGGATAGAGGGGGCACTAGAAAAGCCCAGATGCCAGGGAAGCAAGAGTCTCCCAGGACCCAATGGTGTTGACATTAGCTGAAATACCCAACAGTCGAGAGACAGAACCTTAAGAGACTACCTCCAGTAGTTAGAAATGGCCCTCAGTTGAGGGATGGGGCCATCTAACCATCTCCAACTCTTTAACCCAGAATTTTTCCTGTCTAAAGGAAATACAGGGACAAAAAATGAGCAGAGACTGAAGGAAAGACTATTCAGAGACTGCTCAACCTTGGGATCCATCCCATCCACAGACACCAAGCCCCAACACTATTGCTGATGCCAAGGATTGCTTGCTGACAGGAGCCTGGTATAGCTGTCCTCTGAGAGGCTCTGCCAGCACCTGAGTAAAACAGATGCAGATACTCACAGCCAACCATTGGACTCAACCTGGGGACACCAATGGAAGAGTTAGGTAAAGGACTGAAGGAACTGAAAGGGATTGCAACCCCATTGGAAGAGCAATAGTATCAACTAACCGGACCCCTCAGAGTGACCAGGGACTAAACCACCAACCAATGAGTATACATGGGTGGGTCCATGGCTCCCGATACATATGTAGCAGAGAACTGCCTTATCTGTCATCAGTGGGAGGGGAGGCTCTTGGTCCTCTGAAGGCTTGTTGCCCCCATGAGAAGGGAAACTAGAGGGCTGAGGTGGGAGTGGGTGGGTGGGTGGAGGAGCACCCTCTTAGAGGCAAAGAGGAGGAGGGATGGGGTAGGAGATTTGCAAAGAGGAGAGTGGGAAGGGGAACAACATTTGAAATGTAAATAAATTAAATAATTAATAAAAACGAACAAAGCACATACACAAGGAAATTGTAAGGGGATTTTTATTTCTAAAAAATCCCAAAACCAAACAACAACAATAACAACAAAAGCAAAACAAAACAACAAAACAAAACAAAAATCAGCAAAGATGCTGCACTGGGCTGACAGAGAGTAACAAACTCCTAACAAAAGTCAACAATTTCCTGCCAAAGAAGTATGCCATGGGCCCCAGGATGTGGGTAAGACAAGCGTGTTCCTGTGGTAATCATTTCCCAAACAAGAAATATAGTTAGAAACACAGTGCTTGGCTCGGTTGTGGCCTACCTTGTCTCCTGATTTATGAGAAAAAGAACAGAGTAGACTAAATAAACAGTTTTGAGGAACAACCGAGGAGCAAATACTGAGTTACAAATCAGCTAAATGATTTGGCTTTGATCGGACAGCAATGATTTCTTAATTGACGATGGAAAGAAATAACATAGTTTGATACTTATCAAAATCATCTCTTTTTTTTCCCTCACAGGACATTACCTTGTAGATTGAGACAGTAGAGATGCAGGTACTATCCCACAGCCACAGGAAATGGAATCTATATGTAGTACTTAAGTTTCTAGTCAATCCAAAAATACCTAATAATCCTATCGAGGATGCAAATGCACTGCCATTCAATTAGGATAAGATGCACACTTGGTACTCCACAACTGTATATTGTTTTCTTAACTTTGTACTGCAGTCTTAACTTTCTTTAATATCTACAAGTCAGTGCTGTTTTGTCCACTGTCCTTGTTGCCATGAACTCATTTCACGCGTCCATCCTCATCATAAATGTCTACCAACTATTCAATGACTCTCAGCGATGCACTAATCCCCTTCATTCATTCTTGTCTCTCTCTTGTATTGCTAACCTAGAGGCCAGCGATATTTGTAACCATAAATAACCGTTCTCATTCTTCATTCCATGGCTGTATCTTTTTACCCAGAATCCACATTCAGAGCTGCCGCTTTTACATCTTCACCTTTAAGGGTGAAATGAAGTGCACCGGGGAGAGTTGGGGGTAAAATTAGTATGTGTTACTTAAATCTAATGCACAGTCTATTGGACTGCATGTTTAAAATTTACCATCTTTAATGAACTTAATAAAGACAAAATAAGATAAGTTTATCATCATTATCATCATCGTCGTCGTTGTCATCGATATCATTATCATCATCATCATTATTACTTCATAAATTGAGGTTCTTAGGGTTAGAGACCAGAGGTCTACAGTTAATGGTGAATATTGTCCCCTGTTTAATCCCAAAGGTTTCTAGACAGCTTTCTAATAGGCAGGCGGTATCTCCATTTCCTTAAAACACTGATGATTTCTTTGTGCCGAGAATCTCTGAATACAAAATATATCATAAATCATTTTAAACGATATGTATTGTATACTTATATCAAGTTATCATAGTGATTTCATAAACATGTATAATTTAAATGTAAAATAACACTGAACTGAAAAGGTATACAGAATATGCAATTTGCATCCAATACTCTTATTATTTGAATAAAATATTGCATGAATTTATGCCACTCATAACCACTTTCTTTTACATTTTGCCTATGAAACAATATACTATTGAGATAAGTTACTTTGAAAATGATCCTTTAACAATCGTTTCTGAAACAAAGGTAGACAGCTCATGAAAGAAAAATTCTAGCGAGGTATTCTTCCGACACCTGCTTGCTCCGTGGAGTGCACTTAATTACTTTTAGACTGTCCTAATCTTACCATGAGCAACAAATAATAATGATGAATGCTCTAAGCAGGTAAAAGTCATATACATGAATTAACACAAGAGAAAGTGTAAATGTAAAATGTCTATTTTCATTAATAGGAATTAAATAAAATGCCACAAATTAGCATTAAGAAAAAGGATTTATTATGATTCATTCACTCAAATTATTACATGTTAGTATGTACCTTATATTCTTCATAATCTTTGTTATCGAGCAGGCTCCTTTTCTTCAGTTCTACATGATGGTCCTCAGTGAATTCTCTTTGTCCATGTGTTAAAGAAGTCTGATCATATATGGGATTTCCACTAAAAAACAGCTCTTTCCAATCTTGCATCATCTTATGTGGAATAAGACTATTGAGACAGAAAGAAGGGAAGTGATCAATAAATAGCTTAGCGAAATACACACCTTATCTTAATCATTGCTCTTATTTATATAAATGGCTGCCCTTAATTTGACTTAAACAGAGATGAATATTTCAAGCAATTTTAAAGATTATCACATGTACAATATCAGAATTACCAATATATATTAAGCTTTTCTGTTACAATGCTATGCACATAAGTAAACTGTTATCTTAAAGGAGCCTTGGTGCCCACTTATGCTAGTCATTGCTTATGGGGAGTAGAACGTTTGATCATTTAAACCACATCTGAAGGCTGCAGTCATTTGATACTGAAGCTGGGAATTAAACCTCGGCTTCAGGACCACGCCCATTGTTTTAGATAAACTGTTTTCTTACGGCACAGACAATGAGAAAGGCTTGAAAAGCAGTCACACTAAGTAACATTTACTTCCAGATATTTTACAAAATACAAGAGCGAATGCAGTTCCTAGCCTCTGATAGCCATCTCTGAGAAGAAGGAATCACATAAACAAGAGTTTCAGCTGAGAATTATACCGTGGGAGAAAGTGACAGTTTGAATTGACCCGATTTGTTGGTTTGAGAGAAGTCTCTTTGAAGAAATGTCTGCTAAGCTGAAGCCTAGAGAAGGGAACCAGGACAGAGTGACCAGAAAACACTTTTGAGAGAACAAAATGCATGAGAGGAAGAGGCTGGCATGACTCTGATCATGTCGCTAAAAGAAAAATTTCTGAAAGAGTTTGAAATCACAATTCAATAAAATGTATTTGCAACATGGATGGATCTTGAAAGAAGTGCTAAATGAATAACCCTGATACAAAAGCACAGATATTTTATGCTTCCCTGAGTAGAACATGCCTAGAAATGGTGTACTTAAGGACGTAAATGAAAACAGAGACACTCAGGGGCTGGTGGCAGGGGTGCAGGGATCTGCCGTTCATTGAGATCAGATGTAGAAACCGTTCTTGTTTGAAGGGCATGCAGTCAAGGGTCTTGAAGAATCAGCTCTCCCATGCAGGTGTTGGTTCATTTTTCTTACTCCTTCACTTACCAGAGGGGAAAGCTAACATGACCCCTGCTCTTTCTTGCAGTATTTTAATATTCTTTTTTGGTGGTGATTTCAGTATGACATTTGTGGATGTCCTCTGACTTTGTAATAGCAACCCATTAAATTACTCTGCGTATTTCACTCACAGAAAGAGAAAAGGAAAAAAGAAAGAAAAAAAAAAAGAAAAAACCCCACAGCTCTCTGGCCTTACTGAAATTATTCTCACACACAAGGATGCAATGATTGCTAAAGCAGAGATGCTTTATAAAGCTGCTTCTCTAGTCTCCAAGAATATAGAGAACCTCTCAACACTCCAATTTCACACTCTTGCCCACTGGATCTGCTGAGGTTCTGGAGGATGAAATCCCTTTGCTTGGCTTCTGGCCTGAATGTTCTCCTTTCCTCTTAACTCTCTCTCTCCCTCTCTCTCTCTCTCTCTCTCTCTCTCTCTCTCTCTCTCTCTCTCTCTCTCTCTCTCTCTCAGAAAAATATATTTTAGAAATGCTTAGAGAATTTCATACCATGTACTGATTATTGTTACACCCCATATCTCCCATATCTGCTCCCTCCTCCGCTCTACTTAGTGCCCTCTTAAAGATGTTTAATGTGTTGAACTGAAAATGAATGACATCACTTCTTCCTATGTTTTTTTTTTTTTCAGCTCCCCCAGGTACCTTCCCTCAAACCACTCCCATATCCCCTCCCAATCTAGCTGATAGCTTCTTTTTATTATATTTCTACTACCACCATCTCTCTAGACCACATCTTATGGTTTATAGCAGATAGAAACCATCACAGAAAACCATACTAAATGCAATATCAAGATTAAAAGATCGTAGGGGAACCCAAGCCCAATCCGGCATCCTCAGGGAATGTCACAGAAGATGGGGCAGAAATATTATAAGAGCCAGGGTATTAGGAAATCTGCTATGAAACAGTCTCTCCTAGAAATAAATGGCTGCATGAACAAGACCTGAATAAATAATAATAATAATAATAATAATAATAATAATAATAATGATAATAAATGGACATGCTAATATGGAAGAGAGAGATTTTTGTGAGATTCCATTTCTAGACACAGCTACAAGTGGCTTCAGAGCTGGCTCAGTGGTTACGAGAACATGTTGCTTGTCTAGAGGGTCTGAGTTCAGTTCCTAGAACACACATCAGGCTGCTCACAACTGTAACTCTACCTCCAAGATATCTGATATGCTCTTATAGGTTCTGAGGGCACTAGCATACACATACATACATATATACATACATATGTCAGAATTATTTCTTAAAAATTCATGTGTACATTGTACTAGCTATTCGATCTTCTCAAATGATTCAAATCTATCATCTTAACCTCATATAAGTAAAAGCATACTTTGCTATTAGCCATAATATAATATTGATGTAGTTTAAACACAGACCACTTAACGACCACAGAATTACTAATGTGATATTTCTATAGCCTTGTTCTTTCTCTCCCCACAATCCATTCTTTAGTCCCCTGATAATTGCTAAGTTCAAATATCAGAACCAGCCAACCACCCTGTTCCCCACTCCAACACACACAAAGCCTGGCGTAATAGTTCACTGTTGTATGCACAGCACTGAGAAGGCAGAAACAGGTAGATTCAAGTGGAGAGCTCTGCCTGTGTCGTGATGTTTTGTTTTAGCAGACTCATTTGACATTTTGCTGAAGCAGACTGGTGAGAGGACAGGTGAGGTTTGGAGAGAGTAGAAGAAGGAACCAACAGACAGTGATGGAGCGTTTGTGCTTGCTTCGCTAGCTGTGCAACATTTCATTGGTCTCTAGTCTTTGCTGATCTTCACTTTGTTGAGAGAGGCACAGCAGAGAACTTCCGCATTCCAACTGGTCCTGGTTACTTCCGCTGAACCAGGCCAATTTGGTAAGGGCCTTGCTGTTTTTGAAGGATTGTGCTTCTGCTGCTGATTTGTGTTTGGTGACACCTTTGAACTATTGGTATCCTGACACTACTGAACTGGACTGCCGGATATCCTGACAACGGGGATTGGAATCGCTCCAAAGAACTACTTCTAAACAGGTCCACATCCTCCTATCCTATTTACTCTTCTCCCTTACATTTGGACGGTGGGCTATAATGGGCTATCAAAGCATTTGAGAACCATTATTAAAGTAGGTTTTGGGAAAAGCTAAGTCTACAGTAGATTCCTGACATGATGGGCAGCCAGCCTAGCCTACTGGTAAGCTCCAAAAGTGTTGGGAGACAGAGATCTCCTAAAGCCTGATAACTTGAGCTCAGTCTACAGTAACTGTTGCAGGAGGGGAGAATTAACTCCTACCTCCTGCAAGTTGTCCTCTGGCCTCCCCCCACCCCCATCTGATGCACCTATATGCATGAACCTGAATACACACACATACACACCAACACACACACACACACACACACACACACACACACACACACACTCACACATACTCATACATAAAAGATCTAATACATCTGAGCATGGTGGTACATGTCTATAAGCCCCACAATCAGTAGACTGAGGCAGGGAGTTTAGAGTTGCTCTAGCTAAGATCCAGGCTACACAGCTATAGATGGAATTATATGGCACTTAGATTTAGGGATTGACTTTTCATGTAGCATAATTATCACGATATTCAATCAGGGTATGTCATGTACCAATAGCTTATTCTTTTAATTGCTCAATATATTTCATGGTATGGATGTACCACAATTTAACCATCACTTCCTGAATGACATATGGGTAGCATTCAATATTAAACTATTATTGTATGGATTCTTAGAAGCATATATGCATAGGCTTCTGTGTCAATATACATCTGAAATGTTTTAGGGGAAATGTCTGTGTGGAAGTTCGACTATGCTTTTTGAGAAACTGCCGTGCTCTTTTCACATGGGCTCCACCAGTTTTTACCCTTACTAATAGTGAGTGAGTGGTTTCTACACATCAGTGCCAGAGACATTTGCTGTTATTTTCCCTCATTTCAGACATTCTGATAATTATCTCTCACTGTGAGCTCTGTTGAAATTTCTCTATGTCTAATAAGGCTGAACATTTTGTATGTATTCAATATTATGGTTTTTTTCTTTCTTTGATGTATTTCTAGTTTGGATTGATTTTGTTTTATTTCTTTTCTGGTAAAGGTTTTGTGTATTTCGTTCTGTTTCTTAAAATTATGTATTCTTTCATTTTTTTTTATATGAATATGGTGTATGTAGCTCATACTCAACTCACCCTGTTCTCTAACTCATCATGAATCTCTGCCCTCATATTGTCCTCCCAAGTTCATTTCCTCCTCTTCCTCCTCCTCCTCCTCCTCCTCCTCTCCCTCTCTTTTCTTCTTCATAACCCACTGTGAGTACAGTTAATCCTGTCCATATGCACATGGATAAAGTTCCAGCTGCTGGATCCAACCTTCCATGGTCATTGCTACTAAAGCACACTGCCTCAGGTCACTTCACTAAATGAGGTGCTTTTGCCAAGATGGCGGCTGCTGTGGGCTGAGAAGCCAGTAGTTTTCCTTCTGCTCAATTTAGAGAACACACATGCAAGCTACCTTTCCTCTGCTCAAGGTGCACTGTAAGCACTCTATCCAAATCTACATTGTATAGTCTTTTTCAAAGCAATTGTTTAATTTATAAGAGTCCATTTATTGACTTCTATCTTTTGTAAAGCAAAAAGATTTTTATTGTAATGAAGTAGAGATTGTCATCTTTTTCTCTTGCAAATCATGATTTTGGTATCAAGTCTAAGGCCTTTTGGCCCACTCATAGGACAACAGAACATTTCTCTCATGTGAAAAATTTTATACTTTTTTACATTTCCACCTAGGTCTTATTTTCATTGAATTTGTATATGCTATGTGATAAGTAATTCAAAGGTCGAGAAAAAAATTTCTTTATTCTTGTGCCTGTGATTATCCAATTGCACCAGTATTATTTCCTACCATGACTGTCTTTCTTTCATCAAATTACTTTAGCCATTTAGCCAAAATCAGGTTACTGATTTTGTAATAATCTGTATTTGGGCTTCTCTATTCTGATCAATTGATCTGTGTGTGGGCTCTTCTATTGATAGTTCATACTCTTCATTACTTCATTATTCTGTCCAATTCATTCTTCTTTTCTAGTAACTTTATTTACATATGAATGGAATAATAGTCTCAGCTTTATTTACAAAAAAGGGAGTCATGGTGGCTTAATAAGGTGAATTGGAATTGTGATAATTTTTCTTCCCTGGAAGGTGTGTGTGTATAATTTTTTGCAAATGAAAGAGTTAAATGAAATTTAACTCTTAATTCTTCAAATGTTTGGGAGAAATCTTCAACAATAATATATGGGACTGAAAAATCTTTTTGAAGACTTTTTAAAATTACAAATTCAATTTCTTTAAGAGTTAAAGACTTATACAAATTCAAGTAGTTATTGAGCCTGCCAGATTTTATATAGGTGCTTTGTGGCATTTCTGTTTCTGAGAAATTAGCTCATGTCTTCAGTTAGCAATTCAAGTGAGCTCAATCATACACACCATTGTCTCTTATCCTTCTGGTCCTTGATGTCTCAGAGGTAATATTCCTGGTTTTATTCCTGATATTCATAGGTATGCCATCTCTTTCATTCTGCTTTTTATTTATTACTACCTTCCTTCTGACATTAGTTTATTTATTCCTTCTTATTCTAGATTCCTGAGGTAGCAGTGGTAATGACGTGAAACGTATTGTTCTTTTTAAAGAATGGAGTTTATATGTAAATCCCTGTCAGTAGTGGTCCTTCTGTATCCCACACGATTTCCCATTTCATATTTTTGTATTTCCCTTAAGACTTCCTATCAGATCTGAGAATTATTTATTTAGAAGTGTGTTTTTAATTTCCAAGTGTTTGGAGTTTCTCCTCTCATTTTTTAATTCTTTGATAATTTCATACAAAGAGTTTTGACCACATTCACCCCCATCCCTAACACCTTCAGCCTACCCAACGTTTGTATTTTCTTTGATTTTTCATCCTTTATGTACAGTTTGTGCACCTAATATTCACTGATTTCTGGCTGTCCGCTGAAGCATGGGTGACTATATTGATTTCTTTTTCAATTTCACCTAAGGACCACACTCCATAAGTGTTTTAAAGTTGTTGAGGTTTGTTCCTGGTCAGGGTTCTCTAGGGTTACATAACTGATGCTCCTCTCTGTTTCTGGTGATTTCCTTTGCTCTAAAGTCTGTTTTGTCTGACATTAATATAAAATCTCCTGCTTTATCTTGATTAATATGTACAGCTTATATAATTTTACTTTTTACCCCTAATCTGCCTATGTCATTGTATTTGAAATTAATTTCTTATAGATGAAAAATCTGGTAATATTTTTGATTCCCCATCACTGTTTTTAATTAGTATAGTTAGAGATTAAATTATTATAGGAATGTGAAGTCTATTAATTTGTATTTCATGAAGTTCTAATTCTTTGCTTGTTTCTTTCCTCTGTTTACTATGGATTAAATGATTATTTTTTGCAAACCATTTTTAATCTATCTGTAACATATCTTGTACAAGTTACTTAGTATGTGTAACAGCCATTATATTGTTCATATACGATTTATACATTTATTCACATCATTTTACTGCTGACAAAACCCAAGCCAACCAAACAAACAAAAAACCACCAAACCAAAGAAGCATGACCTTTTTACTGTGTCTTTATGTTCATCAGATTGTAATGACAGGCTTCCTGTCTGCGCACTGAGAAGTACACTTCACAGTGGCACAGAGACCTTCACATCCCCAGGTAACATGCCTTCTAAGGAGGATAAGGGAATCCTCTTCTCACCTGTCCTGTTTACTGTGTTCTTTCTTCGCTTTGCCTGGTCCTAATTTTCTTTTATAGAAGAATTTTCTTCCTTGTATGAAAACATCTTTTAGCTACCCACTGGAGAGGAGGCAAGTTGCTAGCAAATGTTCTTGGCAACCATGATCTAACAATGCCTATTTCCCCCTTTGTTTATGATAGGTTTCTTTAAAGCTTTTATATATTTATTTACTATTTTATTTTGGAGTGGTTTGTTTGCATGTATGATTGTGCACCACATGTGTTGCTGGATACTACAGAGGTGAGAACAGGACATCAAATTTCACGGAGCTAGAGTAATGGATAGTGTGACTCACCCTGTGGATGCTGGGGATTGGACCTGGGTTCTCTGTAAGAGCAACAAATGGTTTTACGTTCTGAGCCATGTCTCCAGCCTCCCTTGATAGGTATTTCAGCTGGATATACAATGCTAGGTTGAGAGTTCTTTGCTCTGACACTTAAAAACTACTGTGTCACCTCTGGATTCTCTAATTTAAGGGAAGAAATAATCAGTCTTTTGAAATACTTTGCTCTTGAGGTGTTTTCCTGGGGGGGGGGGGCTTTCATCGTTCCTTCTTTCCCAAGTTTTCAGAAATTTAATTATGATATGCCTTTCTATGAACTTATTTGGGTTTATCTTATTGGGTGTTTAATTCTTGAATCTGTAGATTGGTAAGTCTTGGTAAGTTAAATAAAATGACAGGTATTACTGTTTTGAGCACTATCCTGCACCATTTATTTTCCACTTCTGGGACTGAAACACTATGTTTATTAGTTTGTATCTTGAGTTATTTCCATAGCCTATGGCTTGAGAGCTTGGGTATCAAACTGTGACACTATTCACATGGAGTGGAACTCTTAGGTGGAAGGGGCCTGGTAGGAAGTTAGGTCATGAGGGGCACGACTTGGAGCGAGCACTAGGACTCTAGCTTCTCTCTTTCAGTTCCTTGCTGCCAGTAGACAATGGGCTTCTCTACCACAGACTTCTATTTCCATGATTTTCTACCTTGCATAGGCCCCAAAAGAACAAGGTCAAATAATCATGAACTGAAACTTTTGAAGCTGTGGGTCAAAATAAAGATTTCACCCTTATAAGATGTTCTGTTTCAGTATTTTGAGCAATGATAGAAGACAGACATGACAGTGGTAACTAGCTCCAGGACAGGACAGTTTATTTTTAAACCTACCGTCTCTGCTATTCACCTTGGGCAATTTCCATTAGTCTGTCTCCTAATCACCATGTCTCCTCTCTGTCCATGCTATCCTCCTGCTGTGCCCAACAACTGAGCTCTTATTTTGGATCCTGTACTTTTCAATTATGAAATTTTTGTTTAATACCAATTTTTATTGCATGTCTGTTCTTGGACTGCATTTTCGCATTTGTTTCAAGCAGCTTCTAATTGTTCACTGAAGCTCCTTGCCATGGCTGCTTCAAAACCCTAATTAGGTAATTTCAAGACCTCTGTCATCTAAGTGTTGACATCTGCGCTCATTTTCGAGGGCTGTTATAACAATCTACCACAAGCTGGGTGGGAAAAAGAATAGTAATTGGTTGTCCCACATAGTATTAAAAGCTAGAATTTTTAATTCGAGACGTTGGTTAGCCCAGGTATCTCCTGAAAACCATAGTAGCTCCTCTGTTGCCTTTCCTATTTTTTTGATGATATGCTGGAAAAATTTGATTTTACTTGACTTGCAGTTCAATAACACACTGCCTCTGTGATAACATGGTGCCTTGCTGCATATCTCAATTCTCTCTTACAATGATACCAGTTACTTTGAATTAACCAACATCTCACCAGAATCTATCATATCTGTAATATTTCTGTTTCCAAATAAGGTCACATTTATGGAGAATGCAGTTCAGCATATAACAGCATCATCCATTGTCTTTTCACTTCCTGTTTGTGTTCTTTCTGCTTCTTGACATGACGGCAAGCAATGACTTTTTTGTCATAGTTTAGAATACTTTGCATCTCAATTTTGTTTTAATTTTTTTTTCTGACAATGCCCTGGCAAAGGAGAGTGGAAATATTGTCTTGTTACTGGCAAGTAACAAGTCCCTAAGTGCCTCCCATGAGACATAAGAAATGGATGACATTGCCATTTTAGGAGGAGGTAGGAATTTTGCTTTCACAGAGTCTCCATGATCTACTATAGAGACATTTGTATGTCTGGGGAATGTTTCTAACACAGGCCATGGAGACTGCAGAAGTTTTCTGTCATGTTCAGGTGGGGACAGAAATCCATGCCTCCTGCTGGCCCTCCCTGCCATCATCCTGATGAATAGGTGAAGTCCCTTGTTACACTGCAAGGGTAGATGAGGATACCTACCCTTGTTGGCATGAGGAGAGGTGAGGTTACAATTTTGCCTGTGGAATTTGGGTTGAAAACAGTCATTGTAATTTAAAAGTTTTTATTCTGTTAGTTTATTTTTTCCTGGAGAATCAATACCATGAATGGGTCTGAAACCAAAAAGTTCAGGTCCTGTTTAGGAAATTTGAGCCCAAAATAAAATCCATGGGGGTCATTTCTGCACAATTTTTTAGACCTGAGTAATCAACCATTTCACTTTTCTCCATCTTTTCCTACCAAGTGTGATTTAAAAGTAGGCGGTTTAAATGTGGGAAGAATAGGGATAGGTATATTTATCCTGCTATTCCTAAACAGAATGCAACTTGCATTTGTGTCATAAAATGGTGAACCTTTATTTGCCTAGGGACATCCATGTCTAACTATGTATATTTTCCTTTCACGTCCAATTTATCTCACTTTTTTAATATTAAAAATTTTTGGCCATGCAGTGGTGGCACACACCTTTAATCCCAGCACTTGGGAGGCAGAGACAGACGGATTTCTGAGTTCGAGGACAGCCTGGTCTACAGAGTGAGTTCCAGGACAGCCAGGGCTACACAGAGAATTCTGTCTCGAAAAACCAAAAAAAAAAAAAAAATGTTTTTTTGGTTCTTATAATCCATTATTAACTACTGTAATGATTTATTGTCACTTTTTACTCTTTATTTCATTGATCACTTCTGCATACTTTTGTGCTTGAAATTTCAGAACATTTGCATTAATAACTTATAATTATGTAACATGTATAGGTCTATTACATATAATGCAATTTATAATAAAATATAACTTATAAAAGTATTACATTAAAACATTACTTGTTTAATTCCCTCATTTTTGAATAAGTATAATTTACTTTCAGTTTAGTAAGCTGTAACATATTTTAACCTCAAAATAATGTCACTGCATGATTATGTTTAATAAATGATAATTGATACCTTGACAAATGACAATTTAGACACTACTTATGAATAGATGAAGACATGTCTGTACCCCAAATAATGCAAGAAAGTAATCCTTTTTAATCCTCTGCTTCTGATTCTCTATTCATTAAATGTGCTTTGCCTATCAATTGTGTCTTCTTTGCCTATTGATTGTGTGTGTCTGCTTTACCTTTCGATTGTGTGTGTCTGCTTTGCCTATTGATTGTGTGTGTCTGCTTTGTAGTCTCACCACTCTCACTTTTGCAGTGATGTTGCTGGGTTAATCATGCAAAGTAATACTTACTTATTTGTCAGCAACCTATAGTCTGCCACCTTTGTGCACAAATCAAGTATTTGATCCAAAATCTCTGAACATATCCCATAATGCTTTGCATAACGCTCTTGGGCTCTTTCCACAGAGATCTTTTCATGAATTTCCTTCTCCCTCAAGGTTTGTTCTGCAAAATCAATCTTGGCTTGTTTGGCAAGAGCCTAAGAAGGCAAAAACAAACTTTAAGTCTCTATTTTTATGCCATTATTCATATGAAGATAGTATCATAATGCCAAAAAAATCTTTAAATAGAATGAAATCCCTGTTTATATCAGGCTTTAGTTGATTAAGAATCAGTTCTCGCTACTTAATACACTAAGTATTAGGTATGACGGCAAAGGCAGTGCTAGAGAGACTCCATAGTTAGCTCACCAATGAAACACTACAGTAGAAAGTGCTGTGGATGGGGAAAGATCAGTATCACAAAAATAAATGGGATCTTAGGCTTTCCTGAAGGTTTCCCAATTTTACCATTTGCAAAGAGTCAAAGATCATAAAGAAGTTAGTCTGGATTAGATGGTAAGCATAGCTAGCTGATGCTTAAACATTCAGGGACCAGGGCCCCTCCACCGGGAACATGTGCTATCACCACTGGACTTCCCGTTTCAGTATTAACTTATTAACTGACTATAAATGCAATAGTTACTTGGTTAAAGTGCTTTGAGATAACACAACACATTCTCAGTGTGTTAAAGACCTTACTGCCTTAGCCTTTAGAAAAGAATAACATTCATTTGTAGAAATGTCTATTCCTACAGAAAGCAGTTAAATATGTAAACATCTTTTCACCACTGTCTACCAAAGTGCAATCATTTTGTTTAACTCACACAAAACACAGGCTAGCCAAGCTGACAGTAACACGATGCCTAGTTGAAGGGATTCCTTTCAGAAAACTCTGCCAGCTGCTTCAGAAGTCATGTCATGTGCTGAGCTGTCTCACAAATACCATCTAACTCCCGTGACTTAATTCAGCCAGTAGAAAATAGAAATAAGTGTAGCTTTTGCTGGAACGGTCTTCAAATTGAAGCCCCAACTTGTGCCCAGAATTAAAGTTCAAGTACATAAGAACCTCAACAGATCATTCATTCCCTGCCCAGTTTCAGTTTCATCAAAGGAGGGATATTAACAATTTTATTATACTCAGAAAAATTAACTGGACAATTTCTTCTGAATAAGTAGTTCTTCTCACAATACTGGTAATAAATGATAAGACTGATGAAAACGGACTGCGATGTAAAGACCATCATTTACTGTGGCTGTCTTATTTAGCATGTTTGCTTTTAATTTTAATTTCATTGGGTTGGATGACATCTAAGATTAATCCCGTGTATTTGGTGATTGAGAAATGACACTAGGCTCTTTCATTGCCGCCTTGTTTCACTTGGTAACCCTGATGCGGGAGTAGACTTGTGTCAGGAAGCATCATGTCATGGTTCATGATATCAAGAAGAGCTCCGACATGGAAGAAACTTGACAGATGAGAATTTATGGTGAAAGTGACACCAAAATAGTTGAAGCTGGTTTTCCACAGGAACAAAAATGTCTGAAGGAAACAATGTAAGTTCCCTAGCCACAGCAAAATCGTTTCTGTCCTGGGCTGATGCTGGTGCTGACTCCTGACCGTTTGCCTGCCTAGGTGCCTGCTCTCCCTCCTTCCTTCCTTCCTTCCTTCCTTCCTTCTCTCCATCCATCCACTCCCCTTCCTCCAACCCTTCCTGTCTTCTGTCTCTCATCTTGGCTTCCTCTGTCTCTCTCTTCTTCTTTTCTATCCACCTACTTGGTCTCCCTAGTACATTTTAACTCTGCCATTAGCTCTGTGCTAGAGTCACCATACAGTCCTATCTCATTATGTCATAGTATTCTGCAGCCCTAAAAGAAGAAAGAGGAAATATAAAAGAAGTCTGTGAATTAAATGGATGGAACTTGAAAATATCATCCTGAGCGAGGTAACTCAGTCACAAAAGAACGAACATGGTATGTGGATAAGTAGATATTAGCCCAAAAGTTCAGAATACCCAAGTTTCACTTTACAGTAACAGCTGGACTGAGAGTGAGGTCCCAGATGGAGTAGTTGGAGAAGGGACTGAAGGAACTGAGGGAGTTTGTGGCCCTACGGAGGGAGCAACAGTGTCAACTGGCCTGACCCTACTGGTGCTCCTGGAGGCTGGACCACCAACCAAAGTATAGACATTGAAGGACCCATGGCTGGGACCACATATGTGGCAGAGGAGGGCCTTGTTGGCCATCAAGGTGAGGAGAGGCCCTTGGGCCTGAGGGTGTTAGAGGCCCCAGTAAAGGGGAATGTCAAGGTGGGAATACGGGAGTAGGTGGGCGGGTGGGTGGGAGGGGGAATACCCTCACAGAGGTAGGTGAGGGGGGAGGGGATAGAGGGTTTCCAAAGAGG
>CM052716.1:25819157-25842506 GCA_028551405.1 Uromys caudimaculatus | reverse complement strand
GGCTGCATGCATATAAAGCATGCAATTATAGATGCAGTGGTAGAAAACATAATATCATCACTCAGATGTAATTAGAGTTACATGAACTTAAAATGTCAGACATATTTACCTTTCATAGGCAGTACAACTACATTTCTTAATTGAGTTTCTAACTTTTCTTAGAATACTGCTTGAAAAGATCTGGAGTAGAAAAAATAAATTGGATTGTCCTATGCTAAAAAAAAAAAAAAAAAAAAAAACAAAGGTTCTATCCTAGATTCGATATAGACTAGCAGCTTCCTAAACACTGTGTTTATGCTGCCAAAAATCTAGTTCATGAGTTTTGTGTTATTAATAAGTCAACCCATTCACTCCTCCATCCACCCATCCATTCATCCAGCAGCTTAAAAGCTATCAAAGACTTCCAATGCAAGGTGATAATGAGATGGAAATGCTGCATGCCCTAATTCAAACATTATGTTGTAACCCAAAAATACATATTTACTAATCAAAGATCAAAATCATATTGGATGATATAAAATGCTGAGTATGCTGATTAGATTGATTAAAGTATATATGCATCAAGTTATCACACTATATTAATTTGTAAAACTAAAATGATTAAAAAATACATACTTAAAAATAAACTTCTATGGTAGTTTACTTCAAGATATATTCATTTTACTACATGTAGGAGTCTTGAAAACAGTGGTTATATTTTATTGATATTTGATTGTTTACTAAGCACTTGTAGGGATTAATGAGGTTTGTGCAGTAATTAGCAGTGTGGAAATGTTGTTAGATGTGTATTTTGAGAATTACGTGGTAAATGTTTTGCATCAAATGCCAAAAATAGAACATCCAATGAACCTTAGCTAAGTAAACAGATGAATGATAGTATTTATTATTTGTTTTTTGTTTGTTTGTTTTAAACACCTAGTGGACAGCATACATGTTAGGGGGCAGCCATGGGGCTCTGCAGTGCTAGAAGGAAGACATTCCATTTTTCCATAAAAGGAAATGAATGGGTGTTGAGGTGACATCACTTGTCTGTGAAGGACTTTTCAGGTCTGGAAAGTGAAAGAGGCAGCGACTGAAACTGTTCTTCAGGTTCATGCTGTCTGTACATAGATATTCTCTTTCTCTCTCTCTCTCTCTCTCTCTCTCTCTCTCTCTCTCTCTCACACACACACACACACACACACACACATATATGTAAAACAATAATGAAGAAAAAGTAGCTATCAATTTTATCAACTTGAGAGTGGGGGCCTTGGGAGGAAGTAGAGAAAGGGTTCTTGGGAAGGGCTGGAGGGAAAAAGAGGAAAGAAGAAAGTGGTGTAATTCAACAATAATTTAAAATATATTACAAAAATTTTAACACTGTAACAAGCTAATATGAAGTTTCTAAATGATTCCACAACATCCTCACCTCAAAATTCAAAGTAAATTTAAAAATGTAGCTAGTGATAAAAAGGCATTAAAAAGCCTATCATCCCATAACGTTTTTCTGGATTGAGCCTCCAGCTGCTTCACATCCTATACTGCCCCTCTGAGATGTTAGACTCTCTATTCTATACCCACTTCCAAGTTCCCTTGGAAATCTCTGGCAAAATTAAATTGAACCTTCTGGAGAAACAACAACAGAAAAACCAAATCCAAAACCAATACCAAAACAAAACAGAAAGGAATTAAAAGAACAGCCCACACCAAGGACCTCCCATACTTGTGGGTCAGCAGGATTATCAAAAACGACATAGAGATTCTGGATGGTCACCACCAAAATTCCAATGGCATTCTCCATAGAACTAGGAAAGATTATAACGTTCATGAAGATTCAAGATACACAAACCAATCTGAACAAAAAGAGAAATTCTGATGGCATTTTAATACCTGATCTCAAATTACAAGTCAGAGATATGATAACAGATCAACCATGATAAGGCAGCTAAACAAACAGGCATAGTGAAATGAAATACAGTATCCAGAAATGGATGCATGCAGCTACAGCCACTTGGGTTTTGATGAAGGTACCAAGCTTACATTGGAGGAAAGATGGTCTCTTCTGCAAATATTGCTAGCTAATCTAAATATCCACATGTGAAAGAGTGAGACTTATTTCTATTTTCTTACCTAACATAAAAGTCAATTAAAAAATAGATTGAAGAGTATAATGTAAGACTCAAAAGTTTGAAATTACCAGGGTATAAATACAGGTAAGAATTCATTGACAAGGACTCAGTAGTCCAGGCAAGAGTGGTAATAACTGACAAATGGGATTGAATGAATTTCAAAAGCTCCCACGTGGCAGGGGAGACAATAAACGATGAAGAGACAAGGACAGAATTGCAGATCTTCCTCTGTACATTGTACATTGGAGTATTCTGCTTTTACGGGACAGAGACAAAAATGATAAAGGCCATGCAGATCAAGGTAGGGCACCTGGAATTTGTGCAGAGGGTAGGAAAAAGGAAAATATGAATATTTTCCATTTTTATTGACTTTTTTCCATATCTGACCTTTTTACTATTTGTTTTCTGACTTTTTACTCCTTATTAGACTCTGAATTGCCTCACTCAGAACCATTAAACTGGAATTGAAGTGTGTTGTTGACTTGGGGGAAGTTTCCCTCAATATAGAATTCTTTCACAATCTGGAAGATGTAAATTTATAGAGCTTGGATAGTTTCTACTTTTAAAGGCAGAAAACCCTACCCTGCATCTAGAGGAGTAGCATCTAATAGGCAATTTTCAAGAACCTACAATAAGAAATAAAGGAATATGGGATATGTTCATATTTCAGTAAATGAAGCTATTAAAGGGGTACAATTTACAGAAGAGTACTCACAAAATTGCATAACATTTGGTGAAAAATCTAACTCGATAGTACTTTATTGCTATAATCTGCAATAAACACCAAGAACCCGACATGAAAGAAACCAAACTAAAGTCCAATCAAGGCTTTCTTAGGGCACTTTTAAATTTGTGTAACAATCTTAGTAAATGCTTAAAAATGGATGTGAACTCAACAAAATAGACAGCACAGAAAAATAAACTGACTTTTCATTTCCTGATACCCACATTCACATTGTAGAGCAAAGTCATTAATGAATAAATAATCTGAATTTTAAGATATGTTACATAAATTATTTGTAAATATTCAAAGGCTCTTCATAGCACTGACGACATATTTTGAGAAGTAAAACATTATCCCTACCTTTCTTTAGCTTGGAGATCCTTTTTTATTAGTGCTTCAAATTTCTTAATCTCATTGGCCACATCCTTTAAAGAAAATTCGCCATCAGTTCTCTGTCTTTAAAAGCCATTGAGAAACTTCATCATGTTCAATCAGTTTTAAAAGGTGACTCATAGTACTAATTCAAAATAATATAAGTGCCAAGATAAGACAAGTTGAAATACTTTTATAATTTTGATTCATTGTTTTTGATGACGCTACTCTAAAGCAATATAGAAATTGTCTTACTTAAATCACTTATTTCATGATTCTCTCCTGTCTTTTGAAAAAGTGTGTGTGTGTACATGTGCATGTGTGTGTGCGTGGAGGAGAAGGAGGAGGAGGAGGAGGAGGAGGAGGAGGAGGAGGAGGAGGAGGAGGAGGAGGAGGAGGACAACCTCCAGTTTCACTTCTTACTGAAATCTTGTTTTAATCAGGGTATCTTGTTCTTTGCTAGGAATTATACTGTTATATTGTCTCTGGTCCCATCTCAAAACATGTGTACTGGATTACAGACATAGACATGTTTGCTTATTGGTGCAGGTAGTTTAACAATAGAACCATCTCTGCGGAAGGAAGAGTCTCATTTTAATAGTGCACCAAAGGAAGCTAATGCAATTGACACTGATCAGAGCCCAGACATATGTTTTTTAAATATAAATATTTCTTACAGGTGTTTGTGTTGCATGTTTTAGACATTTCCCATGCAACCTAACTTACTCTATAACCTTTTCTCTAAATAATTTCAGCTCATGCTCATGTACTCCAAATCTTTATTAATAAATCTTCAAAAACTCAGGGAAATTTAGTTGCTAAATACAAAAATGGAGGTAAAATATGCAGATAATATTCTTTAAATTTCAAATCTAAAATGTTTTATTAGAGTTTCATAAATGATGCATAGATCAATACAAAATACCTTGGGATTAGGGATGAGATATCTAGGCCAATGTCTCCTTAACCAGCACCCATCTACTATAGTAAAATATGTCAGCCTCTAGATTTCAGTTTTATTTTCATTTATAAAAGGAAGAGGTTAATACAGGACTGAGAGAAAACAAGTCAATAAAAAGTGAAGTGACATTCCATATCTTGACCTATGTTGAATTAATGATAATTATTGTTACCTTTCTTAGGTCAACAAAGAATAGAAATAATCAGGAATTATCATCAAAACATAGTATTACTTTCCCATGACATAATTAGATATTATCCTCTTGGAATGTTGACACTCAGTGTGGTCTAGTAAAATACATCTCCAGTGCAGGCATTTTAATTTAAAATGTTTTAACAGCAACAAGTCAATTAACATTTCTGGGATTCATAAGAAACCACATTGCATGGTAAAGAGGGATGGTGTGTTCCTGACACTTACCTAATTTAGTAGACTCCCTATAAACACAGGAGACCAAGTAGAAACCCCAACATTGGGAATTTTATCTCCCTGGGCTAAAGTTATTATACCCTGATACTGAGAAAACAAAGTTTTGTAAAGAAAATAAGAACCTTTGGAAGGTCTCTCCTGTACACTGCAGAGAGAGGGGTCATTCTCTATGAAGTGAAACACAAGACAACAACAAATGACCACCACTTACCTCTGCCTCCTTTTTCTTTTTCATCAGTTTTTGAGCCTCAATAGCTTTCAAAGTACGGTTGGACTCAGGCTTGGGGATCTGTATAATGGCTGCCTGGATTTTGGCCATTATCTCATTTTGTCGTCTTCTGTTTAAGCGTTGCTGAGGACGGCATACACATTAATTTATTCATTCAGCTTGTCAAAATAGTAAGAATGCAATATATATACAGATACACAAATACATAAGTAATCTGTTGAAAATTTCAGAACTTAACAATTAACACATGTACAAGGTATCACAATTGTGTGGTATTAGAAAGACATTATCAACATTATTTACACTGAAAATTATGATGCTAAACACATTAAAATGCTAAAATTATGACTAAATCATGTATGTATTGTCATTATGTGCATTGGTTCAAGAATAGTCAGGGGCTTTAAATATAAAAATATTATAGTTCTTTATTAATGCTGCATTCATGACTGGCCCAAATATGAGAATAAATTCTTTCTCTCAAGAAGCCCCCAAAGAGTCTCTAGACCCAACAGCTGCCACTAGGAAAGTTAGCTCCCCCAAACCAATCTACCTACACATGAGTTCAGGAACAAACTCAACTAAATATGACACCAAAATATGACAGGCAATATTTATTTTAAGGACAATATAAAAAGAATTGAGTGACTGAAAGATGAATATCTAAAATATATATTATTACTATTTTAAAACTAAATATCTTGTGAATATGATACATGTCTTTACTACTAAAGCACTGTATTAGAACTGAATTCCTTAATTACTATATCCAAGGAAAATTAAATTTATGACTAAAATGCAGAAGTTATCATTTTAAATTTCCTGTTTCACCTTCTAAAAATGTGAATTTCTACTTCATTGCCATATGTTTATTTTCTTTTTCTTAAGAAAATGGGGAAGCCACAGACGTCATCGCTTGTCTTGTTTATTTCCTGTGGCCATGATTCACAATCTCTCTTCCATATAATTCACAGTCTCCTACACTCTTTGCCTCTTCTTTCTTTGGAGGTTTCTTGTATCACACTTGGCTTTTGATACCTGAGCTACCTGGTTCAATGCACATGAGTCCCAGCTCTTGACCCTACCTCAGACATTGCACTTAGAGTGCCCTGTCTCTGCAATGCAGAAGCATTGAAGAATGATTCTGTCTTTCGGAAACTAACAGAAGCCTTTCTATAGTTTGCCTCTTGAATGTGTCCCTCCTTCCCCACAAGAAGCTCACTCCATTCAGAATATATTAGCGTCTTGAAATACTAATCAATTTAAAAAGCAAGTTCCAAATATAACAGGGAGAGCAATAATTCCATTGCGTGTAGTTAGCACACTTTCTGCATCCGGCCATTTGAAATTCTCTTAAAAGTCTTTAATGATTTAATAATGTTTTTCCTCCCGTGTCTTTAAAGACATAGATCATTAAAGACTTTTTTTTTCAAAGAGGATTTAGAACCAGCAGAGGTTTACTCAGAGCATAGCTAAGGACAGTGAAGATAAGACGCTTCACGTAGTTGGGGAGGGAAGCAATCAGAGAAATAGCTCCCTGATGGAGTTAGGATATAGAGACCAGGGTGTTGCAGAGAGTGGGACAGAGCGGGGCATGGGGAAGCATCTCTTCTGTCTTCCACAGGGATATAAGGGTTGAGGTCCTTTGGCCAATAGGGTAGCTAGTAGCAAATCCTTTCCTAAAGGATCTGAGGACAAATTTCATCCAGTGAAAGAGTTAAAGTTGTCCCATTAGGTGACTGATAGCTCTCAAGCCACTGGTGTAGTGAGAGAGAGCTAATGCGAACAAAGATGGGAAGAGGGCGGGTCTGGTAAGGCAAAGCAAAGCTGTGCATCACGGCCATGCAATCTATCCACGCTGCTGCTCATGCAGTGTGTGCTTACTACAGGCAGAAATGAACCACCAAGTATACTAGGTATTAATAGATTTTCAGGAAGAAAATAAACGATCTATGGAACCTTTTCGATATTAAAGTGTCTTTGCTCTTCCTCAAGTTTTTGAATTTTTTCAAACTTCTCAAAATGTATTCGGGCAAGATCTTCTTTCATTTGTTTACACTTTTCTTGAAACCTGCATGTAACCCGCATCAGATTGAAATCGGTTTGGCGTGGTATCAGGTTTTTAAGTCTCTAGATGAAGAAAGCATTTCAAAGGTTTCAGTTACTGGAGAATAAATGGTATGCTGGCATTGCAATCATACACATTTTTGTATTGAATATAAATTTTATACACATCACCACTGTTGATAATTAAAGTAAATAAAAAACTATGTCATTCCTGTTAATCACTAAAATCTTTAATTGTGTTTGGACAATAAAAATAATATTTATATTCTTTCTTATAAAATGGTGTCACACATATTTCCATTTTGTCTGCTCTTGATTTCCTTCTTTTTCCCTTAATCAAAGAACTCATTACTTTTGTTCCTTATACAACGTCCTGTTCTCTCCCCAAATCTTTTCCTCCACTAACTGTTGTCTCTGTTCCTATAAAATGTGTTTTATAGCTCCCTTAAACTCCTACTTCTTGACTGGCTTATTTCCATGTTTCTTGAGAAGCTACTCTGTGCTTTCTTTCTCCTCATCTTTAAGTCACCATGATATATACCACTCTACAGAAACATATTTTTCTTCCTAGCATGCAAACATGATGTTCATGGGGGCTTTCCAAATGTCATCCTTGTGCAAGCACTTGGGATAAAATTGGAACTCAGTAAATGTCTACACAATGTGTAACTGACTCTGGAAGCCCTTACAACTCATTGTATATTGTCTTCACTAAGCTACATAAAAATCCAGTCTCATCAGGCAGAAAAAAATAATCATCCTTGTCTATACAGCTGGAAGAAGAGAACGAGAAGTTTCTCAGTGATTTGACTTGGGACACTGAAGAAGAATCCAGGACTGAGTTGCTTAGCTTTATGCTTAATCTGCTTGCCCACAGTTTCTCGGTTTACTTTGCTACCAGACTAATACAGATATCCAATTAAAGTAGAGCAGTTTGACATTGGAGTTAGCAAACTAGAACATGCTAACAATTCATCAAAACACATTGTTTTCCTGAATATTTACAATGGTCAAGTATTTTCCTAGGTATTTGAGGCACCCAAATCTTAAGAACACGTGGCAAAGTGGTAAGGAACAGATAGCACCAAGAGATTGACACAACGGCTCCAGTTCTTATAAGGAAGAATCTATGTGAGCTGTGTAGACAGCAGGGATGGGAAAGAGATGTTTGGGAAAGAGAAATGAGATTGGGATGTTTGTGTAGAAGAAAAGGCAAGAATAGTCTAGACATATTCAAGGACACCCTGTCAATAAACAGGAGGAAAATAGTCTTTGTGCTGAGCAGTACAAAGAAGTAATGTTGAGATTGCTTGGTGAATGACTGTGGAGTTTGCTCTCAGATGGAGATACAATGTATATAAAACCAAAGAAATCTGTGCTGAAGAACCCTATCATCTGGCAGGAGGCCTGATGCTCATAAGATATTCTATCAGGTTGCTGCAGTAGCCCCTGAGGAAATCTTAGGCAACATAGTAGCAGGAAAACAAGGGGAGGAAAAGAGCAGGCATAGAAATTAATGGGATGTATACAGACTAGGCAGGTTATAGTTAGAGAAAATTTAGGAGATATATATATATATATATATATATATATATATATATATATATACATATATATGCCATTATCATACATATATGCACATGATAACAAGTAATAAAAAAGGGCATACATTTAGAAGAGAGCAAGAGGGTACATTGGGCAGTTTGAAGTGAAGAAAAAGAAGAGAGAAATGATGTAATTATATTTAGTCACAAAAATAAAAGAGAAAAAACGCTGGGAAAATATCTGTAGTGTGACTAGGAAACCTGGAGATGGCAAGAGTAGATAAACAAATTAAAGCCATCAGCATAAAATAACACCCAGAATGGCTAGAAACACACATAACCTTAATGGAGTATCCCCAAGACCACAAACTCACAGCCAGTCTGCAATATCAGCTTTTCCTATTAGGAACGCCTATTAGGTCTCTTTCTGTACCTACCTCTCGAAAAGCCTCACTTTTGAGGGTCTGAAGCCTCAAGTTTGTTTGGGGTTGCATGGTTTGTATCTCCAGTCCAGTCAACCCTGTTTTCTTCTTTTTCTGTAGAGCAATGTATAACTGATACAGAAGTTTGGTTGCCGCCCCGGGCTTCTCTGTGATGATGCTCTGAGCCACATTCTGATCAAACTGCACACCCAGCAGGTGAAGTGTTGGTTGCAAGCGGGAGAAATTATTAAGTTTGGCAGTTGAACCCCTAAAGGCAATAATATGTTTATAATTATACATTAGCACCAAATGAAAAGCAAATACCCAATGTCAGAAATACTGTTATGATACCGTGAATCACCCCAACTGCCCCTAAATGCTTCCATTTCCTTAAACGATTCAGTAAAGAAAATGCCTGGGGATATTTTTCCCATTGGTCACATTAATCTAAACTTAATTTTTCTTGAAATAAACTAAAATTTATTAATTTTATATATTCCATGCTATAAATTGATAATAAAATTTAGGAAATAAGTACTAAAATAGACAATCAAATATATGCTGCTCAGTGGATAAAAAGACTATAGGTTTGGAAACTAAATTTTATTCTAAAGGCAAAATTGCAATAAAAATGTTCATTGAATTAAGGTACCATTTATTATAGCTAATATCTTGTTAGTCCTAAATTTTAAATTGACAAGTCAAACAAAAGTTCTCTCAGAAACCCTTAATACTATTTAACTGAATGATATTAGCTATGGAAATCATTCTGTTACCCTTCAATATGTAGTTTATGGTAATTCTTTGATGTGAAAAAAATCTACAATTTAAAATTGTATTATTTTTAATTATTTAACTTCAACATAGCCTCAGACTTTAAGAAACTAATGAATTCATTAACTTCCTCCATCAATTAGTATTGTATTAAGTAACCATATTACTAAGGATATACCTATTTATTAAGTTTAATTAATTTCAAAAATTTATTGATGAATGGGGCTAGAGAGATAGCTTAAGGTCATTTGCTGCACTTCCTGAGATGATGGTTCTCTGTGCATGAATGTCAGCTCCAGGCTCTCTCTAAATCCAGTTTCAGGGGATCTGCATGCCATTTTTTGACCATAGACATTAGGCATTCATGTAGTGCAAAAACATACATTCAGGTAAAATCTCATGCACAAAAAGTAACTAAATAAAAATTATTGATGTATTAAAAAGTGAACAAGATGTAGTTATTACTTTTAGGTTACTTTTAGGTGTTCATAGTTAATGAGAAATATATTTGAATAAAAGGTAATAAAATTAGATGTTGCTTCAGAAAACTCAAGCGGTCTATAACTGATAGTGATTAAAAGGGACATTCAATTCATTTTAAACTGTTGTGACTATCAGCAGCAAAGACATATAAACAAGTTCTAGGCTTTGGCCTGGATTCTTTAAACTTTTTTTTTTTTTTTAAAGATTTATTTATTTATTTTATATATGTGAGTGCACTCTCGCTCTCTTCAGACACACCAGAAGAGGGCATCGGATCCCATTACAGATGGTTGTGAGCCACCATGTGGTTGCTGATAATTGAACTCGGGATCTCTGGAAAAGCAGTCAGTGTTCTTAACCACTGAGCCATCTCTTCAGCCTTGGCCTGGATTCTTATCTTCCAACATTTAAATCCATTCTTTATTACAAAAACCATTCTGAGTATGCTTTAATGTAATCAAAGAGCTTACCTAAAGTTCTTCCTCAGAATTGAGAGGTGCCGCGTATCTGAGTGATTGTGAAATGAAAGTGTGCCTGTGTATCACCAACCATGCATATTCAGAAAGACGGTAACTGAGAGTTATCTATCCAAGCTTAGGTTTGGTCATATGTTGAACTGCAGTGTTTAAGGACATCATAATTCAGAAGGGATCCATGGCAGTCATGGCTCATTCTCACTTTTTTCAAAGATTAGGCCTTAGCCCTGTAGTTACAAGAGCCACTTCCCTCCTCTCGTAAGTATTACATGGCTTCCTGAATAGAGCATTTGTCTGTTAATATAATCTGGCTTCCAGTTTGGTTTTAGATGGCATTAATGGACTAGACCAACTATCAAAGGTAAAACAAGAGTTCTCCCTGGAAGATAAAATGGATATTCTAAATTCCCAACCAGCCAAACTTTGAAGAACACAACTTGAGGCATCTCAGGAAATCTGTGATGGTTAAGGCGTGTGCTCAGTCAGCGCAGTAGGATAATCAAGCTGTTGTTTCTGAAAGCAGAAAAACAGCTGGGACATCTTTACTCTGGAGACAGGCATGTGATGTAAACGATGACCTCTGAGGGAATGAGGCTTGTGTACTGGGAGATGTCTCCTTGCCTTCTGCTTACCACCTTTGTTTGCTAAGGGACTTAGGTCTCCTCTCCTGCTTGCCACCAGCTCACACACCTCTCAATAAAAGGAATCCTACCCTCTGGAGCATATTTCCTTATTCACTATTTTTTTCCTTTTAACTAATCTACTTTGGTGAAACTAACACTGTTTTAAAGTGAACAATCCTCTCAGAGTTAGACAGGTTATTCCTAAAATTAAGTCATTTCTAAGACATGTAAGTTTATGTCATTAGCAGTGTATAAAGTATAATTTATATTTCAGAGTACAATAAAGATATAAAAAATATGAGATGATCATATGCCTTATCTTAGGGTTTCTACTGCTCTGATAAAACACCATGACCCAAAGCAACTTGGGGAGGAAAGGGTTTATTTTCATTTTAAACTACCAAATAATTGTCCATCACTGAAGGAAGTCAGAGAAGGAACTCCAGCTGGGACAGAACCTGGAGTAATGTAGTTTCCATAGACAAGTGCTGCTTCCTGCCTTGCTTTCCGGGGATTGCCGCTTGAGAGCTGACACACCTCACTACCCACCAAGCATTGCTTCCAAGAACTGTGCACATGTCAAAATCTACTAAAATGACAGTTCTACTTTCACAAAATTTAAGTTCATACCCTTTTATAGTTTAAGTCCTAGATTACAGTATAATTTAGATTACAGTATAGTTTAAGTTCTAGATTACAGTGTAATTTCCTTGGATATTTTCAGCCCATGCTTAAATCCATAGATGAAGAATGTTGATGTGGAAGCATCACTATGCACCCAAAATATTGATATTGTACTAAAAATTAGATTGGAATAGTTCTTCAAAAATTTTATGCCCACCCAGGTATAGATTTTGACATTAATTTCATAATTATAGAAATGATATTGTGAATTTACCATAGGTGAGGGAACACTGCCTTGAGTACAACTTTAAGGATATGTGTAATTTATTTGAAGAGTGTCCTAGGTTACTGTGGTTGCTATGATAAAAATTATGACCAAAGCAACCTGTGGAGGAAAGTGTTTATTTGCCTTACACTTTTCAATCATAGGACATCACTGAAGAAGTCAAGATAGGAACATGAAGGTAAAAACTGAGGAGTGCTGCTTGTCACTGGCTTGCTCTCTATGAAATGCTCAGCTTGCTTGCTTATATTACCCAGTTGTTCAAAGGTTTAAACAGCTACAGTGGGATTGGTTCTCCTGAACATCAATCATTAATTAATAATAATAATAATAATAATAATAATAATATTGCTCCCTGACATGTTCACAGGCCAATCTGATGGAAGTAATGCTTCAAGTAATGTTATCATTTCCCAGGCGACTCTAGTGTGTGTCCAGTTGACAAAAAAACTAACAAGAACCTAACTTTGTTAAGCCATTTTCCAAGAATTTTGGACACCTGGGTTTTGTCATTATTCTAATAAAAATTGACATAAACAAATAACCCTAACAATAAGGAAAAGTATCACCAAGGTATCAATGAAACAGAGAGAAGACAAGAGCTAAGTTTGCTGAGTAAAATTAAGATTTTTCTAGATGGATCCTAAGAGTTTTTCAAAGAGATAGTGAAAGAGAAATAATATGCAAAGATTCCTGTCTGGGTTTGAATGAGGATGGCCTTCATACGCTCACATACTTGAATGCTTGGTCCCCAGTTGTTAGAACTGTTCAGAATGGATTTTTGTGGTTTGGCTTTGTTGGAGGAGGTATGTCACTGAGGATGGGCTTTGAGGTTTCAAAAGCCCACTATTCCTACTTCCTGCTTAGCTCTCTCTCTCTCTCTCTTTCTCTCTCTCTCTCTCTCTCTCTCTCTCTCTCTCTCTCTCTCTCTCTTTCTCTCTCTCTCTCTCTCAATCTCTCTCTCCCTCTCTCCCTCTCTCTCTCTCTCTCTCTCTCTCTCTCTCTCTCTCTCTCTCTCCCCTTCCATATCTCTTTCTCACTCTATCCTCTCAGCTCTGTGCATCATGCCCATGGATCAAAATGCAAAATCCCAATTACTGTTCCATTTCCATGCCTGCCTGCCTGCCGTCATATTTTCTGTCATGCCATCATGAACATACACTCTAACCCTCCAGAGAACTTCTGTGAGCCCAGGAAATACTTAAGTTGCCTTGATCATGGTGTCTCTTTATAGCAATAGAAAAGTAATTAATACAGTATATAATAAAACAAAAATAGACGGTGCGTGTGTAGACCAGACAAGTTTTAGTTAGAGTTCAATTAGTGGGTAAGATATTTGAAATGTGTACCCTCTTAGAATTTACCTAAAGACTTACACATTCGGTAATCCACCCATCAAAATAGCCAATTACTGAAATTACACTAAACTTGCAGTTGGACCTATTAGACCTTCAAGAGGCAAAACAACAACAACAACAACAACAACAACAATAACAATAAATAAATAACAGGGCATCCCTAACTTAAAGGAGTTTGAATATGCAATGCTGGAAACACAAAGAAACTGGCACCAAGGAGAACTGTGCAGAAACATGCAACTGTGAAATATAAGTTTCTAATGTGCACAGAATGATAAACAAAAGTATTGGAAATCTGGCTACGTGCAAGTAAGCACAGAGTAGTCGATGTGTATGAGAGTATCTGAGAGCATGAAAGAGAAAAACAGAGTGATTGTTACCTGCCCTGGAGATCTCACACCTGGGAGCCTAATCTCCTGTCTATTAGAGGTCTTAAAGGTAGTAACAAAAGGGACACAGACTAGCAGGTCGGGCAGAGAAAAGCTGTGAAAAAGTTGTACAATATGGAGAGAGAGAGAGAGAGAGAGAGAGAGAGAGAGAGTTAGGCCTGAGGACAATCTCAGTTCTCCCTCCATTCCTCAGCCTTGGAAGGTTTGTAACACAGCATGGATTAGAATATCCCTGTGTCCTAGAAGCTTCAGAAACAAGCTGAGAAGGAAAACTACAAAAGACTTTAATTGTATGAAAATATATCTACAATCTATAGCTGCTATTTTGTCATAGATTCTTTCCTGTGCAGCTTGTATAGTTCACATTTATGAAGAAATGCAGAGGACGTAGTGGACATTATTTGGCCCAGGGCGATTTCCTCATAGGAACGTTTGCGTGGGAAGGGTCAGGTTCAAGGTGATTTGTGCTAAGAGTGGGAGGGGAGGTGGATGGTGAAGAGGCTGCTGCACAAGCCTGAGAATCTGAGTTCTGCTCTCAGAATTCAAGTGAAAATGCTGAGAGCTCCCCACACTTGTAATTCTAGGGCCGGGAGATGGGGGTGGGAGGGATCCTAGTGCTCAGTAGCACTCCAGCTTACTCCGTGAGTCCCGACCAAATGAGACTTCATCTCAAACAAACAGACAAAACCATTATGGACAGCTCCTGAGGAATGGAAGGAGAATTGGGATTGTCCTCAGGCCTAACACAAACACACGCGTGAGCACACGCACACACACGCATGCACACATGCGCGCACACACACACACACACATGCACACATGCGCGCACACACACACACACACACACACGCATGCACGCACGCATGCACACACACAATCACGTTTTCAGAATTGTTAAAAATCAGAAATCAGATAAGGACTTGCAATTATTCAAATAACAGTTATTTAAGAATGTGCCTACAGATATACCTACTGATAAAATAATCACACAAATATTAAAGGCATAACATATTTCTATACCCATCGACCAGTATATTATTTAACTCTCATCAGAGAAGGCTTATTTTTTAATGCTGTAGAGAGTAATTCATACAGAGATCTACAAATGGGCAACGTGAAGAGAGTGAGAGACTTTGATGCACTCAGCCTCACACTGACTGTATCACACACTGCCCTTCATTGTTCAGGCATCCATGCATAAAGACTGGGAAAGCCAGAGATTGTGGACAATGTCAAGGAAACCAAGACACTGATGGAGTTTACATATGAACTCAAAGAGACACAGATGACAAAACCAAGACCCACACTGGGTCAAGCAAGAGAAAATCCTAGCATGGAGAGGGGGGAGTGGGCACAAAATCCTACTTTAACAAAAAGCTACTAATGGGTGCTGAGAGAGCAAAATCAGTTTGCTTCAATGGAGGGACCGGGCTGGATCAAATACTCCATGGCATGGTTCATGTAACTCACTAACACAACACGGACACAGCGTTCTTTAGTATGTGTTCTTTTTGTTCTTATTTTTAAGAGAGAGAAAGAACACAAAGTTGGGTTGGTGTGTCCGAATCTGGGAGAAGTTGGGTGGGTAAAAGTACAATCAAAATATATAAAGTTTATTTTTAATAAAAAAGAACTTACTGCTTGGTCTCTATAAGAACAGACTTGTTTTCTGCCTTTTTACCTCATTTTATTTCCACACCTTTTTTTCTCCTTCAGAGGCAGTCTCCAAATACAGCATCAGTAGCTATAAAATCCAGCAATCAACAGGGAAGACAATCATCTGAAGCCCCTTAGAAAAGATCTGATGTTCCAAGCCTACCACCATTTGACCTGCCTTACAGTGCTGTGGAAATCTCTCTGTCTCTCCCTCTCCCTCTCCCTCTCCCCCTCCCCTTCCCCTTCCCCTTCCTCTCCCCCCTCTCTTTTTGTCATTATTTGATCTGCCCTAAAGATTGTTCATTGGATAAAGCTAAGTTTCAAGGATATTAGCACAAAGTAACCAGTGGCTCATGCTCAAGATTCCAGCTGCCTGTCTTGGTGCTATCAGCTGCTCTAAACGAGCCTTCTCAAAACTGGTAAGATCTAAAAATGAGATGTGTGTTGAGGAATCTGAAACTCTTGTAGTTTCTGGGCATCAATCTATAAGGTAACATAAATGTATGAGAGAGTATGGGTTCCCAGAAAAGATTTGAGGATTCAGAACACATCATGTCCCTAGTCACGTAAAAGTGTTACTAACACAGGAAGTAGTGAGTGATGCAGAACTAGAAATTTCCAAAGCAAAATATGCTTCAATACTCTCACAGAATCACTCAGCAAGTGACAACTTGTCAAAATGTGCACTAGCTGATCACTAAGCTGTCAAGTAGAGGTTATAGGTACTAAATCTGGCAAGGAATGAAGACTTTACAGAATTCATCCCAGTAAGTCATCAAGGAAACAAAAAGCAGCTGGAATTGCATTCACAGCAGATAGCAACAACAGCCAAACACATAGAAATCTGAGTTAGCAGATGTGGTACTTTGAATGAGATCTTCCTCATTAGTCTTGGGCATTTGAATGCCTGGTCCCCAGTTGGTGGCTCTTTGCAGAGGATGAAGAGATGTGGCCACTGGAATCCAGCTTTGAGGTTTCAAAAGACTTACACTATTATGAGTTAGGTCTCCCTGCTCTTCGTGTGTGGATCAAGATGTGAGCTCTCGGCTGTGACTCTAGCACCATGCCTGCCTGCCTGCTACAGCACTCCCAAATGTGATAATGATGGAAATTATAATCCTAAATATCCATCCGAAATTATAATCCTAAAATAAACTTTTTCCAAAGTTGCCTCCTCGGCCATGGAGCTGTTTCACAGAAATAGATAAGTAACTAAACAGCACATTATTTTCCACGTCCAGTGATTAATAACTCTCACACATGCAGGCAAACGAGAAAGTATTATTCATACATAAGAAAAAGACCCAGTAGAAGCTCTCTGACAAAGCCTGCAAAAGACTTTAGAAAATATTTTAGAAATAAAATATTTTCAAAAGCTAAAAGAAACAGTTTTAATGGCAAATGGATGGAACTTGAAAATATCATCCTGAGCGAGGTAACTTAGTCACAAAAGAACGAACATGGTATGTACTCATTGATAAGTGGATATTAGCCGAAATGTTTGGAATACCCAAGTTTCACTTTACAGTAACAGCTGGACTGAGAGTGAGGTCCCAGATGGAGGAGTTGGAGAAGGGACTGAAGGAGCTGAGGGAGTCTGTAGCCCTATGGAGGGAGCAACAGTGTCATCTGGCCTGACATCCCCCCCATCTTCCTGGAGGCTGGACCACCAACCAAAGAATACACTTGGAGGGACCCATGGTTCGGACCACATATGTGGCAGAGGAGGGCCTTGTTGGCCATCAGGGGGAGGAGAGGCCCCAGTAAAGGGGAATGTCAAGGTGGGAATATGGGAGTGGGTGGGCGGGTGGGTGGGAGGTGGAATTCCCTCATAGAGATGGGGGAGGGGGGGATTGGTGGTCTCCAAAGAGGAGACCTAGAAAGGGGGAAACATTGGAAATGTAAATAAAGTATCAAAAACAAAATAAAAAAAAAAGAAGGGTGAACAAAATACTGACAAGAGGAAATATGGAGATAAAGTGTAGAGCAGAGACTGAAGGCCATCCAGAGACTGCTTCCCCTGGGGATTCATCCCATATAGAGCCACCATACCTGGATGTTATTGTGGATGCTGAGAAGTGCTTACTGATGGAAGCATGATAAGCTGTCTCCTGATAGGCTCAGGCAGAGCCTGACAAATACAGTGGCAGATGCTCACACTTAGTCATTGGACTAAGTGTGGTGTCCTGCATGGAGGAGTTGGAGAAGGGGCTGAAGGAGCCAAGAGGGTTTGCAGCCCCATGGAAGGAGCAACAGTTTCAACTGGTCAGACTCCCCGGAGCTCCCAGAGACTGGACCACCAACCAAAGAATACACATGGAAAAACCCATGGTGCTGGCTGAATGTGTCAGAGAGGGCCTTTTTGTACACCAGTGGGAAGAGAAGCCCTTGGGCCTGAGGGTGTTAGACGCCCCAGTTTGGGGAATGCTAGAGGATGTTAGACTGGGGTGTGTGGGTGGGTGGGGGAGCTCTCTCATAGAGGCATGGGAGGGAGGATGGGAACCTGGGCCGCAGGGTTCATCGTAGACCTAAGGAGGGGACTGACGGATGGGGATGAGACAAGAAGCAGAGATACCTGGGAGCAAGACAGAATCCCTCTGATCAAGCTCCAAAGATTAACTTTATTTCCAAGCTTTTATAAGGTATAAGGAGAAGGAAGTACAAGGAATCTTAAACAATATAGAAGGACTCTTAAACAATGTAACCAGGGCTTAGACAATGCTATAGGCGTGGGGAAAATCCCAGGAGTACAGGTTTCCAGCCACCAGGACATGTTACCAAGGCAACTATCTATGCTCTGCTGACCACCTAACCGCAAGGGGGTCACCCTGACCTGGGGAAGGATCCATCTCCTAGGAGACAGAACCTGGACAGTAGCCTAGTTCTCAGGAACCTGAAATTCATGCGTACATTTACTTTCAAGCCTAACTTCTACACAAAATGGCTTTTCTCAGGCTAATAGGAAAGCTGCAAATCTGTTGGTTCCTGGCAGGGATTTCCGAAGGGGAGACTTGGAGAAGGGAAAACATTTGAAATGTAAATAAAGTAAATATCCAACAACAACAACAAAAAAGAATAAGACAAAAACCTCAGCAATAAAGAATAAAAATTATAAAAATAAGAACCAAATAGAATATCAGAGTTTAGAATTACTACCCAAAGTTGGCCTAGCTAGTGTGATTAATGGAGATCAAGACTCAAGAGTTAGGCTGGAATGAAATGTTCGCCATAAGAGTTTAACTACAGGTTTAAGTACAGAAGAAAGAATAAAAAACCTCAAAGGTATATCAGCTGAAATTATTCAGGAATAAAACAATAAGTAAAGAAATAAGCACAATTTCAAAATACCAAACCCACAAGTAATCAAAAAATAATTATGTTGGAATGAAAAAAAAAAAGAAAAAAATGTGCCTCAAGAACAGACATAACAAAGTTATAATTTAAATTACACAATAGGAAAAGTATTTGCAAATCATTTATCTGACAAGAAACTTAACTTAGAATGTGAAAATAACATAGAATAATAAAAATAAAAGCTTATTTAAAAACATACAATATCAAAGTAGACATTACACCAATGAAGATGAATGAACGAATAATAAGCAGATATAAAGATATTTAATATCATTAGAGATCAGAGAAATACAGTTTAAATTGACAGTGCAATACAAGCTCAGTCTATTAAGGTGGCTACAACTGGGGGAGTGGTAAAGGAGAACTGGGAGGAAAAGGAGAAGGAAACTAGAATCAGAATATTTTGTACGAAAAAAATCTGTTTTCAATAAAAATAATACAAAAAAGATAATCACAGATGTTGACAAGAATATGGTGAAACTGAAACCTTCATATACTGCTACTATAGAAGGGAAAAATGTGATTGCTTTAGAAACCCCCTCTGGTGTGCTTTCATATATATTAACTTATGATATATATTATACCATAATTTGTATATGTATGTATCACGGCAGTGCCACTCCTAAGTGTATAGCCAAGAGAAATAAATACTCAAGGGGCATAAGAACATAAGCATGCACAATACAGTATCCGTAATAAATAATAACTCCAATGGAAAAACTCAAGTATTCACCTACTGATAACCAAACCATGGCATGTCAAACCTATGAATTTGAAAATTCCCAGTTAGTAAATAATAATGAAGAGTAGGTTCATGAATGATACTCAGAACTTTATCCTAAGTGGGAAAGCCAAACAAACGTGCTCTTTTTCTGACATGTGAACACACAAGTCTTCAATATATTTATTCAATACGTGGTACGCACCATGTATAATGAGGAAAATGGGAGACAGGAAGCTTTCAGGCACTATGGCCTCAGTATCACACATAAGAAAGTATACTAAAATGAAGCAAATTGGGCCATAAACTTGCATTACAGCCTGAACTTATACATCAATATTATTGCTAAGATAAGACTGTGCATCTTTAGTAATAGTTAAGTCCTATTGTATATTTTTAAAACACTAATAAAAAATAATAATTTTTTACTAAGGAAACTATATCACATCATGTTTCTTCTCTTTAATGAAGAAAGAATCGTGGCAGGGGAGATGGCTGAAATGTTAAGAGTGTGTGCTACTCTTAACATGGGTGGAATCACAGCACACAGAGGCAGAGCACAACCATCTGTAACTCCAGTCTCAGGAGGTTTGACACCTTCTTCTGCCTCTTTGAGCACTGCATGCATATAGTTCACAGTCATTCAGGCAAATACTAATACACACAAAATAAAAATCAATAAAAATTACAAAGAAGAAGAAGAGGAAGAAGAGGAAGAAGAGGAAGAGGAAGAGGGAGGAGGAGGAGGAAGGAGGAAGAAGAGGACAAGGAAGAAGAGGAGAAGGAGGAAGAGGAGGAGGATAAAAAAAAGGAAGAGGAAGAAGAAGAAGAAGAAGAAGAAGAAGAAGAAGAAGAAGAAGAAGAAGAAGAAGAAGAAGAAGAAGAAGAAGAAGACTTAATTAACAAAGAGGGAGAAACCTAGCTGAAGAGGTAGCGACAGAATTAAAATGTGACTTTCCTTAGAAGCAGTCTTGCTGCAAACACATTCATTCCTTACTTTGGGTTCTTGAGCTGACAAAGGTCTAAATGCCAAAAGTATTGACTCTATTGTTTTTGAAGGATTGAGTAACTTTACTAACCTGCTCTCTGAAAATTCTAAAAAATCACTCTGCAGTTCAAACTTGAACAGAACTTCTCCAATTAGATAGCCGTTAGAAAATGCCTTTGCAAATGACTTGGGACCTAAATTTGAAAACATTGAAATAAAATAGTAAATACAGTGGTATTGTGTGATGCACATAATCAAATCAGCATAAGCAAACATGACCATACAATGTCTTGAATGTATTTAAAGAAGCATCTTTTAATAACCAAGTAAAATATTTAAAAATAGACATTAATATCCCCAAAGGTAAACCAGTAGTTGATAAACAAAATTTTAAAAGAAGTAAAAAGTCATTTCCAATTAACATTAAACAAAACACAATACAGTTAATAAATAACCTTAATGTAAAACCATCAAGATATTCCATAAAACTGTTCTAAAAACTTTAGCTATTTCTTCAACCTACAGGGATGCACATTCTGTTCAATAGAAACGCAGTCTGATTTTTTAAAAATACAGATTTAATTTCAACCCCTAAAGAAGTGGAGATTTTACTAAAATCATCTGTACGTTTAAAAACAATCCTTCTTGAACACAATGTGATCTTATTTCACCATTGCCCTGTTTATATGCAACGGGATGATGGTAATATCGCAGAACAGAGAATTCTCAAAGGAAATAAAAACAGCTAAGAAATAACCTTAAATGTGTTAAACATTTGTAGCAGTTAGTATAACGCAATGAAAACTACTTGAGATTTCATCTTTCCGTAGTCAGAATGGTTAAAACAACAAAACAGCTCACAAAAAGTGCTGGTGCTGGTGCTGGTGGCCTACATGAGGAAAGGTGAACCCCTAGTTACTGTTGCGGAGACTGCACACTGGGGCAGCCGCTATATAAAACAGCGTGGGCAATCCTCAAAAATCTAAGCATATGTCTACTGGATGACTAAGCCACACCACTCCCTGGCATATTCCTGAAGGACCCCACTGTATTCCACAGATCCTTTACACTGTTCACAATGGGCGAGGAAATGGAGACCTTCAGCTGACAAGAGGATGGTGAAAACATGGTACATAGAGATAATATTCTATTCAGCGGTAGAGAGAGCTGAAACCATGGGATTTGCAGGTAGGTGGATGAAACTGAGAACTCTTACACTGAGGTAAGCTGGACCAGAGAGACAGACATCATTTGTTCTCTCTTACCCTTTCTTTAAAATTGTCCTTAAGTGTGGGTGCAAAGAGGGTGGTAACAAGGGAATGAGGCTCACAGGTCTCCCTCAGGGGACTCCACATCGCTGTAAGTGTTTTCACACCTGACTCCAGCACACAATTTTACATAAAGATTGATATTTGTTTCTCATAGTACTTAATATTCCAGAGTTTTAGGGTGATTCAACATGATAACGCTTGTTGTTTCAGACTATTTCGTCAAAAATGACAAGTTTTGCACTCATTAGTGGCCTATGATATAGTCCTTAAGGAGCGGACATCTCTTGGGGAAAAGTTCATAATTCACAGCACATATTACCTCCATGAAATATTAGCTTCTATTTCCCAGTCAAGATACCAAATGTACTTACTTCAACACAGCACCACTTGAACAGCCAAGGACTCTGTGCTCATCGGCATGATCTTTCATTAAACGGGTGCCATCTGATGGGATTCTACAAGATCTAAAGCTCGTGAAATCCCAAAGGCCTCGTTCACCACAGGACAGAACGGTGCCATCGTCTTCTCCTAACTGTTGTTACTTTCCATGCCCCTGGAGGTCTCTGGATGTACATCAGAGCTGTTCTCTCATTGTCTGGTTGCCACCACTATCCTCAGTGGGTCATTGTCTGGCTGCCACCACTATCCTCAGTGGGTCATTGTCTGGTTGCCACCACTGTCCTCAGTGGGTCATTGTCTGGCTGCCACCACTATCCTCAGTGGGTCATTCTATCTCTACTGTCAATCACATCTTTGTTTCCATTTCCTCACTACTCTCCTCTCTAAGCCATCCCTATTCTCTTAGTGTCTTAACCAGTCATTTGACCTAGAGACACTGTCTGATGGTAGATATGTCTCTCTCCAGGTCCTAGGCCTTTGGGGGTTGGGTACAATTATTAAGCACACTGCTTTCTTTTCAGAAGCTGTTGCTCGATCTCCTTCCTTGATGCTCCCCTCTGTAGCTTGCATTATATTTGTTTATGTCAATCCAAAGCCTGGGGTTCATCCCATAAATAACTAGGATACAAATTAATACTGTCCTAACACCCTTGATAGAGCAGATAAATGGTTAGTAGCAAAGGATTTGCTTCAAAAGGTATTTATGTAAAAATAAACTCCTAATCCATTTCCTTTGAAATGGCACAAAATACTAATTGTGAATCTCTGATATAGTGAAAGTCAAAGGAAGGGTAATCAGTTATTTGTGTCACTGCCAGGATAGTTTATAATAAAAACAATGCAGATTTTTATGCATAAAGGGCTTCAAATTTATTGTGTGCCAGATGGGCAAGAAGCATTCCAGTGAGTTAAAAATACAGCTGATGGCAAGAGCATCAAAGAAGAGTGCACAACCCAGACGTCCCTCAGCAGAGGAATGGATACAGAAAATGTGGTACATTTACACAATGGAGTACTACTCAGCTATTAAAAACAATGACTTCATGAAATGTGCAGGCAAATGGATGGAACTTGAAAATATCATCCTGAGC
>CM052716.1:25791694-25819057 GCA_028551405.1 Uromys caudimaculatus | reverse complement strand
CATATGTGGCAGAGGATGACCTCGATGGCCATCAGGGAGAGAGGAGAGGCCCTTGGGCCTGAGGGTGTTAGAGGCCCCAGTAAAGGGGAATGTCAAGGTGGGAATAGGGGGATGGGTGCGCAGGTGGGTGGGAGGTGGAATTCCCTCATATAGGCAGGGAGGGGGAGGGGATAGGGGGTTTCCAAAGAGGAGACCCAGAAAAGGGGAAACATTGGAAATGTAAATAAAGTATCAAAAATAATTTTTAAAAAAATTCAAATGTTAAAAAAAAAAAAAAAAAAGAGAAACACTCCTCCATTGCTGGTGGGATTGCAAACTGGTACAACCACTCTGGAAATCAATTTGGAGGTTCTTCAGAAAATTTGAAATAGTTCTACCTGAAGACCCAGCAGTACCACTCTTGGGAATATACCCAAAAGATGCCCCACCATGCCACAGGGGTATGTGCTCCACTATGTTCATAGCAGCCTTGTTTGTGATAACCAGAAGCTGGAAACAACCTGGATGTCCCACTACAGAAAAATGGATACAGAAAATGTGGTTCATTTACACAATGGAATACTACTCAGCTTCTAAGAACAAGGATATTCTGAGTTTTGCAGGCAAAGGGATGGAACTAGAAAATATCCTAAGTGAGGTAACTCAGACACAGAAGAACATGCATGAATTACACGGATGAAAATGGAGAGGAGCCTGAGGAAAAGAAGGTTCAGAGACAGGCCCAAAGTGGAGTCCAGCTCAAGGGAAGGCCCCAAGACCTGACATTATTACTGTGACTATGGAGGGCTCACAAAAATGGACTCAGCATGAAAGCGCTCAGGAAGACTCAACAAGCAGCTGAAAGAGTCAGATGCAGATACTTGCACCCAACCAATGGACAGAAGCTGCTGACCCCTGTGGTTGAATTAGGAAAAAGCTGAAAGATGCTGAGGAGGAGGGTGACCCTGTAGGGGAACCAGCAGTCTCAATTAACCTGGTCCCCTGAGATCTCTCAGACACTGGACCACCAACCAGCAGCATACCCCAGCTGATATGAGGCCCCCAACACATATACAGCAGAGGACTGTCGGGTCTGGGTTCAGTCAGAGATGATACCCCTAACTCTTAAGAGACTGGAGACCCCAGGAAGTTTAGAGGTCAGGTGGGGTGGGGGGTGCAGGGTGGGAGGGTAGGGGGTGGGGACATCTTCTTTGAGATAGAGGTGTGGGGAGGAGGTATGGGATGTGGAACAGTTGGAGGGGGTAATAAAATCTGGAGTGTAAGAAAAAATTAATTAATTAATTAATTAATTAAAAGAAAGGGGAAAAACAAGCAAACAAACAAAAAAATCCCAAAACAAAAATAGCATATATACCTTAATATAAGATGCTGCAGATTGAAACTAGGATTTTGTGCAAATATTCTATTAACTGGGTTATGTCTCCAGCTCTGATTGCTCGAGATTTAAAAATTGTTGCTTTTCTTGTTCACTTGAATGCCACTAAAAATCATTAATGTACTTTGGCTTTCATTCAGGATAGAATTTTGAAAATAGTTCAGTCAGTAAAATAGTTGCCTAGAATATTTGAGGCCCTGGGCCCTGTCGTAGCACCTTGTAAAACTTGGGTTAGGGGCTAGTACATGCCTGCCATCCCAGTCTTCAGGAGGAGGAAGAAGAATAAATAATTCAAGACCATAATAAGCTCCATTGCCACTTGAGGCCAACCTGGGTTACACTAGTTCATAAGATTCTGCCTTGAAACAAATGGCAAGAAAACAAGAACAACAATGAAAACCCAGTCATTTTTTCTCTTTTTTCTCTATTTTTCATATGTATAGATCTATGATTACAGATTGTTCTTTGTTGCACTGCACTTATGTTCATGTTTGAATTCAACCTATGTGTATTTATTAAAAATAATTCCAGGACAAAAAAAATAAAAAATAAAAAAAAAAAGAAGAGTGCACAAAATGGAACAAGCAGGAAAGAATGCACACACGAAATGAGGCAGAGAAAGGAAGAGGGAAGAAAAGCAGAGACATTAGAGATATGAAGATTACAAGTGAATACATTGTCCACATATTAACAAAATTCAACAAGTCAAAATGAAAAGAGGGGACAGAAGGAGAGGGTAATTCAGGACAGAATCATGACGACAGGAAAAGCATTTCTCCCTTTCGTTTCATTGTGTTTTTCTCCCCCACTCAATGTCACTAAGTAGTGTGACTAATTCCATAGAAACCACCTCTGTAAATCAATGTTCCACCAACAGGCATTTCCTATGTGAAGTGAGAAGTTGACTCCAGGACAATGAACACTAAATACTATAAAAACTGTGGCAGGGGCGCTCTTCATCTTTAACACACATTATTTTTCATCTGGATGGAGGTTGTTTAGCAAGAGCTCGATCCCCACCTCCATTTTTGCAAGCCACAGGCCTGGTCCTCATCACTGAAACCAGCATTTGACAAAATCTTTAATGTGGTCTTCTGCGATATAGATGTCTGTTGGGCTCTAGCAGCAGGTGAATGGCCATGTGTTTTTCTAGCAACTTGGCCCAGAGCTAGTTGGAGAAAACACTTAGAGTCATCTATAGTTCCAAGTGGTAGTGAAGGATTTGGAGGAAGGGGCTTTGTTTCATTACTGGTTTGTGTATACACACTTAACCCTACCTGATTAAACAGCAATAGTTTTTATGTGTAAAAGTGGAAGAGTGAACCCTAGTCCATAAGGAATTATTTGAGAATTAAATGAGGCATTTCATATAAAGCACATGGAGTCATGACTGATCCGCAGTGTCCAGTAGTGCTTTTATTATCAATATTACACTCTTTTAAGAAGATGGGTCATATTAGTTATACAGTCTACACTCTCAGTAGTTGACCTTCAATGATGATGTTTCATGCATACTTCCTCAAAGAGTATTTCAGTGTACAGAAAGCAAACACTGGACCCTGCCCTGAAACCTAGGTGTCAGCTCACCATTAGGGACAGGTAGAATATAATACCTTGACCATTCTGGGCAAGTCTCTAGAGTCAGTTGACTTTTACAAAAAGATATTGAATGGTTTGGATTCAATGAGATAAATAAACATTAAGCAGCTCCATAACACTTCCTGTCAGATATGTCAACACAATAAATAAAGGAGAAATTTTAGAGAATCCTGGCTTTTGGATTGTAGATAAGACTGGAACCCATGCCACTTTGTACTCAGTGGCCTTTCGACCCTTAGGAAAGGATCAAAGATCCTGTCTACATCTCAAGTGCATGCTTTAATATCCAGCAAATTGACTTTCTTTTGAAAGATATAAAGGCCCCTTCTGGCAGCTGGGAAATAGCCTGTCTCTAAGAGGCCATGGCATCCGTAGAGCTGGCCAGCACTCACAGGAAGACCATGGCTTTCTTCCTTGAGCATAAGCAATTTCATAGCATACCAAGTACAGATAAGGATGGTTTGTGTATCAAACAACAAACCTGACTTTATACCTGAGCTCAGACAAAACGAAGAGACTGTCCAAAACACTAATGGTACCAAACATCCCCTAATATAGCTAGTATTAGTGAAGGCTCCTTCTTTACTGATCACCGCTCCACTCTACTTGCTTCTCCCTGGTGCTAGGTATGACATTAAGAAACACAACCAGAGAATTTCCTATTTTTTGAAAGGATAGGACTCAGGGTAAAGCACTCTTTCCAGGAACCCTCCTCAATAACACCCCCTGGGAGCCTGAGTCCTTCCTAACAGACAGGGGTTGCACACTTTCTCACCTTGCAACCACTCAACAAAACAACACAAAACAAAAGAGCTTCACCCAGCTATAGAGGTGTCCTATGGCTGGTTTTTTATATGAAGTGAAATCTTAATCTCTAGCTCACTGAAGTTCACTTAAGAAAACACTTTGTGTCATTATTTTCATGAAACTCTGGTCTTAAAACCTTAGATATGGATCTGGAGAGATGGCTCAGCAGTCAAAAGCTCTTCCAGAGGTCCTGAGTTCAATTCCCAGCAACCACATGGTGCCTCACAATCATTTGTAATGAGCTTCGATACTTTCTTCTAATGTGTCTAAAGACAGCTACAGGGTACTCATACACATAAAAGACAAAAGAAAACAAAATATTAGATCTGGTTCACAGGATGCTCGCTTGTTTTACACTTACTGATGAATTTCTAGTGGAAAGAATCTGCATTTTAATAAAGAAAAATACAGATATATTATTTTCTACCAGAAACAATATGGTTTTTAATGATCCTGAAGCTGAAATACCAAAAAAATGTGTAGTTTCATAACACTTTGTAAGAGAGGATGGGACCTAGAAACAGCCAGTTCAATGTCCTAGCTGCACAACTGCAAACCAATAAGATATGACTTAATTTACGTATTAATACACCAAAGAACTAAATAATTTCTTGTCTTTGTTCAGTTTATGTTACTGTAGCAGAAGAGAACAAAACAGCTACTTATTTGAAGTATTTCCTCCTATTTCGAAAAGTAAAATAGTTCAGTGCAAAGGTGCAAGAACTTGGCAAAAGCCTTCTGGCTGCATCACCACAGGGTACAAGATGCAAGTGCAGACGGACACAAGCTAGGGACCAATGATACCCTTTCACCTGGATCCCAGGCCAGCAATCCTCAGCCCTGCAATAATGAACTAATTCCATGAAGGCAGATCCCACAAGACCTAAACCGGTCTTAAAAGGTATCACCGTGGGGACCATAAGGAAGGCAATTAAATTTCAACATAAGTTTTTAGGGGGAACTGTCAAAACATGACAAGGCCTCCGTAAAATTCTAAGACATCCTGAAACATGTATTCAGTAGGACTATTGATATAGCTCCATTTAAAAAAAGTAAAACATGAGATTGAAAACAAATAAACTTACAGAAGTATCTAAACAAAATATAACCAGTTAGGCACAGTGGAGCAGGCCAGTAATCCTGGCACTTAGGGACTGAGGCAGAAGCATTGCCATGCATTTTAGGCTAGTAATGACAGGGGCAGAAGACTGTGTCTCAAGAAGCCAACAAAATAACCAATAAAGGATGCCTGTAAAACTTAAAGCAATTCTCAAGAACTACTAATATTGAACACAGAAAGAGTAAACTAGCCAATTGTGAAAACCCAACTATAAAAACCAAGGAACAAGGAGTTTATTTCTTAAAACACAAAATTGAGCCATTTAATTTTAAAAAAAATAGGTAAACAGTATTCTTTGTGTGTATTGATTGCCAATGCAACAATGTACTCTATCAACAGAAGAATTTACAATGACTGAAATTTCAGGAGTTTTTAGTTGTAGAAGGAAATTGGAGAATGCTTTCAAACAGTATGTCTTTTTAAAGTATCATGGGGTGGGAAGCAAATATAATCCAATCCCATCTATATATTGATGAAGTGTATCCATCAGAAATGTAGTGGAAATCAAGCATTAGCTTGATTTGAAGATTATTCTAATACCAGATCATTTCTAATTGGTGACAGCAATTTGATCTATGAATTTGTTTTTCTCTGAGTGTGCCAGGCAAATAAGGTTATGTATCATGTGAATTTTCCAATAATACATAGTTTGATAGCCTTCCACCTGTAAGAAATTGTCACACATATTATAAAATCTACAAAGATTGGTATCATAGAATTCTTAAGAACTGGCTTACATTAATAAGACTGAGTTTCTTCACTCACAAAGCTGGGATTTTAAAGGTTTAAGTTGCCTTCTTAAGATACAGTTTGATCAAAGTCATGATGTACTTTTGTTCTCTCATACATTGTCAGAGAATATATCATATGACAGAAGCTATGCTGGGCACTATTCTAAAGTGAGAACTGGGAAAATGTTAAAACAATGCTTACTGAGTATTGAGCAGATGTTGGCTAATATTGCAACTGGTTATCATTGATAATAACCTGCCACCTTCTCAAATACACATTAGTTATTACTTTATTCAGAACAAAAATAGATAATAATAAATAATAATCTAGAAACTATTATTGCTATTTCAGCTATCATGACATAGAGGAATTTAGTTCCTGAATGTAGCTGTCTTTTAGTGTGCCTTTGATAGTGTTATTAATAATAATGTTTATGACCACAGAAGAAATAAAAATGCACATAATTAACTTGCGTTGATTTTTTTAAATTTATCCATGGTCAGAATCCAAGAGTCATGCACTATTAGGTATATTCCTCTTTATGATTAATCTGATCTATACAAAGATTTGATGCCATATATCTTCGTTTGGGTTATTATTGCTGAGGAAACACCACGAACAAAAGCAAGTTGGGAAGGAAAGCATTTTTTTGGCTTATGTTTCCACATCCATAGTCCATCAACTGAGGGAAGTCAGGAGAGGAACTCAAACAGGGTGAGAGCCTGAGGCAGGAGCTGATGCAGAGGCCATGGAGTAGTGTTGCTTACTGGCTTGATCTTGGTGGCTTGCTCGGCCTGCTCTCTTATAGAATCAGGATCACCAGCCCAGGGATGGCCCCACTCACGATGGACTGGTCCCTCCCACAACAAGCACTAATTAAGAAAACACCTGACAAGCTTGCCTACAGCCAAATGTTATAAAGACATTATCTCAACTGAGGCTCCCTCCTCTCTAGCTTGAGCAAAGGTGACATAAAATTACCGAACACAGCATATGTCATTTGTGAGGAATGTTCTGTTATAGCATCCCTGTGCTCATTTGCTCTTCAGGAAAATGCACAATGTCTTATAAAAGAGAGGTGATGTTTATTCAGCTGAGTAACTGAGTATAGTGTTGGAGAGATGTCTCAGTGCATAAAGTACTTGCTGAGAAACTAAATTTAGAACTCCAGGATCCATGGAAAAAGGTTGGCATGTTGGTATGCATCTATTACCTCAGCACTTCATGTACAGACAGTGTGCACTTGGAGCACATTAGCAAATTCATTTACCCAAAACAAACTGAGGTTCAGTGAGATAATGTATCCCAATAATTGGGTTGAGGAGCATAGGGGAGAATACCTTCTATCCACCTCTTCAATCTACGTGTGCACACATAGGTGCACACACACATACACAGAACTATAGTCAGAAATATATAATGTAGTAAGAAATAAGTAAATAAATAAATATCTCACAGAGCCCTTTCAGAAGATCTTTCTATGCTGCTCATTTTTTATTATAAGATTAATTCTTGTAGTGGATGGCAATAGTAACAGAGACCTAGCCCTACAACTAGACAATATGCGAGTGAGAGCATCTGAAGCCCTTAGCCCTAAATGGTGTATCTTTACTAGATTCCTCCCCTTTCCTTAAGGCTCCGGGATCAATGCTGAAGAGAAGGTGGAATGTTTGAAGAGCCAGAAGTATTGGGAAGACTCTAAGGAAGCTACATTTACCAGACACAAGACGACTGAGGCACATAGAGACATCCAGAAACTGTGGCAGCATGCACACGAGCTGCACAAGGTCAAGCCAGACAAAACTCTCAGCATGGATAGGGAAAAGTGGGCACCGATTTCACCCTTCACCAAGAAGCTGTTTGTGACTGACAGCTACTGGAACAGGGAAACTAAGTCCTCTTTAATGGAATGACACTGGTTATATCGATAACAGGCAGGAAAGGCTCATGTTACGTTACAGCTGGCCAACATTAAAAAGATCCCATGATATGTGTATGCACATGTGTGTGCACTCACACATACATATGTATGCATTTTGTTTGTTTTGTTTTGTTTGTTTTAATAAATAACATGAAGTAGGACTGGGAAAGGATATGGGAGAAGCTGGGAAAAGGGAGAAAATACAATAAATATAATTTTCATGAAAAATAAACAAAATGATTAAAATTTAAATTGATAGACATACTAATAAATGTCCATACATTATAAGAAAATTAATTCTTGAATCCCAATTATCATTTTGGATATTCCATTGTATTGTATTTTAATGTATCTCATTAAGTTATACAACTAAGCATTATTTCCAGGGAGAATGATTCAGTTAAATATATTTTATTGAAAGTTATTAGGTTTCATTGGCTAGATTGGAATCTTCCTCTATTAAAATAATCAGCTATCTAGGGACTTCCAAGTACACAACCTGCCCAAGTGGAAAATAACTATTATCAATTGAGATTATTAGAATACCTTTTCTCTACTGTTGATAAGCAAGGTAGTTCAGGACCTAGCTTCCAAGTTAATCTAGACAGCAATTGACTTTCAAGGTCTCTCGAATAAACTGAGATTATTTAGCCTTATCAAGGCACTTACATGGCCGCTTCATCTTATTTCATTGTTCCACAACAAATGGACTGAACCACTCTTAATCAAACACTAATAATCAATCCCACCTTTGCGGCTTAACCATCTGGGAATTGACTTAGGTTTTGAAACTTTACAACTTGGCTGGGAGGCTAAATTGTTAAACTTCAATACAAAACAAAACAAAAACAAAACAAAACAAACAAAAAACCAACCAACAAACAACAACAACAAAATTTTTTTAAAAATCCAACTGGATGACAACCCTTAAAAGTGAGTTTAAAAGGATGCTTAAAAAGAAGATGGATTGGTTAATAGATATTAAAACATAGATATTCTTAATTGTAAACACTAATATAGAATACAGTGCCTAAAAACAAAAGTCAAAGATCTAGGCTTATATCCTACCTCTACATTCTATTAAATGTGTGTTGTGACCAATTTCCTAGCATTCTCATTGTCATTTTTATTTGGGAATTATACTTTTATGCTTCTTTTTAACACCAAATAAGAAAACTAGTGTAATAGTCTATATTATAAGTACATAAATGTTTGATAGCCTATAACTATTAATTTTCTTATTATATCAATTATATATTTTATATGTTATATAATCATGTTATATATAATTACACATTATAAATTATGTTTATGTGAAAAAACAACTCTTCGAAGAGCCCATATTTTTATATATATTATATATTTTATATGTTATATAACCATATTATATATAATTATTTATTTTATATGTTATATAACCATATTATATATAATTACATATTATAAATTATATGTTTATGTGAAAAACCAACTCTTTGAAGAGCCCATAATATTTTTAATAAAATATTTTTTATTAAAATATTTAATAAATTTAATAAAAATATTTAATAATAGTTATTTAAATATTTATTAAAAAAGCATAAATGTTTTAACTAGAGGTTTTTTCCTCTTATTTTTCAAGAAGTCTGACTTCCACTTTTGGATCTCTTATTTGAATATATATATATATATATATATATATATATATATATATATATATATATATATCCCTGTTCCCCAGGGTAACCAGCATTGACAAACTTGGTTATATATTTTTACATACTTTCATTATGTTTGTATAAATCACAATATGAAGATTTACAGACATATTAACAATACAGTACACCACAAAATATGCATTTCTATTCCCTAATGCCTGTAAAAATATCTGTATATGTACTTTATAGTTAATAAAACTATAATAATACCAGTTACAAAAGCTATGATATTTTTACTCAAAAATACACAAAAAAATTGCTGCTGTATTTCATGGTATAAAAAGTTTGTGCAACTATTTCTATTTTTTTTTCATTTTTTTTGGATAATTACTTAATTTACATTTCAAATGTTTTCTCCTATGGGAACCCCCTATCCTATCCCCTCTCCCCCTGCCTCTATAAGGGTGTTCCCCTACCCACTCCTGTCTTCCTTACCTCCCTAGCATTCCCCTATACTGGAGAATTGAACAACCTCAGGCCCAAGGGCCTCTCCTCCCACTGATGGCCAACAAGGCCCTCCTTTGCCACATATGCTGCCAGCACCATGGGTCCCTCCATGTATATTCTTTGGTTGGTGGTCCAGTCTCTGGGAGCACCAGGAGGGGGGTCAGGCCAGTTGACACATTTGCTCCCTCCATGGGGCTGCAAACCCCCTCAGCTTCTTCAGTCCCTTCTCCAACTCCTCCATTCAGGACACTGTTCAAATTATTTCTGTTTCATGATCAACATAGCAAATATCCTCACTCATTGATTCTTTTAAGATGACTAAGATGGGAAGAGAGATTTTGCACTTACTATGTGCCCCCTAAGTCCTACTCAATGTTTTACATGTATTATGTCATTGAACTTTGATACAATTCATGAAGAGTCATTAGAAATGCTGTTTTTAAATACAGTGAACTTTAGGCTGCTGTATTAGTAAGTGGTGAAATAGAAATATAAAGCCAGGTATTTTACTCTCCAATCCCTTCTTCTTACATAGCTCTTATCAAGAAGGTGCCAAATTATTTCCTTCAATTTACACTGTTTTTTTTATATCATAAGCTTTACAAATTATTGAAAATCTTCCATCCTACCCACAGAACAGCTTATCTAATGAGACAATATCTACAAGAGTCAGTGTGTTCCATTAGGAACACAGGAATCCAATCTTGATCACATTCCCTGGACTCCGGATAGTCCTTTACATTCATAATTTGGCTACATCGGAGACTGTGTACTTAGACATCTTGTAGCAATTTGGCTTCAGAAATGGCTGCATTGCTAGTGTTTAAAATGAAATTAGCATGGGGCGTCTCTGCTAACAAGTTCCAGATTTATATTGCAGAAAAAGACAATCTGGGAATTTTCCATTCATAGCTTGTGGTGTTATAATTTTTATTTAAAATGTCTCCAAGCTTTTAATCTTCACAGAATGAAGTCATACTCCCTTTCCAAACCAAATTTCTCAAACTTACTAGTATTATAACAGCATCTAATGTTTTATGCTTATGATTAATTTTATTTACTTTCCCGAAAGTGTCTTACTCTGTAACGGTTCTATGAACTTGAGGAAATGGTGTGGATTTTATTATTAAATAAATGTACCAACTTAAGCTAAGAAATGTGTAACTGCTGTCTCAGAATAGTGCAACTTCGGTTGGATACTGCTCTTTGGGGGGGACAGTACTGTGAGAAAGAGGAATTGATAAGTGATAAATACTATCCTGAGTTTAGCATCCTATTTGAGCAGAGAAACTCTCAGAGGACCAAGGAGACAATACAGGGGAAAAGAATTCATTATTGCTCATAGCAGGGTGGAGGAGTCTAATGTTTATGCCTCAAGTAATGCAACTAGGGATGCTCTGCACTGAAGATCCTGAGATATCTCACACCTGCGCCAACACTACGGACCTAGCAACTTCTATGTATGACCCAAGGCTGAACTGGCACGTTGTTCCCATTGGTAGCAATTGGCGGGGAGGCAAGAGATCCTCTGGGAAGTCAGATTGTTGTGAGTAGTACTGAAAGCATCTTGCCTGGAGGAAAATCCGTGGCGACGGACAATGAGCTCCCAATAAAGAAACACTAACTCCTCCCCCAGAGAGGAAAAGAGCACAGTGGCATTGGAAGTGTCTGGTTGCCTCCAAATCTGACTTGTTTGCAACTTCCTGGGCCACAAGAATCTGGGAACTTCCTGTACAGCTTTATGCCTCTGTTAAAATCAAGTAAGGTTCGCTTAGAAAAGGTACCTCAAATGGCTAAAGTTTGTAAAGTAAGCTTTAGGTTCCTAAAACTGGCAAATGTTAACAGATTCTCTATTAACCCACTTGTTGTTAAGTAGGGAGAGTGTGATTGGATCTAATTTATACTGGAGGAAACACAGGAAAAATGCTGTAACTACTGAAAGCACTTCCTGCTCCATGGACTCATCCTGCACACGTTGATGCCGATGTCGTGAAAGTAAAGCAGCAGTCAGACAGGAACAATTTTTACTCCTCATAGGAGCAGACCAGTACCTAGAACTTAGCTTCCCTTAGAAACAGAGAGTAGATCAGAAAATCTGAGGGCCAAGACCACGTGATGAGGGCTAATGCCAGAGGCAGGATGAAATAAAAAGGCCCCAGTGTGGCTAGGTAGCAGTGAGGAGGGCTGGCCAGCACTGCGGCACGCTGCTAGCCACTTTGGAGGTACTTTCTCTCAGCCTGCCCCCCTGTGCTCCCTTCAACCGCTTGCACTTGGCTAAGGTCACTCACTCACGGTCCGGGACACCTTCAGCTCCTGGTTGAGCCACTGGCACAGGATCTCCGTCATAGCTCACTGGCGCCTTTGACTGCTTGCAGGTGCTAGGAACTTTCCAGGAACTCAGTCAGCTCGACTGCGTCTTCCCGTCGCCCAGGGCAACCAGTTGCTAAGGAAGCTCCTCCAGGCTGGAGTTAGGTCACGACTCAGAGAGGAGACACCACTGCAGGGCCATAGTTATCAGAAATTGTTGTCTGCCCCCTACTGGCGTGTAAGACCTGAGCCTATGCTGGTGCAGAAAGAAGTCTCCAAGAGTGTGAGCAGCAATTAGAATAAGAGGTTTCTTTAAAAAACAAAACATCATTGCCAGATGAATTATAAAACTTTATTTCTCTTCTGTAAATAACCAAGGGTAGACTATAGAGTTATATGAAATCATAAGCTGGTTTGAAAAATGGTAATATGCACTGAAATGCAACTTGTTCTATAAAAGCATCAATTCTCTAAATTATCCATTGTAATGTGTTTTTATATTTTATTTTACTATCAATAAAGCCCAAGCTTCACAATCAGGTTTATGTGAGCCATTCTGTCTGACTTTGCTCTCACAAGTTCTTTGCTGGTAAATAAGAACTTACTATCTTTGAGCCTCACCATTCTTTCCTATAGACGCAGACACAATGCTTGCTTTACAAGTTGTGAAAATCAAATGAAAACTCACATACTCTGATGACTGGCTCCTGGTAGAAGCTCAGCACATGCTTCAGAGTTGCTTTTTCTTGTTAGGCAATGTGAGGGCTTGCATCTCATCTATATCTCAAGTAAATCGGAGTTGCGCATTTCAGAAGTTTTAGGCAATTATTATGTATAGCTGGTTTGAATTTAGTTATGAACGTCTATTGCCCCATAGAGCCTCATGTGCAGTTTTAAAGCTCAGTTGGCCTTCCTCATGTCTTTCATTCATTTCTTCACCTCCCCCCTCCATCACCCTCTAGTTTCCTCTCGTTTGCCTATTTTAGAGTAACCTCACTCAACTGACATTCCTTTTGCAAACGCTGTCTGCCTTCATGACCACAATAACCACCAGGCTGAGTGTTCTCCGTAGTCTGTCCTGTATGACAGGCACAGTTCTAACACCCGACTATACCTCTTAGACACTTTCGTGAATTCCATTAGGATGCTGTTTATTGATGACTAGACACTGTCTTCTCAGTGAACCAATGAAGAATCCTCAGAGGGAACATTACAAGATTGACTTGGGTAGAAAATAACAAGGGATTGAATGTAATAAGACAAAATATGTCTGTATGCATGAGGAATATTTTTGCTTTATATATTTGTGTACGCACTAAGTTTGTGTGTGCACATTTGCATGTAGAGTAAAGATATTTCTTACCATTCTCCCATAGATAATTACAAACTCATGGTTACACAAACCAGCCTTGGTAAAAATCTGTGGGTTACAAAATCATAACACAAAGTTATGAATGTGAGGTAGGCCAATGTAGAAGAAGGTGGTGGTCAGACAGATGTAATGAAATAAAAATGTGTAGTGAGAATATTTGTAATGAATATTGTGTGCAAGCGTGCATGCACACACATGTCAATGAACAAATAAAATAAACTTTACTAGATGATAAAGACCCACTGAAAATTCATTGTGCTCTAGCTTAGACGCAAACATATTTGTAAGCCACAGACTTTTACTTTTAGTAACTTTTTTTACTTTTTTTTACTTTTAGTAACTTCCATACTTCTTTCTACTCTTAATAAGATTTTTATTGTGACTTAAATATCACTATGTATCGAGTTAAACGGCATTTCTGAATACTTATGACATGCTAATCTTGTTTAATCCTATTTCTTCTACTTTACAAAATCTTAGTGTCTGCATTGCAATTGAAAATAAATGACAGGCTTTCCCAGTAACTCTATAATGAAGGTTGTTTGATTCATTGAATATTTAATTCCACATTATGACCCATTTAATTCCACCATGAGCAATACCATACCATGCAAATTCCTAAGGTTTTAATGACTAGTTGTATTAAATCTTGTTCTTTAACTGACATCATATTCTTCCCCAAAGTTATTCCTTACAACACTCAGTGACAGACTTTTCCTCTCAGGTCCAGTAGGCTCAGATGCACCAGTAGAATCTGAATGGACACATTTGTTTTCTATTATTGTAAGCCCAGAACTGTTGAAATTCTGTGGTGTGAATAAGTGTGTGCCAAGAGGCCTTTTAACACACATCTCTTATTTTCCAAAATATGAATTAAGTTGTGCAATTTATTATTCCTTTGTGCAATGGACTGGATGCAATGCCTCTGGACTTACATGGTAATCACAAAAGGATGTGTGAACATGGGAAATGCCTTTTCCCATGTTTTGCTTTTAGTTATGACTGTAATAGAAATCAATGTGGAAGTTTTTTGGGGTTTTTTGATATTTTATTTACATTTCCAATGTTTCCCCCTTTCTAGGTCTCCTCTTTGGAGACCACCTATTCCCTCCCCCTCCCCCATCTCTATGAGGGAATTCTACCTCCCACCCACCCGCCCGCCCACTCCCATATTCCCACCTTGACATCCCCTTTACTGGGGCCTCTCCTCCCCCTGATGGCCAACAAGGCCCTCCTCTGCCACATATGTGGTCCGAACCATGGGTCCCTCCATGTGTATTCTTTGGTTGGTGGTCCAGCCTCCAGGAAGACCGGGGGGGAGGGGTTTCAGGCCAGTTGACACTGTTGCTCCCTCCATAGGGCTGCAGACTCCCTCAGCTCCTTCAGTCCTTTCTCCAACTCCTCCATCTGGAACCTCACTCTCAGTCCAGCTGTTACTATAAAGTGAAACTTGGGTATTCCAAACGTTTCAGCTAATATCCACTTATCAGTGAGTACATACCATGTTTGTTCTTTTGTGACTGAGTTACCTCGCTCAGGATGATATTTTCAAGTTCCATCCATTTGCCTACAAATTTCATTAAGTCATTGTTTTTAATAGCTGAGTAGTACTCCATTGTGTAAATGTAGCACATTTTCTGTATCCATTCCTCTGATGAGGGACATCTGGGTTGTTTCCAGCTTCTGGCTATTATAAATATGGCTGCTATGAACATAGTGGACAAAACGGTAACCAACAGATTGGGAAAAGTTCTTTACCAATCCTATGTCCGATAGAGGGCTAATATCCAACATACACAAAAACTCAAGTAGTTAGAAACCAAATAACCCCATCAAAAAATGGGGAACAGAGCTAAACCAAGAATTCTCAACTGAGGAAATTTGCAGGGCTGAGAAGCACCTAAAGAAATGCTCAACATCCTTAGTCATCAGGCAAATGCAAATCAAAACAAGTCTGAGATTCCACCTCACACCAGTCAGAATGGCTAAGATCAAAAACTCAGGTGACAGCAGATGCTGGTGAGGATGTGGAGAAAGAGGAACATTCCTCCATTGTTGTTGGGATTGCAAGCTGGTACAACCACTCTGGAAATCAGTTTGGCAGACCCTCAGAAAAATGGACATAATACTACCTGAGGACCCAGCTATACCACTCCTGGGCATATACTCAGAAGATGCTCCAACATGTAATGTGAAAGTTTTTCAAAAGCTAGAAATAAGTTTTCTATATGACCTAGCTGTATCACTCCTGAGGACACACCCAAGGGGCACTATGTACTACTGTAAAGACACTTGCCTGTCCATGTTCACTGGCACTGTATTCAAAATAGCTAGCAAATGGAAATAGCCTTAATGTCTATTAGCTGAAGAAAAGATAGTGAAAAGGAGGTATTCATACACAGGTATTTTGTTGAGCTATTAAGACAAATAAAATTATTATAAGTAAATATAACTGGAAAAAATTTAATGCTCCTCCATAATGCCAGGTGTGGAGTAAATCCCTTCTATTTCTTGGCCATGAGGGTGCCTCTTAAAACTTCCCCCAAATAGTACACTCTATTGTAACTTCCCTTTGTTATTTATTTACTATAACTTGGTAGTAAGACGTGATAGCTGATGATATCATAGATTTAGGTCATAAGACAAAAGAAAGAAAGAAAGGAAGAAGGAAGGAAGGAAGGAAGGAAGGAAGGAAGGAAGGAAGGAAGGAAGGAAGGAAGGAAGGAAGGAAGAAAATTGAAAGTCACGTTGGTACCAACCTGTAAGCTTCCTTCTGAGTAGCTTCCATAGTGATGAAAGTACTCTGTACGATTCTGGTAAAGAAAAGTCATCAACAGCATTAGCCCACTGTGAACTTTGTGAGCTACAATGATGGTCAGCCTTAATATACATGACTGCTGGTGCAACAGTGCCATGGATGTTACGCAGTTAACCAACAACTTTCTGGATGGACTAAACCTGGCCAAGGACCCATGGCTGAAGAGGTCATGGACAAGGGGAGAGTGCGTATTATTTTACTGAATAGACATATTGTCTTCTGAATATTTGTTTTTTACCCACAGATACATTCTTCTCCCAGTCTTTAGCAGAGAAACTTCATTTTGCAGTTGACTGTACTTCATACAAAGGTCATGACTGGTCAATAGATATGGAATCAATGCTGTTAGGGTATGTAGGCCTAACAGCAATCAACATCTATCCATATCACAGCCTCTCCCTTCAGGATTTAGAGAACTTTATAAGAGGGGGTAGAAATAAGACTCAAAGATCACCAGAATACTCTACACAAAGCCATTGTGTCTTCTGGACATGACAGGGTCATTGTACTTAGGAACCCATAGCAGCGGTGATTTCTGCACCAGATCTGTTGGCACAAGACAAACCTAGTCAAATGCCCAGCACAGATGGGGTGTTGCCAACAGGCCTCCAACCCTGAGGAGCTGTTGGCAATTGGAAGCTACTGATGTGTTGCTCATTCTCCAGTTCATGACTCTACACCATGCATGGGGAGACAGCACTAGTTGCTCTCAGTGGGTTATAAAAATTGGAGTAAACATAATGTTTAGAAGGAGATAAGGTGGGAGAATCCGAGAGAAGTTGGAGGGGCGATGGGATATAAATAATCAAAATATGTTGTAGACATGTATGAAATTCTCAGTAAATAAACACGTTTAAAAATATCTTTTGGATCTTATATCTTAGCTCCACCCCCTAATGTTATAAACTAGTGTTAGCAAGATGATTCAGAGGGTAATGATCTGAGTTCAATCCCACATTATGGTGTAAAAAGAGAAGTAATTCCACAAAGTTGCCCTTGAGTCTCCAAATACACTCTGTGGAATATGCACACCAATACACACACACACACACACACACACACACACACACACACACACACACACACATATGCATACATACAGACACACACAGACACATACACGAATATTAAAAGCTTTTAAAAATTACAAACTACCAGAGCTCAGTCCACACACAGTAATGACAGAGTCCCTTTTCATATTATTTTATGCTCTCTCACATTCTCCTGAAGGCTTTTGATCCCATGTATCTTTTTCATTTAAGCTAATCAGTTCTAGCTGGGTGTTGGTGGAGTACAGCTTTAATTCCAGCACTCTGGAGACAGAGGCAGGCATATTTAGGGGCCTAGTCTACAGAGCGTGTTCCAGGATCCCCAGGGCTACACAGAGAAACCCTGTCTCAAAAAACAAAAAACAAAAACAAAAAAAAAACCCAAAAAAACAAAATAACCAAACCAAACCAAAACAACAACAACAACAACAAGAGAATTAATTCTGTAAAACAGTACCTAGAAAGTCCTCAATAATTATAAATGTTTGCTCTCAGAACAAGGCTGACAATGTTTATGCTTTTTCTTATACAACATGCTTGTGTCTTTCACTGAATGATCCTAACAATTAATAGTTTAGTTAATTCTGGTTCAGAATTAGCTGATAAACTTTCCAGGTACTTGAGAAATAACCTCAGAAAAACTAAGATCTCAATATCTAAACCTTGCTTTACTTTCTTTTTAAAATTACAATTATTGTTGTTATTATTATTATTATTATTACATATAAGGGAGTGGTGTATGTACATGAGCCACAGTAAATATGTAGAAGATAAAGGGAAAATTGAAGAAGTTCGTTCTTTTGTTTCACCATGCTGGTCCCAGGGATGGAACCCAAGTCATTGGACATGGCCTACCCACTGAGCAACCCTGCCACCTTCATATACCTAACTGTACTGCACATCACAGAAAGGAAGGGATTGGTTGGCTGAGAGCTCTTAAGGAACATTAAGATAATTGATTCAACCTCTGTGACACTCACTAAGAGATGACAACTTGTGGTATCTGGTTACAATACAACTGACATTAGAATATATTTAAAACGCTAAGTTTATTCTTTGATAGCCTTTGAAACAATAAGATAAGAATTATGTTTATTTTTGTCCCTGTATGAGTTTATACAGTAGTCATTGAAATGTTTATTCTAAAATGGAAAATGATGTGAAGAATTAATGTAGTTTGATTAAATCAAATCTCACTGAATGTAACAACTTAGAGCAAAATACTAAACGGGGTTTGTGTGTGTGTGTGTGTGTGTGTGTGTGAAGTGTCAATATTGACCACATGAAATTAGTATAGGCTTTGGGTTTTGTTAATATTGGTCTACCTTACCTACATGCTTTGTTTTATAATGAAATTTATAAAATTACTTTTTTGAAGTTAGCATAACTTGCAAACACACTGCTATGTTCATTTGTGGCTATGTGTAATTTTTCAATGTATATTACTATTTCATCTATTTTGTTTTAGGTTCTTAAATTGTTACTCCTGACGTACATCAGAGTTTCTTCCCTTAAAGCAAAACTAGTTGCTTACCTCTCGGGTTGATGTAATCAACGGTTCTGCAATGCTGGACAGGGTAACAGGAAAGGAGTGACCTTTTTGATACATTGGGTTTTTCTCAGTTATCATTCCTTTTTTCTTTAGTTCTTTTATTCCTACTTTATTCTTTTATTGTTACATTTTCAAATAGACCATCAAAACATTTACATTTATATTCACTTTGCTAGATTATCACCTTTCTGTTACCATGTCTCATATCTCTATATCTAGAAAAATAACACTAATAATTTTGTAAGAAATTTTGAAGTAGAGCTGGGAAGCCTGCTATGTTAGCAATGTTTCATTCATGCATACCCACCATTAAGCAAGCTATAATAGGTTATGGTTTAGTTTCTCATTTAATCTTTAGGTTTTAGTGAGGTAGGTATAGCAGAAGCTCTTTCCTATAGGAGTAGAAAAATGTCATGAAATTTTAGGTGTTTATGAAACCAGAAAGAAAAAAATGTAAGTTCCATATTGATCAGTGATATCCAGAGTCTTGGATTTTGTCATTTGGTAACAATTTAAATGCAGATTTGAAAGTGTTTTACAGTTGTCAACTTCATGTGTTTTGTGAGAAATAACATAAAAGCAAGTAGTATGGACTTTTCTACTATGTTTTGCATATGTAACATTTTTTAACACAAAGAAATAGGAAGCACAAAGTCTGATGATTAAACAGTGTAAAGACAGTGTCTTCACAGACTGGATTCCAAAGTTTGTTATAAACAGCACTACTTACACTTGTTATGTCTTCATGGTGTCTGTAGACTTCTGTGTGTGTGTGTGTGTGTGTGTGTGTGTGTGTTGAAAGTCATCTCTAAATGTCCATCACTGATTGTGTCGATTTACTTTAAGGTATCAATTATATGTTCATTCTTGCTTAAAGAAAATAGGTGTTGAAGGAAATATTTTTATTGTATATTACAAAATTTAAATGAATTTGAAAGTTTTACTCTAATGAATCCATATCCATAAACTTCACATGAAAAATATCACAGAAGAGTACATTTTGCATTCAATTGGAAAGGTGAGAATGTTTCTTCTTCCTGTTGTGTACCTGAGAGAGACTCCTGAATTTTTGTATATTTAACCTGGATATTTAAATCATACTATTCTAAATTTCATCATAAAATAAAATCAAAAGTGAGGCATATATTTGCTTCTGGTTACTAGAAAATTTGATACTTATGTTCTTTTTATAGGTTATTTTATTTATTTACATTTCAAATGTTATCCCCCTTCCCAGTTTCCCCTCTGCAAACCCCTTAGGATTTGATCCAAGATAATGATTCAATTATCAAATCGTTTAAAGCACAGTTCTTCTCAGCCTTCTTAAGGCTGTGATCCTTTAATGCAGTTCCTCATGCTGTGGTGACCCCCAACCATAAAATTACTTTCATTGCTACTTCATAACTGTAATTTTGCTACTGCTACAAATCTTAATGTAGATATGTGGTATGAAGGATATCTGACATTGAAACCTATGAAAGAGTTGTTCAGCCCCCAAAGGAGTCACTATCCACAGGTTTAGAACCACTGATCTAAAGGCTCAGGAAACTACACTGAATTTATGAATGAGAGATGCACACACTTAAGTAAAGTTAGCGTCAGTTTTTCTGCTTAATTACATTTTATGCTATCCCATCAAGGTAATAAGAACCATATGGAAATTTAATTCATCCTAACTTATTCTGGTCTTCGAGTGACTCACATTATACAACCTTTTCAAGTTGTCTCAAACTATAGTATAGCTCATTGCTGCTAAGCGTGCTGACCTGTATTAACTTCTGGCCCCATCATTGTGGAAAGAAAACCTTACTCATGCAAGTTAACCTCTAACACACAGAGAGAGAGAGAGAGAGAGAGACAGAGACAGAGACAGAGACAGAGAGACAGAGACAGAGAGAGACAGAGAAAGACAGAGAAACATGAATAAATGTAATTTATTTTTATTTCTTCACTTTTAAGATTTAATTACTATTATTTTTGTTGTTGTGGTTGTTGTTGTTGTGCGTGTTTGTCTTGAGTTATAGGCAGTTGTGAACTGTCTGATACATGTGCTGGGAACCAAACTCTGAATCTTTGGACTGGTGCCAATTGGCCTTGAACACTGAGGCATCTCTCTAGACTCCTCATAATAGAAGTTTCAAACGAAAAATAAACCCTAAAGATAATATGGCCAAACTATGTCCAGATGTGGACATTCTGCAAGACCTAGTTGCATGGTAATATCCATAACCATTGGCAGGATAGCTATCTCTTGTTCTACCTGTGTTGGTTGCAGGTGGCGGTCTTCAAAGTCCTCTGGTGTCCTCAATTTTGCAAGTTCTTTACATAGTCTGTTCCCTGTAGCTCTTGCAACTTTAAGCTATTCTTATTATGTTGGAGTTATGTCAATGGGATAGCAAAATATCAGGGAGGCAAACAGTATAATTTGGGGTAAAATTCCATTATCTTGGTGAAATTGTTCCTGGGTAATAGTTTGCTGAAGTGTTTCTTAGATTTTTTTAAAAAAATTTCTTTAGGCAAGTTAGAAGGCCCAAAAGATTCAGGAAAATCTTCCTCCATGTGAAAAAAAGCTCTTATCACATATCTCATTTTTTGAAGAGGAGGCCTTTGCTATAAAGGATGCTTTGTCAGAGATATAAGAGGAGAGGTAATGACTTCACATTGAGGCCATCGACTAGGCTCCTGGAAATAAAACCAGTGCAAATGTATACATTACTATACATTACTCCATCTCAACTCTCTAGTTTTTGTGTGGTTTTTCTCTCATTTATTAAGTTATCAAAGGGACTATTTAAATGTTTCTAATGTTTACTGCTCTTGCATTTCCAGTTTCAGATAAGCTGATCTAGGCTGTGGTTATTTACATCTGCCACTTTCTACATTTTAGCATTGCATTTTGCCCTCAATTTTCTGATATGGCCTATAAATGTCATTATATTTCCATGTGCTTCAAGTTCTGCTGAAGATGGCCATTTCTGAGCTCCCTTAATATTGGTGGTGTAAGGTTTGAGAGAGAAAGAATAGGAGAGAGGAAGGGAGGGTGAGGGAGGGTGGGAAAAAGGGGGAGGGAAGGAGGGAAGGAGAGAGGGAGGAACAGAGAGAGAGAGAGAGAGAGAGAGAGAGAGAGAGAGAGAGAGAGAGAAAGAATCTGTCTATGTCACCTTCATGCTTAAGCCCAGGGCAGTTGTTTTCGTACCAAAAACAATAAAATATTTTATAGAATGGCATCAGAGACCTAAGGGGATCTGGCTTGTCACTGGTGTATAGTCACCATGACACCTCTTGCTGTCCACAGTGCCTTATTTACTTCTTCCATGGTCATGATACTGGCATCGCACTCAGCCTCCTTCAATGCCAGATCAGATGTCCACACTTCTGTATTTCTACCCCTTTCTTCACTGCACTCAGCTTTTCTCGACACTATATCCGCAGATTGTTTATTTGTATGCCTTTGTTTTTAAAGCACACTATCAGGTATGAGTATTTTTATGTGGTTCTGATACTCTTGTTCTACTATAAGACACTTAAAGGTGAAGACTTAGTGATGTCCAGAAGGACTGCCGTTAGTCACATAAGAAACCTGAAGAAATATCAATAAATTTAATAATTTATTAATTGAATGGTGTAGATGAAAAGAATCTTTTAAAGATTTATTTATTTATTTTATGTACATTGTAGCTGTCTTCAGACACACCAGAAGAGGGCATCAAATGCCATTACAGATGGTTGTGAGCCAACATGTGGTTGCTGGGAGTTGAACTCAGGACCTTTGGAAGAGCAGTCAGTGCTCTTAACCACTGAGTCATCTCTCCAGCCCAGAAAGAATATTTTAAAAGATACTGAAGTTACGTTCTACATTTATAATTTTCATGACAACCTAACTACAATAAGCCTAGAATTAACTTTCTGTCCTCATCAGTCATATTTTTAATGAAATTCCATTTTTGTATTTTAAATGGAAGAGTACACTCTGAAGCAAGGTTCATCGAGTAAAATTGGTGTCACAAAACACAGTTCTTAGTGGTAAGAACATTTGGTGCTAACACTTAAGAACCTAAGTTTGGATTCCCAGCACTCACATAATATCAATACTCGACTATATATTCCTCCAACCCCAGCCACCATGAATCTGAGAAAAGTAGAGCCTGGGCACTTGCTGCCAGCCAACAGAACTGAAAAAACATAAACTTGAAGTTCAGTGAGAGATCTCATCTCAAGGTGATATGGCAGAGAATGACAGGGAAGAACATCCACCATCCTCTTCTGACATCTGCATACATGCACATAGAAGTATGCATGTGTACATGCATACACCACACATGCACACAGTCATGCACACATGCACATGCTCACACATTTAAAGAATGAAACCAGTATTCACAATTATCGGCAATTCTAGCACCTACTGTTTGATTTAGGTTAAGTAGTTCCAAGCAGGGTAAACTTTATGCCAACAATAATGTTGTGTTTGTGTTTCTCATTGCTATAACTACATACCTAGCAAAACAACTTAAGATAGGAAAAATTTTAGCCCATGGATTGGGAACCACTGTCATCCTGGCTGTGACCAGGTCCTGTGAGTAGGTCCTTTGAAGAAGGATAATTGTTCAAATCTTGGGGGATCAGAAAGCAGAGAATTGTTTTCTCCTCATTTTATTCAGGTAGAATGCTAGCACAAGAGATGGTAGCACCCACTCTCAAAGCACACCTTGCCTGTCCGTTAAGTCTCATAAAGACCTCATGGGAACACCAAGCTTGCACCTTCTTAATGTTCCTCATGTTTCTTAAGTTATTAACATCAACATGCACGATTAGCTACCACAGATATTCACACTCAGGCTGCAAGTATGCAGCATATTCTCAAATGTATAGATGTTCCTGTGTCCCTATTCACAGCGCTCACTTAGGTTTTGCCAGACAATTATTTGAAGTTCTTCTTAAACCAGATGGTGCTAAAGTGTTCAAATTTAACTCATCCTTTTGGTTGTAAACTGGGAACAACTACACCAGGTCACTTTCCTCAGAGATCATGGAACTGGGGAGGGGGGGGAGATTATAGAATTCTGAGGGGATTGAGGATGCCAGAACACGGCACACCAAACCAACTAAGCAGGGCTCACACAGCCACACAGAGATGGAAGCAGCAAGCATGGTACTTGCATGGGTCTACTCAAGGTTCTCTGCATATATGTTATTTCTGTTAGTGTCCAATTTTTGTGAGACTCCTAAAAGTGAAAGCCCATCTATTTCTGACCCTTTTGCCTGCTCTTGAGTTTCTTTTCCTCCTATTGTGCTGCCTTGCCCTACCTTGTTTTGGCCTGTTTGGCTGTCACCTCTCTGAAGCTTGCTCTTTTTTGAAGAGGAAATGAACAGTGAGTGTATCTGAGGGAGAAGCCAGGTAGAGGAGAGCTGGGAGGACTGGAGGGGAGAGGAAACTGTGATTGTGATGTATTGTATGACAGAAGAATCTATTTTCAATAAAATTAAAAATTAAATACAATTTCTTTCAGAATAAAAAAAAAAAGAGAGAAATGCTTATTGTAAATGTTATTTCATCTGACCACAGAATGATGTGATCCTCTATGATCACAAATGATTTTGCTCTACTGGAGGCTCCCAAACAGAGTCTAACTTACAATCAAGAGTCTAATTTCTAATCAAGAGCATCATGAAGATGTCTCATCAAGTAGAGCTGAAGGAAAATCTTGCTGCACTGTAACTTGAATTAGGCACCCCTTCACTCAGTACTCAGATGGGCATGCAGTCTCTCAGTGAATACTAAAATTATTTGCTAATGCTGACTTGTACTTGCTAGTAGTAGCCCATGTAAAACTTAGTTCAGTATAGCTTGCAGATCTTAGTGGCATGCTGAACACCGTGCAGTAAGGAACCCTAGAAGTCCCTAGTGTTCTTAATGCACCAACAGCACAGTTCACAAAAGAAGCGAGCAATTCAGAAGACTCTTTCAGGAAGCATTAAAAAAATGAATGAAAATTATGGCATTTTCTTAGCTCCCAAGTTTGGTAAATTTTTTCTTTAGAACTAAAATTAAATTCATACAAACCATCATGAAATCTACAATGCATTAGAAAGAATTCCAGTTACCATTCGTCACTCATAAGTCAGAATGACTCAGCAAAGCTAGTATGTCTTCAACATATGCTTAAATAACTGAGAGAAAGGCCATGGATGGTAAAGATGTAACCACTAATGCAGAACAGAAAACGTAGCTTCTATGTGTTTTTAAAGTATCTGGTATGCTTTTCAAATACAAATATAAAATGCCTTTAAACATTTGAGTACTGTCTCATGAGACTCCCCAGTTTGTTTTCAATAGATTTGTGTGTTTGTCTAGCTATCCTGGTAGAGCTTGTCCTAATGAGGAGTCTCACAAGAAAGGCAATACACCTTTCAGACAGAATTCTTTGACCTCTCTAATGACACTATTGACACTATTCTATTTTCTTTCTTTGTATTGATTTTTTAAATTTATTTACATTTCAAATGATATCCCCCCTTCCCAGTTACCCCTCCACAAACCCCCTATCTCATCCCCTCTCTCCCTTCTCCCCTTTGCTTCTATGAGGGTTTTTTCCTCCACCCAGCCAGCCACTCCTGCCTCTCTGCCCTAGCATTCCCCTATACTGGGGCATCGAGCCTTCACAGGACCAAGGGCCTCGCCTCCCATTGATGCCAGATAAGGCAATCCTCTGCTACATGTGCAGCCAGAGCAATGGGTCCTTCCATGTGAACTCTTTGGGTGGTGGTTTAGTCCCTGGGAACTCTGGGGAGTCTGGATCATTGATATTGTTCTTCCTATGGGGTTGCAAACCCCTTCAGCTCCTTCAGTCATTCTATTTTGTAACTCAATGAATTCCTTCCCCATCTGGCTGATCCCTTAACCCAGAAACAGACACTCAGAAAATCTCCATTTCTTCATCTCTCTTATTCAGCTCCTGGCCAAGCACTGCTGCAATCCCCCCATTTTTGTTTAATTGGTCTTAAATGAGCTGATATCAATTTGTCTTCTTGTTCTGATTGAGACAATGTTCTTAAAATATAAGAATAATTTTTCTACCTTGGATTCAAAGGTCTTATATGATTGTTGGTCATTCAGAAGATGATATGCATATTTTCCTGTACAGGATACTGCAAGACATCAGTGAGAAGCATCTAGCTCCTCAGGTACCAGCATTTTTCCTCAGTATCTTTCCTTCTCTGTTTCTACAATACGGGCTGACCTGGACTTTTTCCAAGCTCATTCTTTTATGACAGACTGTCCATCTGGAGGGACTTTCCCCTCCTTAATTCCAAATAGTTTTCATTCATTCTAAGTTTGTCCTTATTTATGAATTGTATTAAATTGGCTCCATAAAGTAACTATAATAAACGTTTCTATCTTGGTGCCTATAACATTATTCCCAAACATGCATATATGTCTACATTATAAGTATATTACAGAAAGATCCATTAAGATAGTAAAGCATATTCTGTTGTCTTCAGTTTCCAACAAGTGGTAAAATACCCAATAAGCAATAGTCACTGAATATTGTTTAACTATTTGCCATAAAATATAGGAACAGTGAGAAATATCGGCTCCTATAATTGTAGTATTCAGGAATGAGAAAGAGGATTGCCATGAGTTATAGATTAACTAGGGCTATATAATGAGATCCTATCTTACAACAAAACACAAAGCAAACAGAAGACCATAGGAAACTTATATAAATCTTATTTTAACGCTATTTAGCAAGCACTGGTACATGAAAGAAATCTGTTGTATTTCTCCTACAGTTAGAGTTTAAAAGCAATGATAATTTCCTTAAGGCAATACATTCAGTAGTTAGGCATGTATATTTTAATATCAGTTCATAGTAATTTAAATTCTGACTATACCATTTACAGAATTTATAATATTTTCAATACCCTTGAATTCTCTAAGCCTCAATTTTATCATGTATAAAATGGATATTACAACATACATGTCATAAAGTTGTTTTGCACATTGGATGCTAAGTTATAGCTTGAGCACTTTTATATTCATTTATATTTAATACAAGCACTTGAAGTTATTATTATTTTTAAAACAGATACAATAAGTCAAAATTATATTTCTAGTGGCTGGTTTTATAGCAGGAGAAAACTGATTACCTCAAATTATCTACTAACATATTCATATTCTCCTTGGGACATATATGTGCACACACACACACACACACACACACATGCACATGCACACACACATGTGCTGCATATTTTGGTATAACACACAAATTCTGTTTCTGCATTTAAGGAGGCTGTAGCTATGACTGTAACAAAAGGACCTGGAATACCATCCTAAAGTTCTGTAATCTGCAATGAGAGTCTTTGTGTCCGGCGCGCTGTTTGGTCTCGCCAGCAAGAACCCACGCGGACACACGGATCCTTCTGCAGCAATGCGTTTAATGCATAATGAAAAGAGGAAAGACCCCGGGGCCCCAGAATGGCGCTGTTATATAGCCCCGAGGCAGCGTGCTCTCCATTGGTTGGTGTGCCCCGGGAGTGGGCGGTGATAGTCATGTACACCC
>CM052716.1:25753397-25791594 GCA_028551405.1 Uromys caudimaculatus | reverse complement strand
ACTTCAGGGGTTTTCCCCGCGCTTCGGGGGTTTTCCCCGCGCTATCCGTAAGTTTCCTTAGAGCGACAGCTGAGGTCAGCGCCATCTTGTAATGGCGAATACTCTAGCCACTCCTTACATCTTTGTAAATGATGTGTTTCCTGTAGTGAGTTTTATCAGTGAATTACAATTAAAGATCAAACACTTTGTGTAAGACAAATATTGCATGGACCAGGAAAGGGGGATGGAGAAGCAAGAACATTTGACAATATTCTGATCTGTAATGAAGAAATAACAAACAAGACACATTAACATCACTGTACATCTAAAGAACAGCTAAGGTGCTTGAGCCAAGGCAGTGGCAGAATCGAGTTAAAATGAGATAAAATGACGTATGGAAAGATTACAAAATAAGGCAGGGAAAGCATCTTGAGGACATCCAGAAAAGGGCTACAGCACACATGTCCGAGGGAGGACAATGAAAAAGGTGAGGTCATGAGAACAAACAAGACTTCCAGACTGACTGCTTGGTATCATCAAATGTAAGAACAATGAGCAAGCCCCACGGTAAAGAACAAGAGAGTGCAAGTTTGACAGCTGTAAGAATGTCATTGGTGACTTATCTATAGCTACGACATAAGAACAGACAGAGCAGAATCGAAGCTATCATATTGAGTGAATAGGTAAAGTGGGTAGCAAAGTTAAGTGTTCCAAACATAAATTCTTTTACCAAAAATTCCTTTATCCGTAAAGCTACAGACAGAGCAAAACTAAAAGAGACTAGCTTTACAAAATTGGCAAAAATTAACAAAATTCCTAGAAGAAAAATGCCCAGTAGAAAACACAGAGCATGAATGATCAAATGAGTCTTCCAAACTCATATCACCATTTGAAATAATTAATTGGACAAAATTTTAACATTCTATCCAGACACCATGAGATATATACAATGGAAGAGCTTTTAAAGTCAACAATTCAAGCAAAAAAAGACACCAGATTCAAATGCATAGCTTCTTTAATGTTTCATGGGGCCATCAGCCAACATGGGAATGAGGTAGCTGGGAAATAAAACACAATCTGACTCAGCATTTGGCATGTCTTGGCTATGTAAATGTGAGTATTTACCTAGTATCCCTGACCCTCACTATTTTACTCACATTACAGAGTATAGTCAGAGAAGCTAAAAACAACAACAACAACAAAAACTCAGCGGCTATTGTGTTAAATCTTAAATCTAATGTATGAAATTGGAAAAATAATTCTCATACTAGTTTAATAATCCCAAACTAATGGCTCATACTTCAATTTATTTATAGTTGCATCATAACTGTAGCTTCCAATATTACCCTTAGTTTTCATAACTCACTGGAAATACAGAGCTCACTGCAAACTATTTTGCTGGTGGTCTGGTTTATGACAGAATATAAATATAGATTAAAATCAGCCAAGGTCATATGCATGTACCACAGAGTCCTGGGAAGAACTAGGGCTGAGAGATTCTATATTCTTCTCTGTGTTGTACTAAAGATATGATGTTTTCCTTGTGTATGTGTGGAGTTTGTCCCAGGTACAGGAGATGGTGAGAATCACTAAACCCTGAAGTGCAGAGTTGTCCCGAGGCTCTATTACAGAGGTATGATAGATTCATTAATTTATTGTCAACATAAGTTATCAGATGATATATTTTAATATTACCCTGTGTAAACTAAGGTACTGGTAAAAAGAGACTCTTATCAGGCATGAAGTTATTTCAAACACACACACACACACACACACACACACACACACACACACACACTACCACCACCACCACCACCACCACCACCACCACCACCACCACCACCACCATTACTACCACACTTTTTTGAAACAAGGTTAATTTTTTTAAAAATCAAACACATGGCTGGCTAATGCTAAGGTATGCAATTTGAAACAATTAACTAGTGCCTGAGTATTTAGAAGAGGTGAAATAATTAAATATTATTTAGACTCTGAGGTATATATGAATAGCCTGAAAGCAGAACAGATCTGCATCCAAAGTCAGGCCTTCTGTGGTCCTGGTATTTTCAGGTGAAGTTGTTCTAAGAACAGTTTGCTTACAAATAACTGTTAAATCACATAGAGAAAGTAAGCAGGGCATTTTATCTATTTATGACTATGCATGGTCAATTAATTTAATATTGTTTTGGGGAGTTACAAAACTGTTACTGCTTTCAGTGTCAAAAGTAGGCTAATTGTGCTAGAAGATTAGTAATCAATATACGTGCTTGAAGGCTTTAAATTATGTATTTTCCACCTACAATTTAAAGGAATTAAAATTACAGAAACACAAGAAAATAATTTATCTCAAGAAAGCAGGTATAAAAGAATGGATTACTGTAAAAAGTTATTGAATTTGCCTTGGTCTCCAAGTTTCTTACTTGCTTTTCTAGCTGTCTTCTCTCTCTTACTCCAGAGTGCTTTCAAATTGCTTATCCAATCAGCTGTTTCCACTTTCTCCATTTTGACTTGGACTTATCAGATGGTTCAGTTATGGTCGAAAAAATATGCTGAGTAGTGCTAACTGCTACTAAGAATAGAAAAGTCATAAAAGTCCAGCTGTGAATGGCTTTGTACATATCTCCTACCAGTAAAGTAGAAATAAATTCTTTGAGTTCTTTGAGAAACAACTATTTATAAATGTTCCTGAAGTTTCACAAGATGTATAAAACTCATTAAAGTTGGTACTTTTTAATTTTATTTTATTGCATTTATGTGACTAAGAGTTTGCATGCATGTATATCAATGTACCATGTGTATGCTTGGTGTTTGTAGAGCCCAAAAGATGGCGTTAGATCCCATGGCACTATAGTTACAGACAGTTGTAAACTGTGTAGGCACTGGGATGCAAACCTGGATGCTCTGGAAAAGCAGTTCCTGCTTTTAACCACTGAGCCATCTTTCTCGCCCCACAGGTTGTTGATTTTAATTTACAGTTTATTTTGTTTGAAGATACAGCATGCAATAACTTAGGCATTTTGAACTATGGTATATAAATCCTAGTGTTTTAAATTGTGTATTTTAGCTAAATTTTAAAACAGTAATATAAACAAACATGTTACCAATTACCGCCAAGATTAATAGCTTTAGAAGCAGATGCATTAATTATCTCATAGCTCCTGTGTGAGGGGGCAAGTAAGAGTTATTGCTTTGTCTGCTTCAGGGTTTCTCATGAATCCACAATCAAAGCATGAGCAGGTTGTGTTCTCATTTCAGAATGGGCCTGGGGAAGGGTTCATTTTCAAGCTCACTGACAGGTCTAAAGGCCAAATTCAGTTCATCTCAGAGCACCAGACTAGGGTCTCAGCTCGAAAGTGACTGAGATCATCCTCAGTTCATTGCTATTAGAATAGGCTCTTGGAAAAAAAAGCCAGAAAACTGCATATTAAGGTTGAGAGAGAGAGAGAGAGAGAGAGAGAGAGAGAGAGAGAGAGAGAGAGAGAGAGAGAGAGAGAAACAGTATATTCTATTCTGATTTATAAAACGCTATTTGAAGAGTTAATTCATGCACTGGAGATGAGATTACAGGCTCAAACTTGTGAAGAAAATAGGGAAGACTGACTGAGAGTGTGTACACCAGGTTTTGGTGTTCACCGGAAACTGTGTTAGCAGCGCCCTACCATAACCAAAAGCACAGGATGATGGGTAAGATCCCCATTGAATGTTAGTTATGATTGGCCCATGCTTGCTAGATGGTCTGTGGCCTTCCTGCACGTCATTCTGCTGCTTATGCTAGATGTGTGTACTTTCTAAAGAGCAGATATCAAATGGGATCTGGAATGCATATGCCAGGTGGATGATTAACCCTCTACAACTTGGGTGAGAGCGACACAGGATGCAGTTCGTGTTTCTGCTGAGTGCTTTCCGTGGGAGGGGTTGTCATCACTCACGGAAGTGCTTGATTGACCCAGTAGAGTACAGAATCGTACTTAACCAATGTTTCTAGCAGCTCCTTTTTATTGATTGACTGATGGTTGATATCTATACACTGGAGGTGATCAGTTAAAGCAAAGGTTAAAAACAGAAATCCAGACAATGTCTACAAAGTGACATTTTAAAAGAGTAGGGCGTAGACACCGTTGAGCAATGTGCTCCACATTGTTTTAAGACGTGATGAGACACAGAGTCTGTCCCTGATGACCTAGTGTCTTCCAGCTGTCAGCCTCTTCAGTGTGATGCAGCCTTTCATGAGCCAGCAGTAGAGAACTGAACAACTTGTTCACAGTACATTTTTACTTTCTCAACTTCTAATCTACTTCCAAATTTCTTGTTTACAACCTTTTCCTAATTCATCATTTTTCAAGTCCTTTGGCCCTTAATGTACCTTTTTTGTGGTAACCTTGGAAAAGCCTATCAATGCTATAGTTTAAGATTACACATGTGGTTTATGACTTTTAAAAGCATACATCAACTTATTAGTAGGGATTACGTAAACCAGGCATGGCATCGCACATCTGTAAACCTGGCCGCCTGGGAGGCTGAGGCAGGATTATGGTGAGCTCAAGGCCTGCCTGGGAAAAATAGTGAGATCCTGTCACAAAATAAAGTAGATATGATGTGGATAGAACTCCGTAGCAGACAGCCAGGCAGTGGTGGCGCACGCCTTTAATCCCAGCACTTGGGAGGCACAGGCAGGCAGATTTCTGAGTTCGAGGCCAGCCTGGTCTACAGAGTGAGTTCCAGGACAGCCAGGGCTACACAGAGAAACCCTGTTTTGAAAAACCAAAAAAAAAAAAAAAAAAACCCAAAAAAGCAAAACAAAAACAAAAACAAAACAAAACAAAAACCTCCGTAGCAGAGTACTTACCTAGCACTACTATAATCCTCTACTGAGCTAAGACACCAGTTTTTTAGTCTTCCTATGTGGACTGATTATCAGTGACTTAAGGGAACTTATAGGCCTCCAGCGCTGGCTTCGGGCTTCTGAAGCATCCAGTTTTGGGAACCTAACAGACACCAGGATTTTTTCCTCTAGTGTATCCATGGCCATTATTGGATAATCCAGTCACTATTGTAAAAGATTATCTAATAAATCTCCCATTATTATATACGACTTGGTTATGTTTCTACTGCTGTGAAGGGGCACCATGAACAGAGCAGCATAGAGGAGTTTCTGGCTTGAGAGGGCTGGCGTCTATGACTGTCATGGTGGGGAGCAGTGTAACAGTCAGGCATGAGCTGATCCCGAGCTGTAAAATTACAGACCCAAGCACAAGGTAGGTAGATAGATAGATGATAGATAGATAGATAGATAGATAGATAGATAGATAGATAGATAGACAGACAGATAGACAGACAGACTCTTAATGTGGGAGTCTTTTGAAACCTCAAAGCCCACCCCCAGTGACACTCCTCCAACTATGCCACACCTTCTAATCCTTCCCTATCAGTTCTAACAACTGCAGATGGAGTATTCAGATAGATAAGCCTATGGTGGCCATTAGGATTCAAACCACAACAACATGTATCCAGTTTATCAGTTCTGGCCCTGTGGAAAAACCCTTTCTAATACGATGTGTATGTATACACTATTGAGAAAATATTCAGTTCTTAGCATGGAAAGCTAAGTTAACTCATCTCACCATAAACTTATTAAACATTAAAACATATCTACTTCTCAAGAAAGAATGGATGTTCCTTATATCATGCCACATTTGCAGACTACACAAAGACAATTACAATGGAACAGGGACAGCTAAGCAAAGTGAAAGACATCAACCAGAAAGACTGTGGTCCGGCTGCAGCACATTTGGATTAGACACAGGTCCCTGGAGAATGGTCTTACAAGCTTCTGAAAAGTAGAACTGGAGCTGCTCACGTGGCATGAGGCTGTAAACCTAAAGCCATTCATCTGCTAAAGGAATCTGCACACCATCTCAGGGGCATACTCTGAATACTCACTCTCTTTGACCCTGAGGAAAAGACAAATTCATCCACAAGCACACTCAAGCTTTAGATGAAACTATATATTTGGATGTATAGAGCCTAAGTAGTGCTAGAGTTAAAACAGAGACTAGCATAGCAGAAAAACTTTTAAGGAAAAAGTCATCAACAATCTTACCCAGTTGTGAACCATGTGAACTGCAATAATAACAGGTATGGCAAAATATGCACATGGTGGTGATATGACAGTTATGGGTTTAAGAGGCTGTTTCCTGATTGGATTTAATTAAGGCTCACTCTACAAGAGGAAAGATTTTTTTCATTAATTTACTTATTTATTCACTTTACATCCTGATTACAGCCCTCTCTCTCTCTCCTCTCTTCCCAGTTCCAGCTCCCTACCTCCTACTTCCATTCTTCCTTTCTCCTTCAGTAGAGTCCCCCCAGTACCAACTCACCCTTGTACATCAAGTCTCATAAAGACTGCTACATCTTCTCCCACTGAGACCAGACAAGACAGCCTGATAGAGGAAAGGGTTCAAAAGCAGGCAACAGAGTCTGAATAAGAGACAGTCCCCACTCCAATTGTTGGGGGACCCATATGAAGACCAAGCTGCACATCTGCTACATATGTGTAGGGTGTGTAGGTCTAGTCCATGCATGTTCTTTGGTTGGTGGTTCAGTCTTTGTGAGCCCCCATGGGCCCAGGTTTGTTGGCTCTTTTTCTGGTACTGAAAATCTGCCTAAGAACCCAGGGTTGAAGAACTCATTGGCCCCAGGGATGAATCCACTATTATTATTTTGCTAAATGAAAACAATATCAGGGGATCCTCTAAATTCACATCTCTCTACCCATAGATTAGTGCAGCTCTCAGACACCATCAGAGAAGTTTCACTCTGTAGTGGATGGTGGTTAACAAATTCAAAATTGGTCAAAGTGCAGAGAGTACGTGATTGCAGACTACCCTGCTATAATTAGGACAGCTGTATCAGACTTCCTTCTCAAGGGTCAGGGGCCATCAGAGAAGAGATGCTGAAAATTTTCTAAAAAGTGGATATTGGGAAAGGATCAGAGAAAATGCTGTCTTCTGTATATGACATGGCTGCTGTACCCATGAGCACACAGCAGCTCTATACAAATTGAGCCAGTCAACATTCTGGAATGAGTTCATGAGCTCCAACTCCTAATTGAGGAACTTTGGACAGCTAATAGACTCTGGGGGAAAGAGAATCAGTATTCCTTACATTTGTGGCTCTTGGTGGGTTAATCAAGCTCGAGTGGATGTTGTCACATCCATACACCACAAGCTAGAATGATTGATATATTAATTCTCTTAAAGAAAGGACATGGAGTTGGAGTTGGGAAGTTCAGGAGAGGATTGTGGATGGATGTGATCAAAATACATTCTTTGAAATTCTCACAGAATTAATGATATTATTCTTGAATAGGATTGAGTAATATTAGTCAAAAGTTTTTCTAAAAGTTGTATTGACAACATAATAAAATAGGAAATGAGGAAGTATAAATACACTCACATAACAAACGCAAGCAGATCTCAAGCAAACAGATACAGTCATTACAGTCTAAGGTCCACTAAATACAATGAATGATTAATGATATGTATTGTTCCTAAGTTATAACCAAGATGGAGGTTAGAGAGATAGGAGACACAGAAGAACCATTAACATAACTATCAATTGTTTTTAAATGTATAATATTCATATTTTTCTCCACTTGATTGAACAGTTTTGAATAGATAAAACAAGCTTTCCATTGACCATAGAATCTTTTATCTTTGGGCAGCTAATTATTACTATGCTTTGAATAAATATTGCTTGGTAAAGAATATTAGTATATTGCAAGTGGTAAAGAGTCACTTTGTAGTTCTTGGTAATTATCTAGTTATGCGTTGAGCCTGTAAATTCATTTTTGTATTATAAATATTAAGATACCAATTATATTCTAAGTTTGTTCTTTTAGTGTGAGAATATTATCTACAGTCATTTGTTGTGCTTCTTTTGTCATTTACCTCCATTCTTGTTCTCTTTTTGATTAATCATTTTTTTATTTTCAATATTTTTATTCTTTCTATGTGTAAGTTATAGAGACTAATTCCATGATTCTGTGTAGTATGCATCACTTTCTCATGCACAAGAATATGTGTACAAATAGTTTATTCATTGGTCACAGAACAGGTTGCAGGAAATAGAAAAGACAAGGCTGCCATTAAGTCAAATACTTAGGGTGTCAAAAAGGAAACAATTCAGAAAGGAGAAAGATAATAAAGATGAGCCTACTCTTGTTAGACAATGAGTCTCACCTCTTAACGTGATAGACTACATTAAATGATTTTTAAATGTTACCCAAGACTTACAAACTTGTGACTAATTATGGATGTGGGTGTAATTATTTTGACACATTGTAACATCCAATTTCCTATTATTCCATTGAGGATTTGCTGCTGTGTTCATAACTAATATTGTTTGCATGCTTTTGCTTTTTTGCTAATTTATTCTATTTTTAATGTGAATTCAATCCTGGACCAAAAAAATATCTAATTGAGTAGAGATACTTTTGACGGTCAAAGTGACTTTCAATAGATTTGATTAAAGGTAAAGCTTTTCTTCCAAGTGCCATTCAGAGTGCAGTTGCTTGGCATTTTGTGATATGTTACGATATATGTTTTCTTCAAAAATTCACAATCCTGTGAGAAGGAAGAGGTGAAGGAAGAAAAAAAATCACATCTCAATATTCATAGAAAAGCATACAATTATTTTCACTGCTACTTCATAACTGTAATTTTGCCCCTGTTAAGTATCATAATGCAAACATCTGTGATTTCTGATGGTCTTAGGTGACCTCTGCAAAAGGGTTGTTTGATCCCTAGAAGGTGTCATGGTCCACAGGTTGAGATTGCTGCTCTAGAAGAAAGGATACAATGTCACTACAGCAGATTAGACATGCTGCACTTTTTCTGGACCTTGATTTACTTAAGATGTTAAAGTTTAGAATTTGGATAAAAAACCTGTGCTCAGGTCTCTCATTATGAGATTTTTTTTTTTTTTTAAGTGTTCTGCCTGTGTCAACAATTTACCTGAAACCTTTGGATTTCTGTTGTGAGGTCACTCACCACTGACCACTTTGGAACTTACAGACTATGAATCTTTATGATTTACAATGACACAGAACATAAATTTATTGTTGTTATTGTTTCCGCTACTTTGAAAAAAGCTCAATTTATAATAGAGTGATACTTTCACTACTATAATTTTCTTTCAGTGTGATGACAATTAATTTGTTACTAAATTATCAGCATTAAAAACAAAAACTTTAATGTTTTTGTAATTCTTCTTATGGGGGATTTTTGTAGCCCTCTTTCAAGGTATTTTATAGAAGTGGCAATTTGCTGTTCAGTGTCTTCCAGCAAACCGGTTAGTGGGATACTTCTCAAATCAATATCATCTCTTCTTCAAGCAGATTATGGCCAGGCCTGCAAACCTTCATGCAAGCAGCATTATACAGACTGAGCAGGTTATATTTGTATATACTTACATATATGTGTATACATATATTAATACATTTGCATGTGCACACAATAACAATTGATGAAACAAAGATGCCATGGATTTGAAAGAGCAAGTGTGAGTATATGGTGGGGTTTAGAGAGAAGAAAGGAAACGTTGCAAGCATATTATAATCTCAAGAGTAGTGGAGTGCAACCTTCTTTGTCTTATAAGGAGAAGATTGGGAGAGAAAACCCATTTTGTCTTTCATGGGCAGATTACGAAGATCTCAGTGTGCCTTTACCTATAATAGAAAAGTTCTTCTTTAGCCACCCTTTTGTGTTTCTCCCCCTATTAAGTTGGAAGGAAGATGAGGTATGGTTGGAGCCAGAGTACAAAGGGACCACTTGTTCAGCCTTTCACCATTTGCTCATTTTAGACCAGGACTTCTCAAAGTCACAGGCACCTTTTCTAAGAATGGATATAATGAAAAGTACCTTTCTAAAAAAAAAAAAAAAAAAAGACTTTTTCTTTTTCTTTTTACTCTCCTTTCTCCATGAGTGCATGCTCATGTTGCCCTGATTCTCCAAGGCAGGGAGTATTACCACACACAGTATACAAAGAGGAGAGCCTAGTCATATTCTATTAAGCTAAGTCTTAAAGGCCTGTGCAAAACAGGAAAAAAGCTAGTCTTCTTCCAAAATACTTTTCTTCAAGAAGATGTATTTTTTTTATAAAATATACCTTTTATGTAAATATGTAATGAGTTATTGTGTGAAATTAATTTATGATACATATTTAACATTTTTATTTAATTTTTTCACACAGTATTCTTTTCTTTCCCCAAACTCCTCCAAGATTCTCCCTACCTTCCTATCTATCAAGCTACATGTGGTGAAAGTTACGATATGAAAAATCCATTTATCCCTACAGATTTCACACATCAGAAAAGGCAGAAAATTGTCATCGTGGACATGAACATTTGTTAAATGTTTAAGGTATATAAATCATCACTTATAAAATCAATTAATTTATACAGGGAAACAAAGTATTTTCTCTTCCCCACTTCCTGGATTGGCTAATTTTATTTGTTCTTCCCTCCTTTATGAACCACGGAGTCTTTCCTCACATACTTAATCTGCATCCAGTTTCCTCTTCTCCTCCTCCTCCAAATTCCTTCTCGCCTTCTCTCCCATCCAGATCTGCTCCCTTTTTGTCTCTTATTAGAAAAAAAGCAAGCTTCTAAGAGATAACAACAACAAACATAGTAAAATAAAATATAATAAGATAAAACAAAAAATCACATTGATGTTGGACAAGGGAAGCCAATAGAAAAATAAAAGAACCCAAGAGAAGGCACAAAAATCAGAGACTCATTCATTTACACATTCAGGAGTCCCATAAAGGTACTAACTGAAAACTATAGTGTGTATTCAGGGGACTGGGTGCAGACCTGTGCAGGACCAGTGATTGCTACTTCAGTGTTTGTGAGTTCACATGAGCTTTGCTCAGTTTTATTATTTATATTTGTTTATTTATTTTTTACATTCCAAATGCTGTCCCCTCCCAGTCTCCTCCCAGAGACCATGCCACCATCCCCCCTTCTCTTCTCCTCTGAAAAGGTGCCCCTGCCTTGGTATTCCCCTACCCTGGCACATTGAACCTCTCTGCAGGACTAGGTGCATCTTCTCCCACTGACGCCAGACAAGGCAGCCCTATTGGGGAATGGATACCAGAGTAAGGTTTCAGCTTTAAGGAGAACTTCTCCTCCAATAGTTGGGGGACCCGCATACAGACTGAGCTGCATGTCTGCTACATATGTGCTGGGAGCCTCATTCAACCTGTGTGTGTTGGGCTTTCTTCTCTTCCTGTCTTTTGTCCTGTATCCTCCATTTCTTCTGCCTCCTCTTTTGCAGGGTTCTCTAAACTCTGAAGAGAGGAGGGAAATGATGGAGACACCTCATTTATAGCTGTGTGCTCCAAGATCTCCCCCAACTCCCTCTCTGTCTCTCGGTGTCTTTGTCTCTCTGTGTCTCTTCAGTATCACCCAGCTACAAATCCTGTGATAGCATGCACAAGACCTGCACATGTTCAAATCAAGTGAGATATTTTCAAATCTCCAGTTTTAACTTCTAATAAGCTAACTGATGTAGATAGTAATTTTTAAAATTCTTTTGTAAAGTTTGTGGATCTAATGAGGCTATGGGGGCAGAAATCTTAGAGCAATTCATTTCAGTGCCCCTTCCTACAGTTACAGGATAAAATAGGAAGTAGGGGTGATTAAAATCGAGAGAAGACCAGCAGATAATTCAAATGCCAGCCTAGCCAAAAGGACGATAGCATACGTAGAAAATCTGAGTTCCATGGACTAGACTCTTGTAGTAGCAAATAACAGTTTAACTGAAAATCATGTGTTATTGGTAAGAATTAAGACAAAGAAGTGTTACCATTTGGATATGAAGTACTTCTCTAAAGATCCATGCATAGGAAGACTAATCCTAGTACAGCAATGTTCTGAAAAGGAGATTTGATGAAGTGATTGGATAATGAGCCTCTGACTTCATCAATGGATAATCCACTGGTTGATTCATGCTTTTTTGCCTCATTGCTTAGAGGATGATTGAAATGAGAAGATGAGATCCACTGGAGAAACAGGTCATTAGAGATGTGATGATTCAGAGTATATTGTATTCCTGGCCCTTCGGCTTGTCCTTCCTCCTTCCTGAACACCACGAGGTGAGTAAGCTCTGGCTTCTGAACCTGTGGTATTCTGTCTTGACAGTCCCAAGGCAAGGAATCCAGCAGGCACTGGCCTGAAATTGTGAGCCAACTTAAAACATTCCGTCTTATAAATTGCCCATTTGGAATATTTTCCCACAGTGATGAAAAGCTAATTAACACAAAGACGGTGTTTTATAATGTACTCTTGTCATTTGCTTAAAATTCAATGCTTATAGGTATTAAACATTAAACATACATGACATCCATATGGAGTCTCTAATTATGGCACATGCTTCATTACATGACAGGACAGACCATGTCCTGTCATTCTGTCCTGAGATGACAGGGTGGACTGTGAAGGTTTAAAAAACAGATTTCAGAGTCAGGCTGCCCAATTCGAACTCAGTTTCTCAATTGACATGGTCTCTTCATTTTTACACTCCTGTCAGTACGATGGGGTTTATCACAAGTGCAACTAAGTACTCCTTGTCTCTGTTTTAAAGATAAAATAAATTCCTATTTGTTGGTATCTAATAATCACTTAGCTCCACGCCTAGATTGATAGTGTGCATCCTCAGAGTAGTCAGCTTAGATGTTGCAAAACAAAAAAGATTTCAGCTGGCAAACATACATTTTACTGGAAGTATATCAAAGTCAGTTGCTGAGTAGGAAAAATAAGAACAGATACAGGACTCAAGACTGTTGAGACTGTGTCCACAGACAAGTTTCTCACCATCCTCAAGGGTCAGCAAATTGGAAGCTCTGAACAAAAGAAAATGGACTTTAAACAACCTCTCAACAGAAATGTTTCTGTAGACTTAGATTTTTCAAAACTAACTTTTAATAAGGGTTCTCAAACACTTCAACCCCGTCTAGTCCACCATCCAAAGGTAGGGGAGAAAAGATGGTAAATAGGACGAGGGGATGTAGACCTGTTTAGAAGTAGTTCTTTGGGTAATTCCGATTTCCATTTGTCGGGGTACCAGCAGTCAAGTCAGTAGTGTCAGGACACTAAACTAGAATCAGCAGTGCTGGCAGGATCCTGCAGAAACAGCCAGGCTTCCGCCAAATTGATACAAGTCAATGGCAGCAACCAGGACATACAGGTTCACCAGGAGAAGTTCTCTGCATGCCTCTCTCAAGGAGGTGAAGATCAGCGAAGACATGAGACCAACAAAGCATGGGACAGCCAGCTATGCTGTCACTGTTCTTTGAGTCCTATTTAGACTCTCTCCAAGTATCAGATGGCCTCCCACAGGTCTGACCTCAGCAAAACACCATGTGAGTCTGCATCATATGACACAACCGAAACTTCCACTTTATGTTTCTGTCTTTCAAACTTTGTGGAAAGCTTTTCCTGAAATGTCAACTTGTACCAAACTGAAAATAGAGCTCTCTGAACCCAGCATCTGCCCCCACGCCCAGCTTTGAAAAAGGAAGGAAACTTCTTGGATGCAAGATGTTCTAATAGAACAAATAACTCGTAACAATTTTACACAGCCAGGCTCTTCCCAGTGGCCATCTTAATAATGTATATTGAAAAAAAAAGAGTTAGAAATGGGAAATAGGGAAGAAATTTAAAACATGTGATGCCATATTTTCCTAGAGAAAAATTCAATTAATAAATAAATAAAAGAACTTTATTTCCTTTGGCATTTACATTAATCTGTTATAATCACATTAAGCAACTCAAAATGCTTTTGAAAACACCATGCTAAGTACTTTATAATATTTAAATTCTAATTAAATGTTTTATTTATTTACTAATCTTATTCAAAATTAGGACCTATTAACACATGTTAAATTTATAACTCATAGTTTAGGATATATGATTATATACATTTTTTAAACAACAAAGATTTTTGTCAATTATGTATTTAGGAATAAATAATAGGTTTAGTATTTTTAAGGAAAGATAATTTAATTTGTTATAATTAATTATCTCACAATAGCTAAACATCATAGTTGCAATAGGAATAGCTTTGTTCTATGTGGCTCTAGATTTTTTAGTTAGGAAAAACTATTTCCTGGGAGCAAATTGCCTCTTTGTTTGTTCCACCTAAGTGGAAGTCTGAATTGTCATTTTTAGAATTTCATTATGCAACTTCAGAGTGATTGGAGAAAGGTTGATCGTTTAGTATTGTGAAGTTCACACACTAAGAATCCAATAGATACACAGATAATGACCACAATGGAGCCTCTTCTGTTTGGAAAGTGAAGCAGGCTACTTGTTAAAATGTATCAAATGAATTCTCTCCCTCAAGATGCCGTACAAGTGGCAGTTTTGAATCTCAGTATCCAGGGTAGCTTTTCTTCCTTTTGTTCCATTTAAGAACAATGGGGAAAGCTACATGTATTGGCTTTTATTGAGAGACTGACTTGAATTGAACACTTGTATTTTTAATGTGGTACCTCTACCGAGAGCTTGTGAGTCATCTTGTATATATGTACGGTTTTAGGCAAACTCTATTCTGAACCACGGAAAGAAAGATTACTGGAGTCATTGATGTGCACCTTGGTTCTTTTAAATGAAAACATTTTACAGAGAGAATAATAATGAATTCATATGACCTGAGTGGAAAGTTAGAGTTATTCTGGCTTGTTATAACTTCAGATGAGACTCTAGAAACTTTCCTGCCTGTCATTGGACAAAAGTAAAAGCAGGAAGAATATACAACAGTGGTCACTACTTCCAGCAGTGAAAACAGAATCTGTATGGACCTAGAGAACAAGTGCATGGTACATGGTAACCATGGAGAGGTGGGAGGTAGGACACAGGGCTTTTTGCTTTGCCAAATATCTTTTCACTGATTCTTTCTCTGCTCAGGTAATATTATTTCATTTATACAAAACATATTTGTTGGATACCCTTTCTACAGCACATACTGTTTCAGGCTCTAGACAACAATATTGAATATTATTTGACCCCATTATTCTGAAAAAAAAAAAAAAGGAGGATAAAATAATTATCCCAATCCTTATAGTTGCCACGGACACATTTTTGCAAAGAACTATCCTAGCACAAATATGGAATATGACCTTTTGGTTTACCTACAAAAAGGCCAGAAACAGACCCTCCGAAATCCCATTGTCTGCCTTCTAATGATAAAAAACAATGAACTGCTTTTCCTCATTATCTAATATGGGGGAAATGTGTCTACAGTAAACAGAACATTTAAAAATACCTGCCCCTCTAACACTAACATTCAATGGAAAGTTAGGCAGATGATTAGAAAAACAAAACAAAAAAACCCCAAAAATCCAAAATCACATTCATTCTTTGGTAACTATTTCGGAGAAAAATTAAATAAAAAGATAGGAATTATCTGCTATGTACAGTATGTTAGCATGTTTCTACTGAGATTAAATAATTTATAAGGAGAAGAAGTTTATTTCTCACAGGTATGGGATTAAGACATCTAAGACCAACATGCTAGTAGGGCCAGTGTATGGTGAGGTCTGCCCTCCCTGCTTCCAACATGGTGCCTTGTAAGTAGACTTATCTGCAGAGGAAAACACAGAATAACAAGGTTGAAGGCGATAGGATCTTCATTTCATTCTCTTTGGCTTATGTGTAAAGAAGGAAGTGCTGTTTTCCAAGTAAGTTCCTTGTCTTCCCTTCTTAAGTCAACCACAATAAGAAGGAAGGTTTAACATGAAGTTTGGAGGTTATACAATTAAATCATAGCATACGGGTGGCTGAAACTCTATACAGTTTCTCTATACACAACCTGAGTGGTATGGCAAAGAGTTATGGGAATGGCTTTTGAAAAGAGTCTAAGGGAAATGAAGAACCAGATATCTGAGAAAAATCACTGTAGGATTCAAGAAGAAATAATGAAGGTGGTAACCAGGCAAGAATAAGAAGGCTTCTGGGGCTCTCAATGGTCTCCTTTGGATAGAGGCATGGGGTCCTTCAGTAGAGTGAGCTTCTCTTGAGGCCAAATGGCACCTGTTAGTACCTGTTAAGTAGCATTTACTTGAAGGGAGTCTTATTCTACAGTCTCCCTTGTTTCTACTGGGGACAATTAATTGAAGGTAAGACATCTATAAATTCAGTAATAATTGAGAGATCAAATTCTTGAATATAAGCTTAACAGCCTTCAAAGATGAGGCTTTCCATTTGCAAGGCTCTGGCACAATAACTCAGCTACAAATAGGAGATTGGAAGGATGGATGAAATACTGGACGGTCTTCTCAGCAGACTAAATACATGTCTTTCCAGCTCAGGGATGAGTGGAGGAGGGAAAAGGCACCACAAAGAGTTGTATCCTGTGCTTTTATTTCTTGCCTAGACTGAATCTCTGTGAATGGATGGAGATTTTGAGACCCTTTGATCTTTTCTGGGAATCTGGAGCCAGTTCCCCCCCCCCAGCTTTTTTCCCTTTCTTTCTGAGGTGCATTGTAGCAGAAATGATAGCATCATACGTTCAGAGAGGGCTGCGACATGCTCCCCCAATGCCACCCTAACATAATGTGCAGTAAGGAGTGCAGTAGAATAAGCCTGAACCCTGCAGCTCTGGTGAACTGAGATGTAGCTGAGTGGACCACAGTTTGAGCACCTTCTCCAGTGGCTTGAGAAGGATGCAGATAGTAATAGAGCAGAGAAGGTAGGGATATGCATGCATATTGAGACTCAGTGGACAGAAAAAGCAGAGATGGTGGCAGCATGCTTCAGGAGCCTCTCTAGCTAATAATGTTATAACCATGCCCACATGTAAAGTTGTCCTTGGATGCCAACAGGGTAGACAGAAATCCTTACTACAAAGAGTCCATACTAGAGACAAATGAGACAAATTCTGTTCGTCTTCTGTTCTCTACTGAGAGGTAAAATATGGACTTCAAGATTTCACTCCTGAGCATGTGGTCTGAGGACCTAATGTTCTACTCTTTCACTTTAATTATGTTGCTAAGTCTTGAAACAAGCCCAATGTGTAGCTCTGTTAATTTCTTTTTTATATTTTGTTCCTCTGTTTCTGGAAGAAGCCTTTTAATCCTAGTGTTTGGCCATGTAACTTTGGCTGCTCAGTAAGCAATTGTTTTTTACTCTTGACTTCCTAGTGAGAATCTCCCATGGGCATTCCTTCCCATTATGCAGAGGGACCATATATCCTTCAGTCCAAATCAATGAAGTGCCAGTCATTTCCTGAGGGCTGTCATGCTGAACAACCTCGGGTGATGATGGTCTCATAATATTCATTGTATTTGATGCCTTCTTCAGCGGGGGATGTGAAATTCCCCTGGGAAACACACCCACTCTTTAACAATTTGTATTTATTTAGTTCCTTCCATTATTTTTGTACACTGATTTTATATTTATAAATGTTTCTTTAATCTTTAACTAATAAATTTAGTAGATAAGGCATAATTGATGCAACTTTTTATCTGTGGCTTTAGACAGTATGCTTACACAATTTTGCTATTAAAAATGTAATGGGATGAACCTCTTAGAATACAATGATTTCATTACTTGTTGAGTAGTTGTTGCCTTAGGATACGTTCCCAGGAATAGGTCAAAGGGTATAGTCTTTCTTAAGGCTCTTCATGCTCAGCTAAAAATTGTTTTCCAAGAATATTGCTGTGATTCACATTCTCATTAGCTGCATGAGAGTGGCTTTTTTTTCCCTGCAGGATTGCCAGTTTTGAAAACCCTCATTTATGAAATGACAAATTGAAAGAGACAAAGATAGTGATTGAGCTACAGGAAGTGACATTTTATACTTTAGAAGGAACAATTTGTCATTTGACTTTCTGAAACAACACTAGAAACATGCACAATATTTGAGCTGAAATTTCAGTTAAATAATGTCCATAGTAATAAATGAACTGCACATGCAAAAATGAGCATCGAGGAATGTTTTGATATTACAAAAATAGTGAAAATTATGAACAACTTAAATGTCTTGGAACTTCTAATAAATAGTTTAAATGCTTATATGTTAAAACATTACAAAACTGCTAATGATGTCACAAAATAATTTTAACATGAATATCAGTGAGATGTTAAGTAAAAACACACTATGATATAAATAATTTTATTTATTTATTTATTTATTTATTTACACTCCAGACTTCATTTCCCACCCTACCTTCTGACTGTTCCACATCCTACACATCCTCCCCACCCCTGTCTCCACAAGGATGTCCCTCCTCCACATCCCATCCAACCAGACCTCTAAACTCTCTGGGGCCTCCAGTCTCTTGAGGGTTAGGTGCATCTTCTCTGACTGAACCCAGACCCAACAGTCCTCTGCTATATATGTGTTGGGGGCCTTATATCAGCTGGTGTATGCTGCCTGGTTGGTGGTCCAGTGTCTCAGAGATCTCTGAGGTCCAGGTTAACTGAGACTGCTGATCCTCCTACAGGTTAGCCCTCCTCCTCAGCTTCTTCCAGCTTTTCCACAATTCAACCACAGGGAACAGCAGCTTCTGTCCATTGGCTGGATGCAAATATCTGCATCTGACTCTTTCAGATGCCTGCTGGGTCTCCCAGAGTGCAATCATGTATTTGATATCAATAAATTTTAAAAACTATTATTAAACCATATCTTCAATTTTTTCTTAATGTGTAGAAAGATATTCCATAGCATTCCCACTACCCATGGAGGCATTTTTGTTTTATTTGTTATGTTCCTATATTTTAGAATTATTAATATATAACTACATTTGTTATACTATATTTTATGCTTCTTAATAATTATTTCATTAAAAATTTTGACCAGATTCTATTTTGTATCTGATTACTTTTGTTTGAGTAATCTTATTCATGTATTGCTTTGTTGCTGTCCTTAGAAATGTTTGTGTATGCTTTAATTTTTCACTAGTATGAAAACAAATCTTGAATAAACTTAATCATTTAAATTTTTACAGAGTTGGCTCTTATTTTTCTGGGAACATAGCTTACATTCATATTTATCCTTATTTTTCATGACTCTAGGTAATAGTCACATATTTTCTCACATTAGCCACTCATATTTATTTATTTACTTCTTGTTTCAGAATTACAATGATGCCTTTTTACTTCACAATCTCCTTCTTCCAGACTTTACCGTATCATATCCCCAGTCATTATTTCAGTTTGTAATAATTTTAGAGTTTTTTAGGGATGTGATTTGTAAGCTAGTTTGGTTTCTATCTGGTCTTTACTCTGTGTTTCTCTTTCTCATCTGATGACATTGTCTGTAACACATGTTCAAGGACATTAGCCAATGCTCCTGCAGTGCTTGTATGGTATTAGAAACAATGTTCTTGGATCACAAGAAATATGCCAAATTGTATATCACAAAACTACAATTTCATTCCATTCTTATAATAATTATTACATTTTTATTGGATATTTTATGTATTTACATTTCAAATGTTATCCCTCTTCTCCCATCCCCCCTCTCCCTGCTTCTGTAAGGATGCTCCCCCTCCCACCTCACTGCCCTGGCATTCCCCTACACTGGGACATTGAGCCTTCACAGGACCAAGGGCCTCTCCTCCCATTGATGCCCAACAAAGCCATCCTCTGCTACATATGCAGCTGAAGCCAATGATAATCAACTTTGCATGTTAAAGTCAGTCACAGGTATCTCTGGGACAAGCCAGAGACCTGGGATTTGGGAGGCTCCTGAGATGCTATCAAGGTGATCCTAACTGAGACTCCTAGCAGCAGGAGATATGGATACTGAAGTGAGCACTTCCTGTAGCTAGGCAGGACTTACAGTGGAGATCATCAACTCACCCTCAAACCCTTTGACCCAAAATGTGTCATGCTTATAAGATACGCAGAGGTAAAAGTGAAGCAGTGATTGAGGGAATGGCCAACCAACAACCCAACTTGAGTTTGATCCCATGGGAGAGAGTCTACCCCTGACACCATTAATGATACTCTGCTATGCTTGCAGACAGGAGCCTAGCATAACTGTCTCTTGCAAGGTTCATCTCGTAGCTGATGGAAATAGATATAGAGACCCACACCCAAACATCAGGCAAAGCTCACAGAGTTCGGAGTTTGTGGAAGAGTGTGGGAGAAGATTGAATGAGCCAGAGAGGTCAAGGACACTACAGCCTTTTCATTTTTATATTATTTTACATTTAAAGATGCTAAAGCTATCATACATGCATTAGTCTTAACAAACTACTACAGATTAGTGAAAAGAGAAAAAGTACACTTGAGATATTCTGGATGCACCAGGCTGGTGACTGTAACAGTTTAAAGATGTTACTAAACACACAGCTGTGAACTCACATTCATAAAAGAAAATATTGCATGGCCTAAAATGGCCATTAGTATGAAAGCTGAGAAATTCTGCTGTAGATAAAGACATAAACTGAACTAACAACCTGGATTTTAATTCACAAACGGCCACTACGGTGAATGGTTTAGTAAATAGTGTAGAGCAATGCTACTACACACTTGGTGGCTCAAGAAGTGTCTATTATCTCAGAAAGCACACAGGGCTAGAATTCAGGCACAGCTTAAGTGGGTTGTCTACAAGGCATTAAATTTTTGTCTGACATCTTGGCTTGAAAAGAATCTCTCTAACCTCATGTTGTCAGCATCCAGATCCTTGCTGGTGAATGCCGTTAGACACAAGTCAAGCATTCTCTGTTACGCAGCTTATACTGTGGAATCTTACTTCTTCAAAGCTTATAAAGAAATAACCATGTTATTAATTAAACGTTAGTCGACATCAGTCAGGAAGCCTACTTGTAAGCTATACATATTATCATTTAATGTCAGGAGAAAGAGAACCCATATTCTCTATTACAAAGAGACTTTTGCTAACTACTTTTGAATTTTTCTCTGGAATACTAGCAATGGCATGCAAGGTCTCTTCATAGACAAAGCAGAATTGTTTTTTATGTCTTCCCTTTTGTCTGTAGATCTGCGATCTGTTGTTGCTTGCTGGTACACTCTATCCTTTTTTCTTTATTAAGGAATGTTTGCAGCATTGAGAGACTGGAGGATGGTGCAATGGAAAGTATAGCTCTAGTTCTTTCTTCTTGCAGGTGACAGGTAGAGACTCCTATAGTTCGTTATGTCCCTTTACCCTCTGTCTAGCTAGTGACACAAAATACAATCACCTCCCAGCAAGAATGAAATCTTGAAACATTTCCTGAATTCACTACCACAAGAGTAACAACTTATAAATAGGTAACATTTTTTTGGTTCAGTTTTGAGGGTTTCAGACTTTTGATTTGAGGACCCATTGATTTAGGATGCTATGGACCTCTGAAGGGTAAAAGGAGCTTACTTTTCAGACATTGGGATGGCAAAGAGACCTAAATAGTTTTTTGCTGTTATTCTCAGGAAAATCTATTCTTGACTGCCTTTATGGTAATATAGGATATTTCATTGTTGTGAACTCATCCAGCACCGTGATAAATTACTTATGCTTCCCATATTTTGTTTCACGAAAATTAACTGTAAAATAAAACATGATCAAATTTTCATCCTGGATTATTCCATATATTTTAGCATCAATAAACATGGGCTTTTTTAAAAATCAAAAAATATAAGATTTTAAAACTATCAAAATGTTTTACTCTTGGAGGCCCTCTAAGCATATAGAAACTCACTATCAGTTCTTTTTCCCACCTCACTTTTCAGCTAAGTCTGATTATTTCTTTAGATAAAATAAAATCCACAAAATATACTTGCATCGTATTTTTACCTCGCCCCTAATTCATCTCCCATACTCACCTTCATGTCTTTATGAAGATAAAGAAAAAGGAAAAAGGGAAAAAATCATTACATACACACACACACACACACACACACACACACACACACACACACACACACACACACAAACTCCATTCATTATAGCAAGAAATTAGAAATTCCTAGGTGCCTGTCAACTGGTAAATGGATAAGGGAAAAGCTGTACATTTACACAATAGAATATTATTCTGCTTCTAAGAAAATTGAAATTATGAAATCTGATGGTAAATAGGTGGGTCTAGAAGCAATCATTGTGAATGAGTAACCCAGACTCGGAAAGACAAATGTTGCATGCTATACATGGCCATTAGCATTTAAGTTTTAATTGTGTATGTAGTAGAAAATATTTAAACTCTCTGGCCCAGAACTTCTTCCCTCTCCCATTTGACCATTTATGTTCTTGGATGAAAGGAACACACAGCCAATATATATATTATGTGAAGACACTGTCAGTATCTTCAGACACACCAGAAGGGGGCATCAGATCCCATTACAGATGGTTGTGAGTCACCATGTCATTGCTGGGAATTGAACTCAAGACCTCTGGAAGAGAAGACAGTGCTCTTAACCACTGAGCCATCTCTCCAGCCCCAAGCCTTTATATTTTTTATATGTCTTAGGCAGCACAATAGCTGGGCAGCTGCCTACCCTCAGTGCTGTTAGAATCAGGTGTGGCAATAATGTACAAGGTAGCATTTTCTTCAATGGTTAGTGGAATGTTGCTTAAACTGCTCATGCAGGTACAACAACTGTTATAGTTCAATTTCTTTCAATAACCCCGAGTTATTACTTACTATTTACTGTGTTCCATCTGGGCTGCTCTTAACTCCAATTGAGCAGTCTTCTGGGCCATGTTCTCTTGGCCTTTAGCCCTTGTTGGCTTTCTATCTCACTCCTGCACATTCTCCCTTTATTCCAGGGTGCCTTCCTTCTATGTTCTCCTCCTCTTCCTCCTCCTCATGGTTCTCTCTCCTCAAGCCTACAAAAACTCAACCCCACCTATGTATCTTATGCCCTGCTATTGGCTGTTGGCATCTTTATTCAACAATGAGAATTAACTTGGGAGCAGGGTCCCAGGGGTTAGAGCAGACTTCAGGTCTTGGGAACCCACACTTAGCATTGTAATAGACAGTAAAAGACAAAATCTCAACCTGCATATATTTCATTCACACTATCCAAAGAAGTTAAACCCAATTATTTCAAAAGTGATATACTTCTTCATGTTTCCAGTTGCTGTCAGTTGACCTGAAGCTTGCCATTTCTTCAGACCTGTAGAAAATACAAACTTCCCAGCCCCATACAAAACCCAGTGGAGTTGATTTTCACATGCACTTCTAGGTTGAAATGGGCTGTGCCAGGTGTGCTGATAACGGACATTGTAACATTTTCTTCAATGATTAGTGGAATGACGCTTAAACTGCCTATGCAGGCACAACTGTCACAATTGAATCAAGTATTCCCTCTCTTTGTAATCAACAGAATGCAAGTTCACTACTACTCTACAACTTTCAGAAGTAAGGAAGACATACCTAGCCGATGGCCCCTTGCCTGTGGGAGCCTGCAATATTTGGATTCTTCATTGGAATGCCCTCTGAGAGTTGAGCAGCTCCGTGTAAAGCTGGAGCCACAAAAAAGACACCAGGTATCTATTCCTCTGGCTAACAAGCACAGCTTTGTGACTAGAGCCCCACCTAACATCTGCCAACAAGACTTTCAGAGATAGCAAGGGAGAACTCCCAACTGAACTTCTCTTGAATTCCTGACCACAACATGATAGGTAAAATTAAATGATTGCTTTAAGATGCTTAATTTTGAGATGATTTTTTATAATACTCAATGTAGCATTTGCTCATGGGATTCACGTTGTCCAGCTCTTGCTTTGTGCCTCCCATTGTACTGACTTTTTATTTCATATTGTAAATCACATTTGTCTAATCATGAATAAAGTAATGACTCGACATCCTAAAGAACCGTTTACCTGATTGCACTTTGTTTTCAACGTTGAATGACACAGTTGAGGGGAACGGCAGTGAAGATGAATTTGGGCAATATTGCTGCTGTTGGCAGTGTTGCACATGTGGAACTGAAGACAATAGAGTCAGGTGCCTGAACCCATGAAACGCTTAGATACAAGCTCATCAGAAAGGATTATCCAAGCCAAACAAAAAGTGAGGAAATGAGAGAGCAAGAACACTGTTGGCTATTTCTGCAGAAGTCATTTCCTGAATTTGACATCGTTCCACAATTTCTTTCAGAGCAAAAGAATTTTTCCCTCGAATCATAACAAAATTTCATATTTTTATTGAAAGTAGCCAAAGTGTCCTCAGCTACTAAATTCTTTGGGTGTCTACCCAGGAGTGGCTTTATTACAGTTGAGAGTGTCTGTGAGTATTTAAGTTACAGATATTATTTTTTGTGATTAAAATATTAATTCAGGGGGAAGGTCCAATTATACCTTTAAAAACAGAAGTTACAGAAGCTCATTTTAAAGGAAACAAGTAGTCTTCTTGGAGATAAACAACCATCTTGATAGTATATTGATCAGATGGCTGGTATTCCCAAGGACATAAGAAATATCTCTGCCTCAGCTGTGTGCTTCCCTTGTCAATATTTTTAATTTTGCAACTACAGGTGTTTGCTATTGTCAATTTTATTTTTTCATCAATTTCTTTTTATCCTTTATACTTATATATAAAATCAAAAAAGGGTAAGCTACAAATAAATTTTACTAATTAGATCTCTGTTTAACTCTGAGAGAGATCATTGGTGAACTTTAAAATTATTTTTCCTGTTTCATGCATGAGATATTTGGAGAGAGCTTCTTGGAAATTTCCAATTTGTATCTTTTATCAGAATGAAAATTAAAAGATAGCCATTAACAAATAGTTTCATGATACTTTAAATAGATGCTCTGAGGCTGATCAAGGCCACTATGTCTACATTTATCTTTGACTCTGCTTGGTATCAACAACATTCAAACAGGAACATGTATCTTTTTAAATTCCATCAGGGAAGTACAATGGATGATGGCATTTTTAGCGTGTTTTATAGTTTAACTAAAATTTTCTTGAGTTTTACAATATCCATATTATTTTCCCAGTAGAATAAACTTATTATTCTACTTACTCACTCACTCACTATATTAACACACCTGAAAAGATTTTTAAAAGTTTGGAAGCAAGATTAACAACAACATTAAAGGTAAAAGTCAGATAGAACAGAGTCAACACAGGTAAGGAACCGTGGACACTTGAGGTAAACAACTTATTACAGTCAACTAATCTCAATGGAAACATTTCAACTCTGGTGCAGGTTTTTGTAGCAAATAGCCTTGATTTTTCATTTCACAGAGTTAATGGAAAAAGAGAAGTTTCCTCTGTTTCCTCATGTTTCATTTCCTCATGTCCACCTATACACTTTTTCCCACTGTATTGCAGAAGTTGATTCCTGGCCTTTGTCATTTAAGGGTCACAACTCTGTTCTAGAAGAAAACTACCACAGGAAGACAAAAAGGTTGGGAAGGAAAGAAGCTCCACTAATGACTCAGTGAGTTCACTTATCCTGAGTTTTCAAATCCATTTATTAAGGCTTTCAGGCAGATAGCATCCCGGGGAGAAGTCAAGTGGCAACTTCTACACACACAGCAGAATGAGTCTTGAAAGAAATTTGGACACTGAATAAACTAAACAAATTTACATGAAAAAGTGACTTCCGACTAACAGAAAGTGGATTACTTCAGAGCAGCATAGTAAAAATTGACCATGTTCAAGTTTATTGTCTAGTAGCTTATCCAATACTTTACTAAAATTATTATATTTTTTCATCATTTTTATTGAATATTTTCTTTATTTACATTTCAAATGTTCTCCCCTTTCCTGGTTTCCCCTCCTACCAGAAACCTCCTATCCCATCCCCCCTCCCCCTGCTTCTATGAGGGTGTTCTCCCACAGACCCACCCATTCCCGCCTCCCCGCCTTCAATTCCCCTACACTGGGGCATCTTTCGAGCCTTCATAGGACCAAAGACCTCTCCTCTGATTGATACCTGACAAGGCCATCCTCTGCTATATATGCAGCTGGAGCCATGTGTACTCTTTGATTGATGGCTTAGTCCCTGGGAGCTCTGGAGCGTCTAGTTGGTAGATATTGTTGTTCTTCCTATGGGGTTGCAAATCCCTTCAGCTCCTTCAGTACTTTCTCTAACTCCTCCATTGGGGACCCTGTGCTCAGTCCAATGGTTGGCTGTGAGCATCCGCGTCTATATTTGTCAGGCTCTGGCAGGGCCTCTCAGGAGACAGCTATATCAGGTTCCTTTCAGCAAGCATTTTTTGGCATCCACAATAATATCGGGGTTTGGTGACTGTATATGGGATGATTCCCCAGGTGTGACAGACTCTGGAGGGCTTTTCCTTCATCCTCTGCTCTACATTTTGTCTCCATATTTGCTCCCGTTTGTATGAGCCCTGAACACATGGGCACAGGGGAAAATTTCCTGAACAAAATACCAATGGCTTACACTCTAAGATCAAGAATTGACAAATGGGACCTCATAAAATTGCAAAGCTTCTGTAAGGCAAAGGACGCTGTCAATAGGACAAAATGGCAACCAACAGACTGGGAAAAGATCTTTACCAATCCTACATCCGATAGAGGGCTAATATCTAATATATGCAAAGAACTCAAGAAGTTAGACTTCAGAGAATTGAATAATCCCATTAAAAATTGGGGTACAGAGCTAAACAAAGAATTTTCAACTGAGGAATATCATATGGCCGAGAAGCACCTAAAGAAATGTTCAACATCCTTAGTCATCAGGGAAATGCAAATCAAAACAACTCTGAGATTCCACCTCACATCAATCAGAATGGCTAAGATCAAAAACTCAGGTGACAGGAGATGCTGGTGAGGATGTGGAGAAAGAGGAACACTCCTCCATTGTTGACGGGATTGCAAGCTGGTACAACCACTCTGGAAATCAGTCTGGTGGTTCTTCAGAAAAGTATTATATTTATATTTAAGTGTAACATAAGGATACAGAGGTTTATCCAACCAAGAGTGCCCAAGAGCAGTCAATTCATTGGCATGAAAAACACACACTTTACTATATATTCTTATCAGGATTTCTGAGCCCTCTGCAACTGTATATACCTCTGAAGCAGACAGCAAGCTGCTGCTTTGTTTCAGGTAACACACTGTGGTTTGCTGCACTGCTTTGTTTATGTACTTATCAGTGTTAGCTGAGATGCTCAATAGCTGAAACATGATCCTAGGTCCAGTTAGTGAAGAAGTCCATCTGGTGTATCTAACCTTTAACAGAAAGCAAGTCATTTCTGGAAGGGTTGTAGCTTCAAATCAGTGTATTTATTATATCATCAGCCACAAGGCACAGTTCTATATTGAGGACGACAGGTAGTGGTTTTGAGTGTATGTGTATTCTCATCATGATTTAAGAGCATGAAAGCATCTCTGTTTGGTGGTGAGTCTTAATTCTTCATCATCACCACCACTACCATCATCATCTATCATCATCATCACCACCTTTATTTTATGTGTGTGGCTTCTTGGTCTAGTCTACATGTATGTACCACATGCATACAGTGCCTCAGGAGGCCAGAAAAGGGCATCAAAAGCCCTGGAACTGGAGTTACAATTTGTTGTGAACCACAATATGCATGTTGAAAATGAGCCACCATAAGGGTGTTGATAATCAAACCCAGGTCCTTAAGAAGAGCAGCTGGTATTCTCAACTCCTAAGCCATCTCTCCAGCACCAAGTCTAACTTTCCCCACAACAGATATTGGGCTTATATAGATTAGAAAGAGCTTATGACAACACCAACCTCTGATACATTATTGCTCTTAGCTCAGTACTAGTGTTGATTTTCTCCTGAAAGATATTTCAGTTGCTTAGGAAGCACTTCCTGCTACATTCCTTCCCATGAGTGGCCTGATGAATAAAAATTTAAGCTGCATGACGGAGGCTCAGGTCTTCACTATTGGGAGTTCGTTATAGAGTTGTGTAGAAGAAAAAACAAATTCTAAGAAGCACAGCACAAATGCACTATACTCACTAATGTCTGAGGAAAAGATAAAAAATTTAACTCAAATATGCCTCATATTTTCTTCATATCAAAGGTTTTGGATCAGGGTAGGAAGGAGAAAATAAAAATATCCGATACATATTTTCAAAATACACGTTTTACTTCCCCATAATTATCATAAAGACACTCTTTCAATATCCTGTGTATGGGCCCTATGTTTCCAACCGCAACTTTAATGTGTGGGCAGTGGTCTAGTGTTAAAAGCTGTTAGTGGGAAAAACTTAATAACTCATGATCTAAAAAATAAGAAAGATGTGTATTATTTCTACTCATTTTGAAGGTAATATACATTAACCACCTAGGATCACCGAAAGACCCATTCTGCTTTTGGAATTAAATTGCTTATTTGATATAATAATACTTTTTGTTTCTTGTGATAACTTTTTTGATTATAGCTCCTACATTCAAAGGTTCTATTGCTGTGAAGAAACTCTATAACCAAGGTAACTATTATAAAAGAGATTGCTTACAGTTCTAGAGGGTTAGTCCATGATCATCATGGAGGAAAGTAGTCAGGCATGGCACTAGAGCATATTTGAGAACTTTACATCTACAAGAAGAGAGAGACAGAGACAGAGAGATACACAGAGAGATAATAAGCCAGAGAGAGAGACAGAGACAGAGGCATAGAGAGAGACTGGGTCTTTTGAGCATGGAATTTTGAAACCTCAAAATTCCTCATCAATACCTCCTACAACAAGGCTATCCTTTCTCCAATAAGGCCACACATACTAATCCTTTCTAAACAGTTCAGCATTTTCCTAAACAAGGGACAAAGGACTTAAATATATGAGCCTGCAGGGGGAGGGAGACATTTTCATTCAAATCACAACTGCAAACTTCTGGATCCCTCTTAAGATTTGTGTGTCAAAATGCAGCCTACAGTGACAACAACCTATCTTTAAAGGGTTGTCATAACTCTGCATTTTCTAAAATAAGAAAGAAAAAGAGTGGGATTTAATTAATCTCCCCTGCTTGCTTTACTATGAAGTCACCATGATATCATCTCCCACAGAAATGGTAAACTAACCCAAGATCAGAGGACCCCAGTTTAAGATCTGGAAGACTAAATGCATTAGTAATACATGCTTGTTTTGTCATTCACCAAACATTATGCTTTATCTTCAACAAATAATATGTTTATCTTCATGGCTGTCCACTTAATTTTTCACTTTACATTTCTTACAATGAGAAACAAAAATTGGGGATCAGGAGTAGAGTTGGAGTATGTGGTGGAATAAGTCAAAGAAAATTAGAGAAGAAACTACTTCATGTTTTTTAACAGTTTCACAAATCAAAACAGGTCATAATTTTCTTGCTCTTTGTGATGTCATAGACACCCAGAAAAATTTATTTCACCCAAGTATGTTTATAACAGATTGATCTGCTTTGATTTTTAGGTTTTGTTGTGACCTTTTGGCTTCATGACAAGATTTTAAGTCCCACAGCACAATTTCCTAGCATTGGACTTTTAAAAAAGAAGCTTCTTTGTCAACTTTAACTATGTGCCATTGTACAGTAAAAGTCACAAATTGTAGCATTATTCTTTTGTAGAGTCATCTCTCTCAAAGAAGTAATGCTTTCCCATTAAAGTTTTAAAAATTACTTTAGAGACTTTGGGCATTAGGACTGCTTGAGATTTGAGAGACTGGGAAAACAGTGGTTCTCTGGAGTTATAAAAACCTTATATAGTTGTTAAAATAATTCAGTGTGACCTTATTCCACTTCCCTATACTTTCTGGTTCATGCTGGTAACACTAATACAAGATGTACTGGTATTCCATGCCAAAATTATAAGAAATGATAATGGTCAGATAGCATATCCCAATGATTAGTGATTGCTTCCTTCAGATCTGCTCCATTCCAGATGCATAATGAGAAATCTAGGCAGATATGGTGTGATACAGTCCCAGCCAATGAGGCAGGAATGAGTAAAGGGTGTTCTGAGATGAATGAGATCTACGTATGGTATCTTAAGATGAATTTATGAAAGAAGAACAGGACATAGACTGTAGTGGAAAGGGTTTATGGAGTATATACTCTTTGGCAAAGAAGCGTGAGAGAATAGTAGGGAGGGGAGAAAAGGAATGAAGAATATGTCTGCAGTTACCCACTGGCTTCTGCTTGGTCTCATAGGAAAACTGGACCTTGGAGTCCGTCCATTATGAGGCAAATGGCAGATGTTTAGCAACCATGTTATTCATTGACCATTGGATGTCTCCCTTTCCCTTACCCAAAAAACAGTCTTTTACTCAAAGAGGATCCAATTTGGACAATCAGAATTCTTATAGCATCTTGGAAACATGCATTTTTTCCAGTGAAGGGGATCAAGTAATTACATCAATAATAAAATAGCTCACTGATATTGTCTCTATGCCTATCATAAAAGTAAGGATGCTGTAGAAATGTAAGAAAAAGGTCAAAGGTCAAACTAATTACATAAAGATACAGTTTGAGCCCAGCCACCCAATCTACCCTACGTTCACATTGAGGCAAATTGTACTACTAAACTACTAAGATTTAAAAGGTTATTTCTTTGTAATTATTATCAAATTATAATATTATATTGCTATTAACAATAAATTATTTTATTTTACTTAAAATATCATTTCACCCTTACCAACAATTTCTCCTTCATCTAACTACTTTCATAATCTCTTCCCAAATTGACAGCGTCTTTTACTTTAACTATTATTGTAGCACTCACGTGCACTCTCTCTCTTTCTATCTCGCTCACACACAGACACAAAGTAAGCATGAGTGTGTGTGTGTGTGTGTGTGTGTGTGTGTGTGTGTGTGTGTGTGTGTGTGTATGTGTGTGTGCTTATATTGGTATGCTTTTAGGACTGATCATTGGTATTGGAAAAGTTATTAGGGGGCTCATCCTTGAGAAGACTAATTCTTCCTTTCTTTATAAATATTAATTCACTGTAGCTCTTTACTTGGAGGTATGGACCCTTGAGATTCCCCCGTTCACATTAGCATGTCAAATGCTGGGTTTGTCTTCGACATAATGACAAAAAATTAAGTACCTTGATGCCAAGATGTTTTTGAGCAATTTTGAATTAGAAATGTTTTAGTTGCTTTTCTTTCTTGTGATTCTAAGGAAGTGATTAATTGGACTCATATTTCTTAGAGCTACAGGCCATGATGATGATAAAAAGGCATCATGGCAGTAACAACTGAAAGACCCCATCTCCAAACATTAAGCAGGAGGCAGCGAGGCCCACTGGAAGCGGCATCTTTGGAAAACTCAAAGCCCACCCACCACCAGTTGCACACCTCTTCCAACAAGGCCATGCCTCCTAATTCTTCCCAAACAGTTCCAGCAACTAGGGACCAAGTATTCAAGCTCATGACACAGTAGGAACTGTTTTCATTCAAACCACCACAAATTATTTAAAAACAATTTTAAATGTTTTTGATTTAATTTTTCTTTGAACATTTTACATATGAGCATAGAACACATTCTGATTACTGCCCAGCCCCCCACTCTTTCTTATTACCCAGTTCTTATCAACATTACTCCAAAGCCATTTTTTTTCTACCTCCCTCCAAATCCTAACCACTCTCCCTTTAAAATCTTTTATTTTGTTTTGTGAGCTATTAAGATATTTTAATTGGAATAAATATTATAAATTTCATGATTTTTTTTTTACATAGCATGCTGGAAAACTAACATAAATCAACAACAAAAATAGCACTGTGTAGCTTATTAGGATAATAGTAATCAATTCTAATTATTTACATTGTTTAAAATGATAAGATCTTCCAAGTGTGACCCTCCAAATGCATAATATGGAAGAGCAAAGTGTGACTCATATTAAGAGATTCTCCACAGAGCAATTATGAAATCAGAGGTTTCAATCCAGCATGGCAGCTAATTTCCCAAGGTGCCTTGCAATTAATCACCCACCTTGAGAAGGCACTCTCAGTTTCAGAGTGCTGCCTGTTGAATAAATCTCAGAGACAATCTTAGGGACTTGGTCAAGACTTATCATTTTGGAGATGAATTCTCTACTACTGCCTCTTACCTTTCTGAGATACCTCCATTTTTTTCCTCTGTCCCTGTGACTGCCTAGTCACTCTCTATGCCATCTTCATTTCAGCTCCTCTACTGCATTTACAATGAATTCTTTCTCTTTCTTTCTTCCACCAGTCTTCCCTTTTCTAAAAATCTACATATTGACCTGTAATGTGACACAATAGGTATCCAGCATGTATTTTTGGAAAGACAGAACAATCTAGACTCTTTATTCTTACACGAGGTTATTACCAATTTCCTATTCCAGCTGGAACAAAATATGTCAAGTTTTGTGGCTCAAATCAACACAAATTTTACAGTTCCAACGTTAAGAAATAAATTTATAGAACTGTCTCATAGAGTATGCAGGTTTGGCAGGAGATTTTGTTTCCTTGCTTTACTGAACATCTAAAGACACCAATATGGCTTGTACTGTTTGCTATTCTGTCTTTGTCAGACCAAGCAATGTAGCCTTCTCCAACAGCTTCCTCTTGTCCTCCTCACATTTACTCTCAGAGATTCTTCCCAGACTCTGACTTTCCCATCATCTTTTGATAAGGCCTGAGTAATTTCAATCTTCTCACATGAATAATCTAGAATAACCTCTCCACCCTAATGGGGGTGATATTTACCTAGAGAGGGAAAAGCATGAGTAATGGAAGAGAGTGAGAAAAGGCAGATAAACAACGGGAAGGAGTTTTGAAAAAGCGATAGGAAAACATTCGTTTAGAAGCTTACTGATACATACATATCACACACAGAGACACACACACAAACAGACACACACTTTAAATGAAGTGATGCCACATGGAATGACAAGCTTCCCCTAATTATCACACATCATCTAACAAGCAACCAACATTAGGTAAGGGAAACCTTTCTTACTATTGTTGGTAGGGATTGTTTTCAGAATGTCTTAGGTACCAAATGGGAATAACTATTGCCCTTGTTAGAGTCCCAGAACTGTTAAGATCATATTACTGAAGACACGATATACTTTGGGCAGAGGACTTGAAGGAATTGAACTGGAATTGACTTGAAAGTCTTCTCCTTAAGGATTAGTTCTCATGGTACTTTTAGGACCCATACTGATGATCTTCAGTAACTTCCTCATCTTAAAATTCAAAATCATATCTATAATATCTATTTTTTCCTATGTAAGGCCCTACATTCTTTATAGGTTCCAAGAATTATTACCTGATGTCTTTGTCACGTTCAGCCTACTCTAATTATGAGATTGGCAAAATTAAAATCCATTATACAATGATAATACTCATGAAAGGCATTCAATCCTATTTAATATAGTCATTAGTAAGTCATGCAGGCTCATGTGTGACTTTGAGAAGATGATTTAATAGCTTCATCTTTATGTCCTAATCTGCAATGTGCACTTGAACAAGGACCTCTACACACAGCAGCTAGGGAATAAATGAGTCAAAACAAACTCATTTAGCAAATAATTTGTACTTAGTTATTTCCCATTATTACCTGCTGATTAAACTCCTAAAGATAGTGGGAGCAGAGCAGGACTGTGACATGTCTGATGCTATCCTTCTTTTTGTTACATTCAAAATTAATTCACTTTAAAGTACAGAAAAAGGTAGAGGTTTGCTGAGCATTTGTATTACAATGAAGACACCAAAACAACCTCCATAAACTAACGGAATCAGTACACTAAGGGCTAGAGGTATCAGCAGCATAGATTCTGAGTAGGAACAAAGGGGAACTTGAGTCTAAATAGTTTCTCTTGCAACCACAAAAAATATAGAATTGATTTCCAGGAAAAAGCACAAAAGCATAGTAGAAGTACTTTTAAATGGATAGAAATTAATGGCTTAAAGTATGACTAAAGGAAAAGGTCTGATATTAGAGTCAAAGGCTGTAATTGCTAATCTAAGTGATACTGCTCAGTGCCCACAGTTAGGTTGTTAGGAAAGACTTGTCAGGAAAGCAAAGAATCCTGTGGAATTCTGTTGCATCTAAGGGAAGCAGTTGAATATACATGCAACAAATGCATCCTTTGAGGCAGGCAGGATGCAGGGTTTTGTTTTGCTGAGGGTCAATTTTTCTCCACTTCTTTGTATTAATGGAGAGTTGAGGAAAATTCCTAGGGGAACATATTTATGAGTTCCAATCTGCTTTGCATCAACTGTAAGCTTGACTTAGAAGGAGGAGGATGCAGGCAAAGGGTGAGAGAGAATAAAATGAATTAATTTTATAGGAAGAACAGCCTATAGTTTCATAAAATTGATACTCAAAATGAGGAAGCCTGCTAAAGTTTCTCTTGAACGGTTATCTACACAAAATCCCACCCCCCATCTTGTCTCCCTTAAAGTTGAATGGGAGTTGTGATATTTTTATTAGATAACAACATATCTATGTGAAGCTTTATTTTTCCCTTGCCAATTCAGGAATGAATGCTATCCCTTTCAGGTCTTACCTCAAGCAGTTCTTATCAATTTCCTTGGTATTTTGAGTCTATTCAAATCACTTCTCTGGTACCAAATCCTATTGGGATTCTTTTTATTGCTTCTTTGTGATTGTATTGTAGAAAAGCTTCCTGTAGAAGCTATTGATCTAGCCTTTTATTACAATAAACATTATTCACTCTAAGTGAGGATGTTAGGTTCTGAACAAACCTTAATAATTTTCCAGGTAGGTATACTCCAATGCAGCTGGTTTCACAGAGTACTTGGGATTTGTGTGTCTCAAAATGTCATCAACATCTTGCTTACATGAATTTTGATAATTCTGAAATTATCAAAATGTACAGTTTAGTACGGTTTTGCATGATAATATCTGTAGGATGGTATGTAGCCAATCCTGGCACAATGATCCTGATTCTTATACTCTTACTAAACCAATCTTCTTTCTCCCCTGTGATGCCCTGGATAATACCCAGGGACTTGCACATACCAGACAATGCTACTGTCACTGAGTGATCCTTCAACCACAGAATTTAAACTATTGAGACTAAGAAGTCTTCAAAGGAATGAGTTCATTAAGTTTTTATCAAAGCTGGCCAAAGGCAATAGGACCTGTCCTGGCACAAATTCCCTAAGCTATCAGCAACATGAGCAGACAGCAGTGGGAGAAATATCCATGGAGCCCAAGGAACCAGATCGTATTATAATGCTAAAGTGCAGGTCTACCTGAAAAGAGACAATGTGATTCAAAAGAAAGTTGTGACAACTAATTAATGAACAAGTACATCACTGTAGATCAGCACTTATTTGCTGAAGATAGGAAGGAGAGTTTTATGGCACTTCTTTAGAAAAATTTCCCTGCCTTCCTAGTTGTTCCTTGTTAGGAACTCTGTGGTTTCGGTACAAATACCGAGGATATTGTAGAAAATGTAAAAAGAAAAAAATATAAAGAAGTCATTTTAATTCTCATACTAGGCATCTCCAAATCAGTCTTGCATAATTTTTCCATGGAAGTAAGAGAGTATCGTACTCCATCTTTGGGAGATACTATGCACACCATTTTCTAGAGGATGAGTATGCCAGAGTAGGAAGGGATTTCTGATTTAAGACAGAAGGTTTTGCCCTGATGGAGGTTGGTAGAAGCCAAGCCTAAATTTTGGCATTTCTAACAGGTCCTGGGAGTGCTCTTGTGCAGGTTCTCATGTTGCAAATCATGACTTCAGACATTTAGAGACTTGACCATTAACCTTGAAGGTTTCCCTGAAATACAGTCTAATGGTGGCCTCATTAGAATGTGTATTTCATCAGAGCTGAGAATAACAAAGTCATATGTGATGGTTTGTATATACTCAGTCCAGGGAGTGACACTATTAGAAGGTATGACTCTGCTGGAGTAAATGTGTCACTGTGGGTGTGGGCTATAAGACCCTCATCCAAGTTGCCTGGAAGTCAGTATTCTGCTAGCAGCCTTCAGATGAAGATGTAGAATTCAGCTCTTCCTGCACCATGCCTACCTGGATGCTGCCATGTTACCTACCACCTTGATGATAATGGACTAAACTTCTGAACCTGTAATCCAGCCCCAATTAAATGTTGTCCTTTTAAGAGTTGCTTTAGTCATTGTGTCTGTTCACAGCAGTAAAACCCTAACTAGACATCATGTTATCTAAACCTGGTAACATTTACAGGTACATTTCATATATGAAAATATTCCATGCTTACACTTCTTTCAAGTGCTTTTACTATTCTTGTTTGTCAAATCAGGAGGCACAGAGGAATTAATTTAGCTGCCTATGGTCATGTAACTAGAAGATAAATCAGCTAGGATATAACTAGGTTTTGAAGTTCATATTCATGATTGCTATGATATGCTGAAAAGCACTGAGAAATTCTAGGACACAGATGTTTTCTGAATGTGCTTGTTGTATAGAATGTCAATGGCAACTTTTTATTTCACTATGGTTAAAACACTGCAGCATTCATGAATGGTAACCAAAACCTGGATACACAAAGTTCTGCAAAGATACAGGACTTTGGAGACTTAGAAACACTGTCAAACTTCTCTGGGAAAAAATAACAGTGTACCCAAGTTCCACAATCTTGCATCAACATTTTCAGGATTTCAAATATTCCAAGGCTTCCCTTCAGTTTTTGATTATGGTCACAACCTTCCCAAGACCTGCAGGGCCTTTGCAATATGGCTTCCTTGAGGCTCCATACTTCTCCGACTCTGCTCCTGCCCCTCAACATTGCCCACACATCTAGTCCTGTGTGAATAGCCCTATAACTGAACTTTGCATCACAAGGCACTGGCAAAGAGTTAGAAATATGTTCCTGGCATTCTCAATCCTACCTCTCTGACCAGCTTCCTCCATACCTCCCGCTCCTGTGGGACAAGGCTGAAATGTAGCAGGTTCTATGAGGTGATCCTGGTCTGGATTTGAGGAACTGTGTGGTCCATTGTCATTTTTGCCTGTGGATAGTAATGGTTTCTTGTTTCTTCTCATCTATGATATCATTACTATCATATTTGACTTCTCAGTGTTCCACCATCTACATAATCTATTCCATATTTTATTTTTCTTTATTTTAAATGTAGTGACTACTTTTACCCACATAAGGCACCATGATAGGTACATATCATGCATTGTCCTGGCCTCACTGGATAGTCTTCCTTTTCTTACATGCAAAGTCCTCAGGGACATTTGTGTTAGTGGTTGCAAAGGTAAAGCTATTTCCCCGTAGAGCTTTTATGTTTTATGTTCTTCTCTCTCTCTTTTTTGACACTTTATTTACATTTCAAATGTTTTCCCCTTTCCAGGTCTTCCTTTGGAAACCCCCTATCTCATCCCCCCTGCCTCTATGAAGGTATTCCTCCACCCACCCACCCACTCCCTCCTTCCTTCCCTGGCATTCCCCTATACTGAAGCATCTAACACCCTCAGGCCCAAGGGCCTCTCCTCCCACTGATGGCAAACAAGGCTCTCCTCTGCCACATATGTGACCAGCACCATGGGTCCCTTCATGTGTATTCTTTGGTTGGTGGTCCAGTATCTGGGAGCATGGGGGGGCAGGCCAGTTGCCACTGTTCCTTCCTCCGTGGGACTGCAAACTCCCTCAGCTCCTTCAGTCCCTTCTCCAACTCCTCCATCTGGGACCCCACACTCAGTCCAACGGTTGCTGTGAATTGAATCTTGGGTATTCCAAACTTTAGGGCTAATATCCACTTATCAGTGAGTACATACCATGTTCATTCTTTTGTGACTTAGTTACCTCGCTCAGGATGATATTTTCAAGTTCCATCCATTTGCCTGCGAATTTCATAAAGTCGTTGTTTTTAATAGCTGAGTAGTATTCCACTGTGTAAATGTACCACATTTTCTGTATCCCTCCTCTGTTGAGGGACATCTGGGTTGTTTCCAGCTTCTGGCTATTATAAATATGGCTGCTATGAACATAGTAGAGCATGTGTCCTTATTACATGTTGGAGCATTTTCTGGGTATATGCCCAGGAGTGATATAGCTGTGCCCTCAGGTAGTATTATGTCCATTTTTCTGAGGGTCTGCCAAACTGATATCCAGAGTGGTTGTACCAGCTTGCAATCCCACCAGCAATGGAGGAGTGTTCCTCTTTCTCCACACCCTCGCCAGCATCTGCTGTCACTTGAGTTTTGGATCTTAGCCATCCTGACTGGTATGAGGTGGAATCTCAGAGCTGTTTTGATTTGCATTTCCCTGATGTCTAAGGTGCTTCTTAGCCCTTCGAGTTTCCTCAGTTGAGAATTCTCTGTTTAGTTCTGTTCCCCATTT
>CM052716.1:25725764-25753297 GCA_028551405.1 Uromys caudimaculatus | reverse complement strand
ATTGGTGTTCTGTTCAGGAACTTTTTCCCTGTGCCCAGGTGTTTGAGACTTTTTCCCACTTTCTCTTCTATCTGGTTTTATGTGGAGGTTCAATGCAATCCCCATCAAAATTCCAACTCAATTCTTCATAGACTTAGAAAAAGCAATTCTCAAATTTATTTGGAATAACAAAAAATCCAGGATAGCAAAAACTATTCTCAACAATAAAAGAACTTCTGGGGGAATCAGCATCCCTGACCTGAAGCTGTACTGCAGAGCAGTAGTGATAAAAACTGCATGGCATTGGTACAGTGACAGGCAGGTGGATCAATGGAATAGAATTGAAGACCCAGAAATGAACCCACACACTTATGGTCACTTGATCTTTGACAAAGGAGCAAAAACAATCCAATGGTAAAAAGACAGCATTTTCAACAAATGGTGCTGGTTCAACTGGCAGTCAACATGTAGAAGAATGCAAATTGATCCATTCCTATATCCCTGTACAAAGCTCAAGTCCATATGCTTTTTTTACAAGCCAGTCTTCATTTCTTACAACATGAATTCAATTTTGTATTATATGCTTTTGCTTTATCTTTCATTATGTTATTTTATTCTCATCTTAAATATTTTCTTCCTTTTATAGTCTGTTTTCTTCTTATGCCTTTATCTTTCCACTTCTAATAATATGGTTCAAATTGATGAGGGTACAAAAATATTTAAATATTAAGATTTTCTTTTCATGTTACTTATTAGTTCATGACTTTCCCACCAAATTAATTTAATTCTAAATTCCAAAAATCACAAAATTTTCTATCTCTACCCTTTAATTTTCTAATTTCAGATATTAAATAAAAACTCCAGAATATTGTAAATATGTAAATAATTTGTAAAAAAAACAAACATAATCATACATTTTCAAAGTGTATTTTAGCACAGCTTGTGAAAATTTTATGTGAGAGTAAAATTTGAAAAAGCACAAAATGCTAGGTTTAAAAGTATTACTCCACACTTCAGCACTCTGGAGGATATGTTCATGTAATGAATGCGTAAAAATCAAATAGGAAGAAAAAGTAATCTTGCATCTGAAGCAACTACTAAAAGAAGTCTCCTCTAATTTCTCTCCTTCAGTTGAATGAGCTTTTCAATTATTATGAATAACAGATGGATGTGACACATTCTCCAACACCTACGGGGATAATTTTTATCATTATAGTGACACTCTAAATATGAGCACAGTTTTCTCACAATGGACGAAAGGGAGTCCTGATTTAAGAATTGCAGTTCCCATACACCGACAAAAATCTCACAATTAGTGCCATTTATTCAGATGGAATCCTACTATCTCATCTTGCAAACTATAGTCTTAATGTTTAAGATCACTACATTTAGAAAGCGTGTTTTCTTTCTCTTGTAACAACATAATGGAAGTGTTTAAGAATACCCGTGATACACCACAGAGACCAAAAGAAGTTAAAGAAGAAAGCCCAAGTGAGGAAGCTTGAGTCCCACTTAGAAAGGGGAACAAAATAGTTATGAGAGGCAGAAGGAGTTAGGGACCTGAGTGAGAGAGGGCAGAGGAAGGGGGATATGGAGCAGGGTAAGGTATGGGGAGAAACAAGAGACAGAAACAGAAGGCCAGGGGAATGAATGGAAATACATAGCTAGCTGCCTAGGGTGGGGTGATGGTGACATTCTCTAGGAAGTTGCAGAGACCTGGGATGAGGGAAGCTCACAGGAGTCAATGAAGGTGACCTTAGCCAAAATGTGCAACAGTGGGAATATGGAACCTGAAGAGACACAGGACCCTAGCATAGCAGCCCTCTGAGAAGCTTGATCCAACAGCTCAATAAGATAGATTCAGATACCCACAAACAAACATTGGACAGAAGTCGAGAACCCCTGTGGAAGAGTTAGGGGAAGGATCAAAGGTCCTCAAGGAGATGGCAACCCCACAGGAAGACTAACAGTGTCAACTAACCTGGACCCTTGGGACCTTCCAGAGATGGAGCTACCACCAAAGAGCATACATGGGCTAGTCTGAGGCCTTCGGCATGTATGTAGCAGAGGGCTGCCATATTTAGCCTCCGTGGGAGAGGATGTGCCTAATCCTGCAGAGACTTGATGTACTAAGGCAGAGGGGCTGATCTCCCCGGGGAGGGGCTGCCCTCTCAGAGGTGAAGGGGAGTGGGAATAGGGAAGGAACTCTGCAAGGGGGGAGCAGAAGGCAGGGCAGCATTTTGGATATAGGTAACTAAATAAACAAATAATAAAAAAGAAAAGAAAGAGATTTGGGGAATTTGGAGAACAAAAATAATAACAAATATTCATGATTTAGTCACTGCATAAATAAAAATATAGGAGGAGATCTAAGTGGAAATAAATAGTAACATAAGAGTTCCATACATACATATGAGCAAAATGCATTTAGTGGCATTGCCTAGAAGGGAAGAGTTCATATTTAAAGAACATAGTTTTGAGGCAGATATTCAAATTTTACAGGAGGTTACATGGGAAACTAACCCTGGGTTTATGTTTGAGTTTTAAGGTTTTTGCAAGATTTTTGTGTTTGTTTTAGTCTCTTTGTATTTAAATTATTTCTATTCCTCACTTAAACATTTAGTACACATTTGACTTCTCCAAGCTATAAGACTTATCATGTGTGAAATTGGGTCTATAACATTATTTTTATTTTTAATAATAACATATTTTATACATTAAAATAGTTCATCCCAGAACTTTAATGAGTAAGTTCCAGTTGTCCTACTGGCTCCTAAATATAAATTTCTAGAAAAATGAGTCCTTGTGATATGAGTCTAATATTCTCTGTTAATCTACTATGCAGAAAGTGAACAGAGGAGTTGGAAATGGGGTGAAACTCATATAACTTTAAAACTATTTCTGTCAACCACATAATTGAAGTAATAAGAGAATTTAAAAAATGGGAAATTTGCCCAAATAGTCTCTAGGACACCAAATTTCTAATACACATAATTACCTATTTACTTCTCTCCCAAGACAAATGTCCTAATTCTTTTTTTAATTTAATGAACATACAGAATTAATTTTATTTCTTCTATATACAACTGGCTTTAAATTTTCTTACATTCACTTTACATCCTGATCGCTGTCTTCCCTCCCAGGCCCCTCCTTCCATTCTCTCTCCCCTTCTCCTCTGAGAGAATAGAGTACCCTCCCCCGGGTATCCCCCTACCGTGGCACATCAAGTCCATGCAGGGCTAGGTGCTACTATTCCCACTGAGGCCAGACAAGAAAGCCGAGTTTGGGGACCTCTTTCCAAAGACAGGCAACAGCTTTAGTTGTTCCGGACCTACATGAAGACCAAGCTGCATATATGCTGCACATGTCTGGGGGCCTAGGTCCAGCTTGTGTATGCAATTTAGTTGGCGGTTCAGTTCCCCAGAGTCCCCAAGGATCCAGGTTAGTGGACCCTCTTGGTCTTCTTGTGGAGTTCATACCCCCTTTGGAACCCTCAATCCTTCCTCCAACTCTTCCATAAGAGTCTCCAAGCTCCATCCAATGTTTGACTTTGGGTGGCTGCCTCTGTCTGAGTCAGCTGCTGGGTGGAAGCTCTCAGAAGACAACCATGCTGGGCTCCTGTCCGCAAAGATAACAGCATCATTAATAGTGACAGGAAGTGGTGCTTGCCCATAGGATGTGTCTGTAGTTGGGCTGGTTATTGTTTGGTCAATTCCTTAGCCTCTCCATCCCCACCCCCACCCCCATGCCTGTACTTCTTGTAGACAGGATAATCTTGGGGTCAAAAGTTTTGTGGGTGGGTTAATGTCCCTATCACTCCACTGGGGTTCCTGCCTAGCTACAAGAGGTGGCCTCTTCAGGTTCTGTATACCCACTGCTGTGGAGAATGTCACTCCCATTGATTCTAGGGAACCCCACCTATCCCTGGTCTCTGGCACGGCCTTAAGATGTCCCACACCCGTTCCACTCCCACCAGTTGCAGATTTTTCATCCATTCTTATGGCCACCGGGCCATTTTCTCTCTCTCTACACCTGATCCTGAAACCGACTCCAGTCCCCTCCCCATCACCTCTCCCACCCAGTTCCCTCACAACATTCGCCTCCTATGACTATTTTATTTCCCTTTCTGAGTGAGATTCAAGCATCCTCTCATGGGCCTTACTTCTTGTTTAGTTTCTTTGTGTCTGTAGAGTGTAGTATGGGTATCCAGTATTTTATAGCTAATATCCACTTATAAGTGAGTACACATATCATGCATGTACTTTTGGATCTGGGTTACCTGACTCAGGAAGATATTCTCAAGTTCCAATCACTGGTCTGCAAAATTTATAATGTCTTTGTTTTTCATAGCTGAATAGAATTCCATTGTCTAGATATATCACAATTCTTTATTCCTTCTTCACTTGAGGGACATATAGGGTGTTTCCAGTTTCTGGCTATTATGAATATAGCTTCTATGAACATAGTTAAGCAAGTGACCTTGAGGTATAGTGGGCCATCTTTTGGATATATGTCCAGGAGTGGTATAACTGGGTCTTCAGATAGAAGTATTCCCAGTTTTCTGAGAAAACACTAAATTCATTTCCAATGTGGTCATGCAAGTTTGCATTGCCACCAGCAACAGAGGAGCTGTCCCCTTGGTCCCCATCCTCGCTAGCATGTGTGTCACGTAGATTTTTGATCTTAACCATTCTGACAGGTACAAGATAGAATCTCACAGATATTGATTTTCATTTTCCTGATGACTAAGAACTTTAAATATTTCCTTGTTTCTCAGCCATTGAAGTCTCTTCTGCTGAGAATTCTCTTTTTATCTCTGTACCCCATTTTATAAATTGGGTCATTTGGGTTGTTGGTGTCTAATTTCTTGAGTTCTTTATAAATTTTAGATATTAGCCCTCTGTCAGGTGTAGGGTTGGTGAAGCTCATTCCTCAGTCTGTAGGCTACTATTTTGTCCTGTTGACAGTGTCTATTGCCTTACCAAAGCTTTTCAGTTTCATGAGATTTCATTTATCAGCTACTGATCTCAGAGCCTGAGCCACTGGTGTTCTGTTCAGGAAGTTGTTTCCTGTACCAATGCGTTCCATGGCATTCTATGAGATTTAGTGTATCAGTTTTATGTTGAAGTCCTTGAATCACTTAGACTTCAGTTCTGTGCAAGGTGATAAGTATGGATCTACTTTCATTCTTTTACATGTACACATCCAGTCAGTGCGGCACCATTTGTTGAAGATGCTTTCAGGTTTCCATTGTATGGCTTTGGCTTTTTATCAAAAATCAAGTGTCCATAGGTGTGTTGTTTTATTTCTGGATCTTTGATATGATTCTATTTATCATTGCATCATTTTCTGTACCAATACAATGCAAGCTTTATTACTATTGCCCTATAGTACCGCTTGAGATCAGGGATGGTGATACCTCCAAAACTTCTTCCATTCTTCAGGATTGTTTTAGCTATCCTGTGGTGGTGGTGGTTGTTGTTGTTGTTGTTTGGTTGTTTGGTTGTTTGTTTTTCCATATGAAGTTGAGAGTTGCTCTGCTAAGGTCTGTAAAGAATTTTGATGGAATTCTGATGGGGATTGCATTGAATCTGTAGATTGCTTTTGGTAAGATGGCCATTTTCACTATGTTAATCCTACCTAGTCTTGAGCATTAAAGACCCTTCCATCTTGTGGTATTTTCCTCAATTTCTTTCTTCAACAACATGAAGCTCTTGACATATATGTCTTTCACTTGTTTGGTTAGACTTACACTAAGGTATTTTATATTATTTGTGACTATTGTAATGGGTGTTATTTCCCTAATTTCTTTCTCAGCCCATTTATGATTTGTATAAAGGAGGGCTACTGATGGGTTGTTTTTTTTTTTTTTGAGTTAATTTTGTATCCAGCCACTTTGCTGGAGGTATTTATCAGCTGTAGGAGTTCTCTGGTAGAATTTTTGGCATTTTGTGTGTGTGTGTGTGTGTGTGTGTGTGTGTGTATGTATATATATAAAATCATACCATCTGCAAATATTGATACTTAGACCTTTTCCTTTCCAGTTTGTATCCCCTTGATCTTTTATAATTGTCATATTGCTCTAGCTAGGAATTAAAGTAGTATATAGAATAGATAGGTAGAGAGGGAGCAGCCTTTTCTTGTTCCTGATTTGAATGGAATTGCTCTAAATTTCTCTCCAGTTAATTTGATGTTGGCTATTTATTTGCTGATCTCTCTAAGACTTAAACATGAAAGGTGTTAGGTTTTATCAAAGGCTTTTCAGAATCTAATGAGATGATCAACATTGATGGATTTTCATATATTGAACCATCCCTGCATTCCTGGGATGAAGCCTACTTGATCATGGTGCATGGTGTTTTTGATGTGTTCCTGGATTTGGTTTGCAACTATTTTATTGAGTATTTTTGCATTGATGTTCATAAGAGAAATTGGTCTGAAACACTCTTGTTTTGTTGAGTCTCTATGTTGTTTAGATATCAGGGTGACTGTGGCCTCAAAGAATGAGTTTGGCAGTGTTCCTTCAGTTTCTATTTTGTGAAATAGTTTGAGAATTATCAGTATCATCTCTTCTTTGAAGGTCTGGTAGGATTGTGCACTAAATCATCTCACCCTGAGCTTTTTTTTTTTTAAGTTGGGAGACTTTTAATGACTGTTTCTATTTTCTTAGGGGTTATAAGGTAGTTTATATAGTTTATCTGATCTTGATTTAACTTTGGTAAGTGGTATCTGTCTAGAAAATCAACTATTTTGTTAAGATTTTTCAATTTTGTGGAGTACAATCTTCTGAAGTAAGACTTAATATTTCTTTGAATTTTCTTGTTGTCTGTTATTATGTCTCCCTTTCATTGCTGATTTTGTTCATTTGGATACTGTCTCTGTCTTTTGGTTAGTTTGGCTAAAAGTTTGTCTATCTTGTTGATTTTCTCCAAAAACCAGCTCTTGATTTCATTGATTCTTTGTATTGTTTTCTTGGTTTCTAATAGATTGATTTCAGCCCCAATTTTAATTATTTCCTGCCTTCTATTCCTCTTCACTGTGCTTGTCTCTTTATTCTGGAGCTTTCAGGTTTACTTTTAATTTGCTGGTGTGAGAAGTTTCTAATTTCTTTATGGTGGCACTTAGTCCTATGAACTTTCCTCTTAGTACTCCTTTGATTGTGTCTCACAAATTTGGGGGTGTTGTGCCTTCATTTTTATTGAATTCTAGAAAGTCTTTAATTTTTTCTTTATGTCTTCCTTGACTCAGAGATCATTGAATGGAGAGTTGTTCAGTTTCCATGAGTGTGTAGGCTTTCTGGTGCTTCTGTTGCTATCAAAATCCACCTTTAATCCATGGTGGTTTATAAGATACAAGACGTTATTTCAATTTTCTTGTATCTGTTTAGATTTTCTTTGTGACAGACTACATGGTCAGTTTCGGAAAAGGATCTGTTAGGTGCTGAGAAGGTATATTCTTTTGTGTTTGGGTAAAATATTCTCTATATGTTAGGTCCCTTCAATTCATAATGTCTCTTAGTTTCATTATTTCTTTGTTTCGATTTTGTCTGGATGGCCTATCAATTGGTGAGTGTGGGGTATTGAAGTCTCCAACTATTAATGTGCGGGTTGCAATGTGTGATTTAAGTTTTAGCAATGTTACTTTTACAAAGTGTGTGTCTTTATGTTTAGGGAATTGATGTTCAGAATCAAGATATCTCCTTGGTAGTTCTTTTCTTTGATGAGTATTAAATATTCATCTCTGCCTCTTTTGATTAATTTTGGTAGAAAGTCTATTTTATTAGATATTAGAAAGTCTACTTCTAATGTCTGCTTGCTTCTTAGGTATGTTTGCTTAGAAAAATTTTCCAGCCCTTTACTCTGAGGTAATGCCTATCTTTATTACTGAGGTGTGTTTCTTGTATGCAGCAGAACAATGGATCCTGTTTTTTCATCCATTCTGATAGCCTGTGTCTTTTTATTGGGAATCCACTGATACTGAGAGATATTAATGACCAGTGATTGTTACTTTCTGTTATTTTAATTTTAGTAGTGTTAGTGTATGTGTGTGTGTTGGTGGAGGGCTCCCCTTGTTTTTGCTAGTATGTAATTACCCTCCTATCTTTTCTGGAATAAAGCTATCCTCCTTGGGTTGGAGTTTTACTTCTATTAGTTTCTGTAGGAATGGATTTGTGAATAGATATTGTTTAAATTTGAATTTGTCTTGAAATATATTATTTTCTTCATCTATGGTGATTGAAATTTTTGCTGAGTACAGTAGTCTAGGTTGTCATTTGTGATGTTGCAAGATATCTGTCCAGGCCCGTCTTGTTTTTAGAGTCTCTGTTTAAAATTAAGTGTAATTCTGATAGGTCTGCCTATAACTTTATTTTTTTTTCAAAGCCTACATTCAATATTGTTCTTAAATGCTTTCTTCTAGCCCACCACCCACCAGAGGTAGTAGACAAGAAAGGTTATTAGGAAATGGGAAATGGAGCTGTTAGAAATAGCTCTTTGGAGCAAATCCCATCTGCATTGTCAGAAAATCAGCAGTTCAGTTCGCAGGTCAGCAGCGGCAGCTTGATCTACTTACAAACAATTCACAAATATAGCAGCAGTCCAGTTTAGTAGTGTCAGGATAGCAGCAGGGGTGGCAAGACCCAGCAGGGACATCGAGGCCTCAGCAAAATCTGCACAGAGTCAGCAGGAGGGATTCGTTCTAGCAGGGATGTCAGGAGAAGTTCTTGGCTGTGCCTCTCTCAACGAAGCAAAGATAAGCAAAGACTCGAAGACATGAGACCAAGAAACGTTGCAAAGCAAGCCAAGGCCCCATACAGTTCATTGAGAACTATTCATACTTCTTCCAAACATCACGTGTCCTCTACCAGTCTTGCCTCAGCACATGAGTCTGACTTAGCAGAACTCCATGTGAGTCTGTCACTGTTGACATCACTCTGCCAATCTGCCCCAGTCTGCTGAGGCGTTGCACAGCACAACACCAGGAGTTTTTTGGTGAGTTCCTCTTTACTGAGTTCTGACAAATGGACTCCAACTACACAGTGTAAGACAGACCAATACTTGCATGTTGTTTTCCAAGAATCCTTTATCACATTTCGTTTCGCATGCTTGCTTTGGCAGAACCTCATTTCACCTGGGTCTTCTTCAAGGAAAGCTTCCTTCCTGAGCCTGCCTTAGTAAAAGATCATCTGACACAACCGGCTCTCTAAAGAACGCGTACATTGCCACTTCATTTTCCTTTGCATGTTACCTGATCTTTTTCCACTGCCACTTTTAATCCTCCTTCTTTGTTCTGTAGATGTTCTGTTTTCATAATTATGCTGCAGGAGGTGAACCGGTCTACTTGGTGTTCTATAAGCTTCTTGTATGTTTATAGGCATCTCTTTCTTTAGGTTGGGAAAGCTTTATTTTAATATGATTCTGTTGAAAATATTTTCTTGTTCTTGGAGCTGGGACTCTTCACTTTCTTCTCTTCCTATTATTCTTAGGTTAGGTCTTTTCATGGTATCCCAATGTTACTGGATGTTTTGTGTCAGGAAGTTTTTAGATTTAACATTTTCTTTAAATGATGTATCAATTTCTTCTATTGTATCTCCTACACCTTTTTTTCTTCTATCACTTTTATTCTGCTAATGATGCTTGCTTCTGTTGTTCCTGTTCTCTTTCCCAAGTTTTCCATCTTCAGGATACCCTCAGTTTGTGTTTTCTTTATTGCTTCTATTTCCATTTTCAGTTCTTGAACAGTTGTTTTTTTTTTTTTTTTTTATTTCCTTCACCCAGTTAATTGTATTTTCCTGTATTTCTTTAAGGGATTTATTTGTTTCCCCTTTAAATGCCTCTATCTGTTTGATTGTATTTTCTTGTATTTCTATATGGGGTTTATTTATTTACTCATTAAATGACTCTATCAGCTTTATAAGATTGGGTTGAAGGTCATTTTCTTATGCTTTGGTTGTCTTATGATATCCAGGTTTTGCTCTAGTGGGGTAGCTGTGCTCTGATGGTACCAAAGTGGTTTTTTGTTTATTTTGTTCTTTTGAGGGCTGTTAGCTGTTCGTATGGCTTTAGTCCTTGGATGTTCCTATTGAAGTAGGTATTAGGAAGAGGTCAACCCTCGATGGTCCTGGTGTCGCAGGCCTCTGATGGACATCCTTGAGCTGTATGGCTCTAGATCATCAGGGCTAATGAAGGTGGGCTAAAAGGTGGCAGGAGAACTGGGGTCCAGCAGGGATAGCAGGCTGCTCAGGGAAGCTGGGGATGCCCCAGACGACTTGTGGTCAGGGAAGATGGTTGTGGGAAGCGACTCTGCCTCTGTGCTTCTGGATCAGCAAGACTGCTGAAGGTAGGTAGAGAGGTGGCAGGAGAATGGAGGTCTACTGGGGAGAGCGTGTGGCTCAAGGCAGCTGGGTATTTTTCTGACTCTTAAAACATTGTCCTGAGGGGTTTTCTACAATATCTGCTCCCATCTCCTGAAAGGATGAATTCTTTTTATTCTCACTGTGAATTGGTCTCATGATATTTTCGCATGCACAACCTCGTTGTGGTAACACTTTACAGATGTTCACCTTCAGTTGCAGCACTAAAGATCATGCCCAATACTGCAGCTGTGATCTGATCAGGCCCTGTGTTCACAATTACTACTAATACTATATCTTTATGGTTAACCTAATCACAAAAATAGTGTACCTACATGAACCTTGAAAGCATTTGTTGATATGCCCCATCTCTCATGTTTTCCTGTTAATTTGCTCTTTTTATACAGTTTAGTATATAATACCAATAATTAAGACCTTTCCCCAAAGCATTAGTTTTTGCTAGGTTTTGTTAGTTTCTCTTAATTTGTTCATCTCCTTTGATGTTAATCGCCAATGTGTGGAGAAGAACCATCTACAAAAGAGTTTTGGGATGTGTAGCAGAATATTTCTTAGGCTAATTCCTATCCAATGTCATAGGTTTGCTAGTCAGTCAACAGCCAAAGCTACCAACTATGTTTCTATGTTAAAGATTCTATTTATTCAACTAACTCATTAACTTTTGACAACTATATTCTTTTGTTCATATGGCATAATTTCTCTATATCTATCTATCTATCTATCTATCTATCTATCTATCTATCTATTTATCTATCCATCTATCTATCTATGCATGTTCATGTGTGTCTCTAGGACGATAGGAAGATACAATCCATTCAAGTTGATATTCCAATCATCTTGAGATTTGAACACCCCAGTCTCGACATTTGTCTTTGTCGCTATGTCTTATTTTATCCAGTACAAAAGAAAGTACTTTAAAATTTGAACTCATTTGATGATACACGTGCAATCAACACAGTAAAAACTACCACTGGCCTTTCATTTTCTTGCTTTCAATCATGAATAGCATTCAAATAATAAAAGCTTTCCAACTGTCCGAGATTGTCTTTCTGCATCTCGCACTCATCCTGTGACATAATATTAGTTTCCCTCTGATTTTTAACATTGATTTTAAGCCTCTTATTCATTATCATTCACTGTGAGATTAATGTATCCTCCAAGGCTCCCATCTATTCTTTATCAGCACAGTATTCCATATGGCAAGAACAGCTTCATTGGTGAGGGGCAATGCACTTGCTCCAAGGCCCCCACTTATCTACAGTAAAAATGCTTTGCTTCAGTTCACTGAAGTTTTTTTTAGTAAGCTTTGAAAAAAAATAGCTGGAAATTGTCACTTTATCTTAAGCTCTGAAAATTTTGTAGTTAGCCTTGGTACTAATCCGAATTCAAAATAGATAATCATTATCTGTTGTTTCTTTAAGGTTGACTGCAAGGCAGTTTAGGACATAATCAGAGTGTTTTCAAAGCTTCATGAAATACTCATTCTACTTAATATCTAAATTATACAAGAACGACTTTCACAGCCAAAGCCTTTTATATCAAAGTCCATTTACAAAATCTTCCTTTAAAGGTAAAAAATTATGTAACACAGTTATTGGACTAGAAAATAACAAAAAGACAATTATGTTACTGACATTGTATACATGTTGTTCAATATTTAATGATCTAGCTTTTAGCATAATTACCGTTATGCAACATTTAGCAAATTATGTTTTTTTTAGTAATGTTTTGTTTACAAAGTAATATTGTATTATAAATAAACATATATTCCATTGATGGATGGGAAGGGTGTTTAGTCAACTGTGTCTGATATATGAGCATGAAGAACCAAGTTCAGATACCCAGCACCCATATAGAAAGAGCAGCATTGTAGCATGTATCTGTAACTCCCTCAGTGTAGAAGATGGACGAAGGCAGATTTCTGGAGAACATTGACTAGCCAGCCCTAACCAAATCAATGAGCTCAGTCTTAACAATAGACCTTGTCTCAAAAAGTTAGGTTCAGATCAATAAAGGAAGACAGTTGACATTGACCTCCAGACCCATGCATACACAGGTGTATACACATGAACATGTACATTTACATATACATAACATATACACATACACAAATCTCACATAATCCATTTATAAAAAAATGAACCTAGTAAAACATTAAAAAGATACTTTACCATTTGAAAAAGTTCCTAAGAATATTCTACTCAGAAATAATGACTAGTAATTTCAAAATTTTTGTAGGCTTTTATCTCTATGGATATTTAATAGATGAAATTACACTCCTTAACTGGTTTCCAAGAAAATCTTCTCATATAACAATTCAAAAATAATACAAAAGTAGCTTCGTAGTAGATTCTATTCCTCCAGAGAAATCCTGGCCTTTATCATTAACTTTCTAATTATTTTTCTTTCTTACGCAAGGTGGACAGTGTGACCACTTGTTGTTGCTACAAGCAATGGATGACATTATATAGTCTATGATACATGACAGCCCCACCCTTGACCCACAACCGAAATAATCAAGCTGATGATGTCAATAGTACTAAAACTAAGGTCTGATTCATTATTACTTTGGATATGCTATTGTGTACAGTTGGAAAGGAGTAAGACATAGAGAGTACACTTGTTGGGAAGCAGACACATTTATTCTGTATTAATCAACAAAATGAAAATATCTAAAGCATTAGTGGTTGAAGTATAAAATAGGAAATCCTATTAACAGTCAGAAATGTTCATTTACATGCTAACTATAGTCAAATACATATGAGCAATGAAAAGTTCTCACTTTTTGCAGTTTCTTTTGGTCAACAAATAGTGAGCTAAAAATGTAAGTTTTGTGTAGATATATTACTTGGTGATGCAGTTACAATAACTAGATACTATTGTATTTAGGTATTCATATTAAGAAGCTGTTCTAGAATATTAACATATTACTTCCTTTATCCAAGAAGCATGGCTATGAAGACTCAGTTAACTTAATTTCCTGATATAAAAAGTGGAAGATGTAAACCTCACAAAGCAATTTTTTATAGTATCAGTATTTTCATTCAATTTATTAGGTTATTATGAGCTATTTTGCTATGTCCCCTTAACAGAATAATACTGTTGGGTGTTTTTCATCCTATGACATATCTCCTCTTGGTTTTTTGACCCTTTATCAGGGTCAGGCATCGGTTCCACCTCATTGAAGGGGCCTTAAATCCAATTAGAACGTACTTGTCCACTCCCATAAACACATGCCTTTTAACCATCACTTTTTAGTACTTGTCTTCAATTCTTCTCTTGTCACTATATTAATATAAAACACTATCCAACTTCTCAAAATCCCTTAGTCTGTAAAAATCCCAACACTTTATAAGTCTGTCTCTGAAAAAGCCTAAATTATCTTTAACCTATAACATTAGAATAAGACCACACACACATACAGAGGGAGGGAGGGAGAGAGAGAGAGAGAGAGAGAGAGAGAGAGAGAGAGAGAGAGAAAAGGATTTTTATTCCAAAGGGTAATATTGGGAACTAAACACAATTGCACTCAAGCAAAGCAAAACTCTAGTGATATAAATCCAGTTGTATAGGTCCAGGTAATCTCCTGAGCTTCACACGGCTCACTGTGCTCTACACTTCAGCTTGGCATTTGTAGTAATACACAGATTCAATGCAATTCCCATTAAAATTCCAACACAATTCTTTACAGACCTTGAAAAAACAATTCTCAATTTCATATGGAAAACCAAGCCAAATAACAAAAACAAAAACCAGGATAGCTAAAACTATCCTGTACAATAAAATAACTTCTGGAAGTATCACTATCCCTGATTCCAAACTGTACTACAGAGCAATAGAAATAAAAACTGCATGATATTGGTATAGAAAAATACAGGTCAATCAATGGAATCAAATCAAAGACCCTGAAATAAGTTCACACAATTGACAAATAGAACCCCATGAAATGGAAATGGAGTCTACAGATTTGGAAAAGATCTTCACCAATCCTATATCTGACAGGGCTAAAATCCAAAATATATAAAGAACTCAAGAAGTTAGTCACCAGCATACCAAATAATCCAATTCAAAATTGGGAAGCATAGCTAAACAGAGAATTCTCCACAGAGGAAGCTCAAATGGCCAGGAAGCACTTAAAGAAATATTTATTTTCCTTAATCATATGGGAAATGCAAATCAAAACAACTCTTCGAGATTTTACTTTATATCTGTCAGAATGGCTAAGATAAAAAACTCAAGCAACAGCACTTGCTGGCAAGGATGTGGAGCAAGGACAAAATTCCTCCATTAGGAGTGCAAACTTGTACAACTACTTCGGAAATAAATTTGGGTTTTCTCAGAAAATTGGGCATAGTTTTACCTCAAGACACAGATAAACCACTCCTGGGCATATAACGAATAAATGCCCTACTATACTACAGGAGCACTTACTCAACTATGTTCATAGCAGCTTTATTCATAGTAGCCAGAAACTGGAAGTAACCTAAATGTTCTTCAACTGAAGAATGGCTGAAGAAAATGTGATACACCTACACAATGGAATACTATTCAGCTACTAGAAGCAAAGACATCATAAATTTTGCAGGCAAATGGATGGAAATTGAGGATATCATCTTGAGTGAGATAACCCAGAGACAGAAAGACATGTATGGTGTAGTGGCTATTTCTGATTGTCAACTTGACTATATCTGAAGTGAATTACAATCCAGAATTAGAAGGCTCACCTATGCTCTAGATCTTGAGTCTGGAAGATACAAGTTTCAGGTGTGGTAGTATGCACACCTCTAATCTGGGCCACACCTGCTGCTGGAGAGCTACATAAGGACATTGGAAGGAGGAAGATTCAATCTTCTTCACCTGCGAGCCTTGTGGGACTAAGCGACTGCTAGATCCTCGGGTTTTCATTCACAGCTACTTCTGACCATTGTTGGGGACTTTGCCTACAGACTGTAAGTCAATAACAAATTCCCTTACTATATAGAGACTACCTATAAGTTCTGTGACTCTAAAGAACCCTGACTGATACAGAAGTTAGTACTTGGAGTGGGGTATTCCTGTGACAACCTGACCATGTTTTGGGGAGGACTGTGGAAGGACTTTGGAACTCTGGGCTAGAAGATCCATTCAGTGTTAAGAGCTTTGTGGGATGTGTGTAGGAGCTTGGAAGATAATGTTGAGAACAGTGCAGAAGATGGAGGCCTGGCTTGTGAAATTTCAGAGGGAAGATTAAAGACTCTTATCAAGGCCATTGCTAGATTGATTTAAGATCCTGTAGTTTGGGTTATCTGGGGCTGAAGAAATCAGCTGTGATTAACAAGATACCAGAACTACTAAAGCAAAACCATTACATTACTGGGACTATTGATGCTGGTTAGTTAGAGCTGAGAAACTGGCTGTGATTGGAGAGACTGGCATCATTGGGGTGAAATCTTCTGAGAAGTGTTTTCTGAGAGCACAGAGACTGAATTCCAGAGATAGCCAAGGTTGTACCTTGTGCGGTGGCTGGACTTCTTAATGTGTAAGAGTCACCCAGGTGAGACTGGTTTTGAAGGCATGAAGGAATCATGAAGAGCATCTGAGGCCTGGGCACTGTGAGAGGCCGCAGAAGGCCATTGGTGAAGGTGCAGCCTCAGTTGCAATTGATGGCCCAGGAATGAAGGGGTCATGCAAAGGAGGTGAGGCTTGGCACCATGGTAAAGCCTAGTTGCAGTGGAAGACAGCAGTGTTTTGGAGATACCAGTACCATGAGATGACTACCAAGAACAGCAGCAGCAGTGGAGTACAGGCATCTGGAGCCATGTGTGCTACAAAGGGCAGAGCTGGAGAAGTGACTCAAGCCCTTGGATGAATCCAGAAGATCGTGAGTAGATCCCAGCCAATGGACGGTTGGAATTTGATTTTGCTTTTGATTGTGACTGTGGCCTGATAATTTTCCCTCTTGAAGAAAGAAGCTATTTTAGTGAAGCCCACAATTAAGAGACTTTGAATTTTTAAAAGACTTTGAATTTTAAGAGATTGGATGTTTAAAAGGGACTGGAATGTTAGTATGTAAGAATTTGCAAAGACTGTGGGACTTTTAAAGTTATTTAGATCTTGGGGATGAAAAAGGAAGTAAGGGTCAAGGCTTATTGGTGATGTGTTTGTGTGTCAAGTTGACAGGGGGTCAATTGTACTGGCTAGTTTTGTGTGTCAACTTGACATAAGCTGAAGTTATCACAGAGAAAGGAGTTTCAGTTGAGAAAATGCCTCCATGAGATCCAGCGGTAAGGCATTTTCTCAATTAGTGATCAAGGGGGGAGGGCCCCTTGTGAGTAGTGCTATCTGTGGGCTGGTAGTCTTGGGTTCTATAAGAAAGCAGGCTAAACAAGCTAGGGGAAGCAAGCAAGCCAGTAAGCAGCATTCCTCCATGGCCTCTGCATCAGCTCCTGCTCTTTGACCTGCTTGAGTTCCAGTCCTGACTTCCTTTTGTGATGAACAGCAGCATGGAAATGTAAGCTCAATAAACCCTTTCCCCCATTTTGCTTCTTGGTCATGATGTTTGTGCAGGAGTAGGAACCCTGACTAACACATATGGTATGTCTTCACTTATAAGTTCACATTAGACATAAAGTGCAAGATAACAATGCTACAGTACACAGACTCAAAGACTTCAATATTCATATGCAGAAGATTTTCTAGTTTTGAGTAAAGCATTCATTTAAACATATTTTAAAAGATGAAATATTAGCACATTTATTTTAAATTGTTCTTCAAATGGTCTAACTAGTGGTTTTACATGAGTATAATTTTAAGCCCTTAAGGAAAAGTTACTAATTTAATATTTAAATAATTCTATAGCATATAAGAAGGAAGTCTCAAACCTTATCAGACCATAACAAATTAGATAATTTAATTAAAATGATGAAGTAAGAATTTGTACAAGTATATGTATAGGAACTTTTACATTATATAGGTTTAGACACAAACTGAGGATGCAAGGAAACCTAAACAATAAAAGCTGTTAATATAAACAACAAAGCAATCTATCATGCTTATAGATAGAACCAAAGAAATAAGCATTATCATAGATTCCAAAAGGCATTGGATAATGTTAAATGTTCATTGCTAATTATAAAAGTGTAAAACAAGAAGTATTTAATTTTTGTAACATTTTTGAAACAATATATAATCCAGGATGACCTTGAAAGCATGACCTCCTACCTCCACCTCCAGAGTACTGGGATTATAGGTGATACCACTAGGTATAGCATACATGGAGAAAAAGTAATATATGGATATTTACAAGAATATTAGATATATCTACATACAGAACATATATCCTCATGCAATAGTGTCAGTGGCACATCGTATCATTATATGAGAACAATTCTCATAAACCAAACCCAAATGAGTATTATTTATTGCCTTTATTGTTTAATGATGCTTCCAAATGCCTTCTTTGGAACAAATTTTAAATGCTCCTATAGATGCTATCACCGTTATCTGTGTACTGAGGTATCAAAATGCTCATCTTTTTAAGTAATGAGAGTGCAAGGGAACTCACAGATGTTACCGAGGAAGCTTCATCTGGTTTTCAGAAGTGGACTCATATTTAAAAACACAATGTTGATTCCAAGATGGAGACTCCCTAATACAAGGAATGGAGTCCTTCAGAAGCTGAGTATCCCCTAGTTGAAAGCCACCAAGGAAACAAAGCTACAGCTGAGAACTACAGTCTTGTGGCAAGCTGCTTGACTGTGAAGATGCAATCTTGCCAGTGCCTCTCAACAAGACGCCAGCAATAAAAGAGCATGAATTTATCATTGTGAAAACTAGAACAAAGAAACCAGCCAGATGAAATCAATCCAGACTACCTCACAGAAGTAGGAGGGTGATCTTCTGCCTGTTTACACTGCTCTGTATGAATCTTTAAGACAACCACACACACTGAACTTCCAGAGTTCTCTTCTATCAATACTTTTGGCTTCCAGTTTCTCTAAACATCATTAAACATGCCAAGTGAAATTAGTTTTGGGAGATGTTCTATCCAATTGTTCTGTCTTGATTTCTGCTATTCTGTGTGTGGAAGGTGGATAGTTTTTCTCAATACTGACCAATGAAGAAAGACATGAAGAAGGACAATTCACCATGTACATGTTTCCACCATAACTTGATGGAAAGCTTATATGTATTTACCTGTTGAATGTACAGTGTAGCCACTCATAAACTGTGTCAAATGTCTGATTAGCAAAAAGGCATTTTAGGACACAACCATTTGCTTGAAATACTTCCCATAAGATTTCTTTATTTCTTCCTATCTTGAAAAATATTTTAGATATCTGTTTTTACTGTTCTTTTATTTGTTTGTATTAAATTTTGAGCTAACACCCCTTCACCAGTCATTTTATTTTTGTTGCCGTAGGTGTGCCGCCTCCTCTTAGGTAAGGGTATCAGAGGATGATAATGTGTTAAAGACATGGCAGGAATTGATAAGAATTAAATGTTTTCATCTGTCCTCTGTTCTGGGTTCAGTGATCAAGTTGGTCACTTGAAGTCAATCTCAGACACTGACAAATGCTACAAATCAGAATTCCCATTCCCCACATAGCACTTGGTTAAGGATGCAAACAGCTATATTTTTGGCCCTGGCTTTATACTGGTGAGTGACATTTCCCTTGGGAGAAAGAGAGAAAGACCCCAACCTGCTCTCCTCTGCCATTAATAATAGTTAAAGACATCACCAAGAGGAAAAAAGTGGACTGGATCTTGACATCATCTTCTGACCTGTGAATTATTATAAACTCTTTTAGATTTTTTAAATTAGTTCTTTGGGGATTTTACACATTATGTTCTGGTTACACTGAACCCCACCTCTTCCCAGATCCAATTGCCCTTCACCATCCATCCTGCTTTGTGGTCTCTTAAAAAAAAAAATCTAGTCCAATTTGTGCTGCTTGTATATTCTTGGGTGTGGCTATCCACTGGATCATAGTTGACTTACCAGGGGCTCTGTTCTTCAAGAAAATCAACTTTCAAACTTCCAGCAGCTATCACTAGTCAATAGCACCCCAGCTACTGGTGGGGCTTCGTGTCTTCCTCCCAGCTCCAGTCTAGTTTTGGCCTGGCTTGAGCTCACACAGACCTTTTGCATGCTGTCACAAGTACTGTAAGCTCATATGTACAACTGCTCTTCTGTGCTTGAAATTTATGTCTTTGTAATCACCCACCTCCTTTGACTCTTAAATCCCATCACTTCTTACTCCCTGGACCCTGAGCCTTGGAAGGGGAATAGTCATATTAAATGTCTCATTTGTGGCTGAGCACTACACAGCCCACTAGTCACTGTACCATGAGTAACTGTAGGTCTCCATGGTAATTACTATCTACTGAAAAAAAGTTTTTCTGATGAGGGATGAGAGATACACTGATCTATGAATACAATAAGTCACTCAGACTTCACTTAATAAACACTATGTCCATTTAGTAAAGAAAAAAAAAATATGGTAAGTTCTCTCCTAGGACCTAACGGCCAGTATAGCTACAGGGTCTTGACCCCCAATGTTATGCCAGGTATGGGCTTCATTTTATGGAGCAGGACTTAAGTCCAACCAGAAAGTGATTGTTTACTCCCTTAAAATGTGTGCCTTTACTGCCAGTCTGTCTATTATTGCAGCTCATTATTACTTTTCTCTTCTGGTAGCATGCATTACGCCTTTCAGTGCTATGAAAATTAGCTAGTAAGGATGAAACTTCCAGGTAAGTACCATCTTGATTTCTTCTTCCTGTTTTATAGATTAAGTATGTGGTATCTTCAGCAATAAACTATTATAATCACTTTCTGGAGGATAACCAAGAGCATTGGCCATAGTCTTGTTTTAAGAGTCTTTAGAAAACTTTAAAATCTCATGTTTATTGGTTAGCAATTATTTTTGACTAAAGTAACAGTTTCTATTTGGATAAATAACTGAAAATATTGGAGCTTAAAACTTTACACATGATATATTAGTAATCTTCAACAAGTATATGTGATACTTTAAGTGAAGTTTATATAAATGATATTTAAAATGTTATAGATTTATGCATGTATAAATTTTTCAGAAAAAATAAGAATGGATTCACTTACTGAAAGTGGTTTCCACTACTGAAAGGAATGGAACTTGGAGAAGAGTGAAGAGAATTTTTATTTTTGTAATCTATATATTTTTATTACTCGAGTTTTTTATGAGTTTTTACTATTTTATAGGGATCAAAAATTTTCCCTAAGGGGCTTTCCTTTCTCCAAGGAGGAAGGGAAGAGGTAATGGGAGGAGGGATTTGCAAATGAGGGACTGGAAAGAGAGGAAGAAGGGGTGGCTGAGATTGGGATGTAACGTGAACAAAAAAAATGGAGAAAAAATAAAAATAAAGGTGCTAGAAATGTAAAAAAGAGAACAACAATATCAATAACAAAACCAAACCAAAACAGCAGCAGCAACTACAACAAAACCCAAACTCAGTCTCTCTAAGAACTACTAATGATCAGCCACACACCTATTCACTTTACTTTCAGTGTTTCATTTTACTGTACACCATTAGCCAGTTTTGGGGGCTCCACTTAAATTCCAGATGGAGTGAAGGCTGCATACCTCCTAGTTTTGCAAACATGTTCACATAAGTTGTGTACCTTAAGTGCAAATGCTTCACAGAAGCTTCCATTGAAGAAATCAGATTTGTAACTGAAAGCAAAGAAATTACCTGAGTGGAAACAAGTTCTAATTTGTGAAATGTTGGATAAAGAGTATATAAATAACTGACCAGGAAACTCTTACCCTATGCCCTGGTCCATAGTGTGGTGTGTGTGTGTGTGTGTGTGTGTGTGTATGTGTGTGTGTGTGTGTGTGTGTGTGTATTCTTGAAATTTAGTATGAGAAAATCTATGAACAACAGAGATAAAAGTAATAAGATCTCCAAGGCTGACCTTGATGAGCTTTCTAGAAGATCAACTTCATTCTTCTTTCTTCTGCATTCCTTAGTGTACAGTTTCATGAGTCTTTCCATTGAAGTTTTCTCCAGTTGGAAATGGGTTTCTAACCTATTTCAATGTCGTTAGGGCTTTTTCACATAACTGTGAAACTGCACAAAATTTAAGGTAGTGGTGCACTGAATACCATTGGTTCCCTGCCACCAGATAAGTGCTAGAGCTCTTTGCATCCTAAGGGGACAGCAATTTCAAATTCATATACAGCTACTATGTGGATTATTTGTGGAGTTTAACTGGATGACTTTTTTTAGAGATAACAATCATGTCCTTTTAATTGGCTGTTGGAATATATTTTGAAATAAAAGCCAGTTGATTTATTACACAAACAGATTAAGTTCATCTGTAGTTATGACACTTCTAGAGCTTAAGACTTTTAGTTACTTAATTCTGCATATGGTAAAACCATGGAAAGGTCTAGAAATATTCTTTCTTGTTTCGGTATTGTTAATTTGTTAAATTTTCCCCAGGACTGAATTTTATATTTGACCTCTGTGCTGTCACTAGAGACTTAACGCATGTTATACATTTCTCCTTTAAGGTAAATCAATAATGAATGTATTTCTATTAAGCCCACACTAGGAGTTTAAAATTTTCATTTTACTCTGTCAGCCATCTATGACTTGAAGCTTAGGGAAAATCTTTACTCTCCAAAGTCTAAATAATGCATACCTACCCTGTGGCTAGTGGTAACTTCTGCCTGGTACTTTTTCATGAAGTTAATCTCTGAATAGTCTATCACACAGTCTATGTCCACTGCATCTTCCACTTTCTAGGCTGGGGTATGTGGCTGGAAGATATAGCCAAAAGTTCAGAAACCTTGTGGATTTCTCATTAAGAGCAGCAGATGACTCAGAGTTATGAAAATTTAGAAGTAAACCATTACCCCTTACCATTTCATATCTCTTGAGGATCCTGAATTAAGGAAAGTCTTTAAGAGAAAGATTCAGAATGCAGGTTTTATTTCTATAGACCAGGCAGTGAAAAACAAACGAACAAACTAAACCAAACCAAACAAACAAAACAGCAGCAACAACAAATAACCTCAAGAACACTTCTATGTCTTGTCTTCTATTTGTCTTAAATATATTTTGGGCTTGGAGAAATGTATATTCTAATTCTTACTTCTTTGATTTTCATGTATAATGCCAGAAAACCTCTTCAGACTGAATGTCATGGCTCAGAAGTTGTATTAAGAAGCCACTGATACTGCCCTGATCCTGGCCCTGCTGTTGCATCTATTCTGTTCCTAAAACTCCTACTTTCTCCACCTGGGTAGGGCATTGGGTGCTGACAGAGCCTAAGAAATGCAGTCAACAGCCATGAGATGGGCAGGAAGGGAAAGATCCACTGCTTTGACCCCACCCTCCCATCCCTCATTACCCTATCTGTAGGCTGTTGTGGAACCAACCTCTAAGATGAAGGAGATTTATAAACACTCTCAGTTATTTTCAGCTCTTCCTTCTTCCCCATTTTACTTCAGCCAAATGTCACTTGGCTTTCTAGTTACACACTTTCTGTTTGTTAACCCAGCTAAATGAGGTTATAGCTCATGAAATTACTCCTTAAAGTACTCTGTCCGGCTCCTACTCCACACCAACCACCTCAAGGTTCACTGATCCTTCTTCATGAAGTTACTTGAGTGTTTGCTAGAATATCACAAGTCCCAAATTTGAGAGACTGAAACTGAGGATTTAATACTCAAGGATACTAATTCTTTAATTAAACTCAACAAACACATGCATTATATGTGTTTACACACACATACTGTTTTTTGTTTCTGTATTTTCTCCATTTGTTAAAAGACCCCATTCTGTAAAGACAATAAGGCTTACATAACAAAAAAATTGATTTAACTCTCTACTCCTGCCCCTACTCAGCTGTGCTCACTAAACCTAGAGTAAAAATCAAGTTGTAATAGTTACCTTAAAGATTTTAATTGTGGACCAAATAAAATAGGGAATGTAACATAGCACTCATGTCATGGTGCTCAATAAATATTAATTCTTCTATTCTGCCCATAACTTTTTGTTGTTGATGACATTTCCTAAATGGGACAAATAAGTCATGGATGACTATGATTACGCCTCCTCACCCAATCAATTTCCATCATCACCCTCTCTCTTCATTAGTAAGTTCATCCAACCAAACCTAATTCTCAAATGTGATGAAGTTCATCAGAGCATATTGTTCTCCTTATTTTTTTAAGATTAAAAAGAGCACCTAGGAAATGTGCTAGAAATCAGTGAATGGAGTTACATAAAATCACAAAGCTTCTGTGTAACAAAGGAAAGAATCACGGAGTGAGGAGATAGCTTGCAGACTAGGAAGTTCTTCGCCCACTACACGTCAGATAGAAGATTACTATGATGGGCTAATAAGCTGAACAGAGCTCTCAAACAGAGGAAAACAAATGGTCAATAAGACGTTTTAAAATCACTCACTATCCTTAGTTATCAGAGAGATGCAAATTATCCTTGCTTTGAGATTTCATCTCACACTTGTCAGAATGGCTAACACCAGGAAAGGAAATTCCAGTAAAATTATAAACTGTGCAGCCAACAAAATTGTAGAACTACTGTGTGATCCAGGTATGCCAACTTTGCATCTAAACCCCATATACTCTAACCACAGAGATAGTAGCAATCCATGTTTATTGCTACACCATTCACAGTGAATCTTGATGGCCATCAACAGTGGAACGGATTAAAGAAATATTTAAACATGTAGATAATAGAATTTTATCAGGTCATAAAAATGACTTCATAACTTCTACAGGAATGAAGTTGAACTGGAAATAATTCTGTTTAGTAAAATAAGCCTGTGATAGTTTCTATATGCTCAGTCCAGGGAGTGACATGATTAGAAGGTGTGGCCCTGTTGGAGTAGGTGTGTCACTGTGGGTGTGGGCTATATTATTCTTATCTTAGCTGCCTGGAAATGAGTCTTCCACTAGCAGCCTTCAGATGAAGATGTAGAACTCTCAGCTCCTCCTGCACCATGCCTGGACACCGCCATGCTCCTCCTGCCTTGATGATAGTAGACTGTACCTCTGAACCTGTAAGCCAGCCCCAATTAAATGTCCTTACAAATGTTGCCTTGGTCATGGTGTCTCTTCACAGCAGTAAAACCCTAACTAAGACAAAACAAAAGTCAGAAATATCACATGTTCTCTTATTTGTGGATACTATATTGAAATTCTTACATACTTCTATTTGTACATGTGGGAAGCTGCAGTTTATAAGCCTAGAAAGGGAACCATGAGAGGGGAAGAGAAGATGAGGAGTAAGCTGGTAAAGAAATTAAAAGCAGGGTCATGAAACACAATGTGGGGAGAGAGAGAGAGAGAGAGAGAGAGAGAGAGAGAGAGAGAGAGAATGTGTGCTGGAAAGAAGGGTGAACATGAGAAGGGAAGCGTGGGAGGGAGATCAATAAGAATGGTGTGCAGGGGACTGCCATCAGGAATCCCATTGCTTGGTATGCTAAATTAACTAATAAGCACCTAAAAGCAAGCATTATTGATGTATTTCCTCACACAGATGCCCTAGAGTTGCTTTCCTTAAGGCAATCAATTATTTCACTAACTGCTCTTTACCAACAATAACAATGAAGTATAAATAGCATTTAAGGAAAATTGTCTTGATTTTTCTCTCCAATTTTAGACTGGAAGGAACAGAAGAGAGAGGTTGAATGAGGGCAGATATAGCACTTATTTTAAATTTGAACAATCAAGTATTCAAAAATAATTATGGCAGCATATGACAAGCATAATAAACCTGGCATGATTGCTTTGTTTCTCAAATTGACTGTAGGATTTCCTTCTAAATCAACTCACTAGTTCAAAGCCAACGAGCAGAGTAAAGTGAAACCCCAGGAGAGCTTTGGTACCTTTCATGTGCGCAACTGACAGGAATGCACTCAGATACTGCGAACTTATATTGGAAAACGTTTAGCAAGGCATGTGGATAAAGACGAGTATCCCTATTTTATTCTTCTTGCGGGTCTTCTTCGTGGCATGCAAACTTGCTGTCTGAATTTAAATTCTTTTATCTACATGGAATATCTCAGATTTTGACCTCCACTTCCCTCGATGGTTATATTAGTAATTCTGAGACGTTTCCATTTTTTTCATGCTTTATTTTAGGACAGAGATTGTAGAAGACAGAAACACTGGGAGGAAATAAATGTGTGAGAAATGAATGGGAAACCAATGGGCCTCAAAATTACAGTGCTCACCTATCACCGAGATGCTGTGGATTGGAGCAGGACCAATAGTGGACCTGGGGAAGATTAAGTGCTTCCTTATTGAAGATCTCACCACCTTTCAGATGCCGCTCTGAGGAAGTGTTAACTGCCCCATTTATTTTTTTTTTATATTTGAGTATCTTCCTCTGCCTTACAAATCTAGAAAAGAAGCCAACTAGAAGGAGGGAGAGGGGGCCTAATGCAAGCTGAAACACGAGCCATGATTGACGGTGGCAACCTTGAGAGCATGCGCAGTAAATGAAGAAATAAATGGTGAGTAAATGAATAAATGCGGTTCGGAGAGATGTTAGGATCTAAGACCAAAGAACCAGTTTCCTCATCTTGTAATGAGAGATTGTGATTCTTTCCCACCTGTCCCTGAACTCCCTGGTCCCTAATAATATATATTACATGCTCTTAGCCACACAGGGGTATTTGTCAGGGTGGATCGGGGCTGAATAATATGAATGACTTGAGAGGCCATTTTGTAAAAAATAATGGCAATAATATTTGACTTCCATAGCTTTGGATTTCTCCCTACAACCAATCCGAACTATTTTATTTTTGCAAATGTTACAAAAATGTGACCATGTGTTTATCACACTGCTGTTGACTGGCAACTAACGCAACTGAGCCCTTGTTCCTGTCAGCACTGGGCTGGTATGACTCTCTCTTGGGGCGAGCAGAGCCTCTTTACTCTGAGGGTTCCTCTGATGCCTGTGCTCTGGGAAGGTCCACCCTCCCCCAAAGCTCAGTGTTCTACAATGAACATCCAGAAAACAAAGCAGAAACCACGAGGTCTCCCACTGTTAATTGGAATTGGGGTTCCTTTTGTGAGTTCCTAATGAACATTTTCTGTCAAGTTGTTAATGGTGCGGGAGCTCACTTGGATAGCAGGCTCTGGAGGCAGGGTTGCTGCTTCCCTGCACGCTCAGACTTCTAACCTAAGCATGTCCATGCCAAATGTCCTCCAAAAGTCCTTGTCCTAGGGCAGGCTGACCCCTGAACTCTGCAACTGGAAGAAAGGAAACCAAGAAGCAGCTAAATATTAAAAACATTACAGCCTTGAGAACAGCTAACGGATAAAAGTATTTACACCAGTCCTTACTATTGTTTCTCTCATAACATAAAAATACCCGCAGTGGAAAAGAAAATGTGGAAGTACAAACTCAGAGAGAATGTTCTGCTTTACTTTGTTTCTTTCTTTTTCTTTCTTTTCTTCTCTCTCTCTCTCTCTCTCTCTCTCTCTCTCTCTCTCTCTCTCTCTCTCTCCTTCCTTCCTTCCTTCCTTCCTTCCTTCCTTCCTTCCTTCCTTCCTTCCTTCTTTCTTTCTTTCTTTCTTTCTTTCTTTCTTTCTTTCTTTCCTTTACATCAGGATTGTGCCCCCTCCCCCTCCCTCCTCTCCTCTTAGTCCCACTCTTACAAATCCCCTCCCCTTCACCTCGGAGGAGAACTGCCCCGCACCCCCAGACCCTTGCATGCAGCCTGGTCTTCATGTGGTCATCCCTGAACTCTTGGCGAGGACTCCAGTGTGCCTGCTGCGGAAGGCCACCCCCAAGACCTTCAGAAACCTCCATGGGAACTCCCCCCAGTGTGACTGCCCCCATGTGACTGCCCCCAGTGTGACTGCCCCCCAGTGTGACTGCCCTCCAGTGTGACTGTCCTCCAGTGTGACTGCCCCCCAGTTTGACTGTCCTCCAGTGTGACTACCCCCTAGTGTGACTGCCCTCCAGTGTGACTGTCCTCCAGTGTGACTGCCCTCCAATGTGACTGCCCTCCAGTGTGACTGCCCTCCAGTGTGACTGCCCCCAGTGTGACTGCCCTCCAGTGTGACTGTCCTCCAGTGTGACTGCCCCCCAGTGTGACTGCCCTCCAGTGTGACTGTCCTCCAGTGTGACTGTCCTCCAGTGTGACTGCCCTCCAGTGTGACTGTCCTCCAGTGTG
>CM052716.1:25700011-25725264 GCA_028551405.1 Uromys caudimaculatus | reverse complement strand
CCCTCCAGTGTGACTGTCCTCCAGTGTGACTGCCCCCCAGAGTGACTGTCCTCCAGTGTGACTGCCCTCCAGTGTGACTGCCCCCAGTGTGACTGTCCTCCAGTGTGACTGCCCTCCAGTGTGACTGCCCTCCAGTGTGACTGCCCTCCAGTGTGACTGCCCTCCAATGTGACTGTCCTCCAGTGTGACTGCCCCCCAGTGTGACTGCCCTCCAGTGTGACTGCTCCCAGTGTGACTGCCCCCAGTGTGACTGCCCTCCAGTGTGACTGCCCCCCAGTGTGACTGCCTTCCAGTGTGACTGTCCTCCAGTGGAACGTCTTCCAGACCTTTGCTGCTGGAGGATCTCCAGCTTCTGAGTGGACAATGTGATATGTCTCCTGCTTTTGTTCTTTTACTTGGAGACCTCACCTAGAAGGACATTCTGCTCAGCCCCAGGCTCTCCAGTTATGGAACAGCTGTATACCTCCAAGGTATACTCCAGTTGATTTTGGCTGGTACTTGTGAGCCTCTGATTCGATGTTACTTTTGTTTGTTCTCTCAGCTAGGTTGCTATCTGCCTGAGGTTTTAAGCACCTAATTTCATGATCTTAAATTATGGAACTGACATGCTACTTATTGTGCTAAGGCACCTCAAAAATTAAATTAATAAAAATAAAAATGTATCAGAAGCCTGTAAAACATTAAGTTATTTCAAAATTGTTTTAAATTATTGTTTATTTTCTAGTTAACAGTTCTAGAGATTGCGTGGTGAAATAATTATTACCAAACATTTAGCTTTATAATTATAATTATACTGTCTGTAAAGTTAGATCTTGAATTTTTCATTTATGGTTGCAATATACATTGTTAATATTAATTATCAAATTGTTTACATGTGTGTCACTATGAGAATGTTTTATTTAGGTTAAATAGCTTTGTCCATTTATTTTGTAATTTTTTACTAACCCTGGCAAATAGTTCTTTCCAGTTCTATGTCTGTGTGTCTGTGTGTGTATGTTTGTGTGTTTCTGTATGTGAGTCTCTGTGTGCCTTTGTATGTGTGTCTGTGTGTATGTTTGTGTATGTGTCTGTGTGTATGTCTCTGTGTGTGCCTGTGTATGTGTCTGTGTGTGTCTGTGTGTGTCTCCATATGTGTATCTTTGTGATTGTGTCTCTGTGTGTGTCTGTATGTGTGTGTGTCTGTGTGTCTGCATGTGTCTGTGTGTGTCTGTGAGTTTCTCTGTGTGTGTTTTTCTGTGTCTGTGTGTATCTGTGTGTGTGCCTGTGTGTGTCTTTGTGTATTTTTTGTGTGTATCTCTGTGTGTGTCTCTCTGTGTGTATCTTTGTGCTTGTGTCTGTGTGTGTGTGTTTATATGTGTGTGTGTCTGTGTATATGTCTATGTGTGTCTGTGTGTCTGTATGTGTCTGTGTGTGTCTGTGTGTGTTTATGTGTTTCTGTGTGTGTCTCTGTGTGTCTTTGTATGTGTGTCTGTCTGTGTATGTGTCTGTGTATCTGTATGTATCTGTGTTTGTGTCTGTGTGATTCTGTATGTGTGTTTGTGTGTGTGTGTTTCTGTGTGTGTGTGCCTGTGTGTGTCTGTGTGTGTGTATCTTTGTGCTTTTGTCTGTGTGTGTGTTTGTATGTGTGTATGTCTGTGTTTCTGTAACTGTGTGTTTCTGTGTGTGTGTCTGTATGTCTGTATGCGTCTGTGTCCGTGTGTGTGTCTGTGTTTCTGTGTGTGTGTGTGTCTGTGTGTGTGTTTTTCTGTGTCTGTATGTGTCTGTGTGTGTCTTTGTGTGTGTTTCTGTGTGTGTCTGTGTGTGTGCTTGTGTGTATCTTTGTGTGTGTTTCTGTATGAGTCTGTGTGTGTGCTTGTGTGTATCTTTGTGTGTGTTTCTGTGTGAGTCTGTGTGTGTGCCTGTGTGTGCCTTTGTGTGTGTTTCTGTGTGTGTCTGTGAGTGTGTGTGCATGTTCTTTTTCCTCATTCTTCTACTGTATTACTAGGTTCATTGTTACCTTCAGAATATCATTTCACTAGCTAGTAGAATATTATGTACTAGTTTCTGCATTTTTAATAAAAATAAAGATAAGAGCAGAAAATGAAAATATAGTTTATTTGGATTAGAATGTAGAAAAGTGATCAAGCTTAACAGTGAAAATCTACAATAAACTACACTTTAGTTGGGACATTGGTTTGGGGTGGTATGAATATATTGTCTCAATAATGGGATCATTAGTCCTCATTTTTAAAAATTCAGTCAGCTTTTCTAGGAAGTGATTCCAAAGGGTGATTGGCAAGCTTAGTTGGAGTAACATCTTGTAAGATTTTTTGTTTTTAATTATGTGTGTATGTATATGTGGAAATAAGTGAACGTGTCCTCAAAGGTCAGAAGAGGGCATTGGGTGCCTCAGCGTGGAGGGATCAGAATCCAGGCCCCTGTAAAAGTGTCACTCCCTGCTAACCCTGAGCCATCTCTCCAGACCTTGGATGACCTCTACAGGAAGAGACAATAGTTTTTTTAACTTTTGAGATCCACCACCTGAGGTTCTTTCCTCTAACCAGAAGGGAGTACCTGTCCTTTAATGATCTTAAATAAAACTCTGATTAATTCCAACCTAATCCCCTTGAAGATTTAAAAGGGCAAAAGCTGATTATGGGGAAGGGATTCATCTTCACTTGTCTCTAAACCAGCTAAGGCCTGTTTGGCTACCTGGCCTCAGAAATCACCTGGTATTCTTTTCTCATAGTTTGTCAGATAAGACAGACACATGTCCACTAAAATCCAAGGAATGAAACCATGGACACCATCTCTAAATGGGAACAATGCTGAAAATTTATGGTCCTTTGTGTAAACAGGCATGGAACTATTTAGGATCAGATCATACTAAGGACTACGTATGCTATACAAAAGCTTTCTATTATTATCCTATGGCCTGATTTGAATCTTTATCATGTAGCTGTTTGAAAATTTATATGAAGTAATTATTGATTTACTAATTCTTCTCTCAAGATGCTGAAGCTGTTACATGGTCATGAAGTTACACAAGAACCACAAAAAATTGAGAAATCATTCACAGGTCTGACTCAGCAGTCTGGACAAAGGTCAAATCAATTTTTCAACTAGCGATGTTGAAAGCATAAATGGCTAAATTATTGACATCTAAGTGCTCCAATCCTGCTAACAGTAAAATAGTCTCTTAACAGCCTCCTCTGACACCAATTCTTGCTTCCCAGAGAAGCAGAAAGACTCACTGTATTCAAATTCACATATCCATTCTTGTGGTAAATTATCATTTTTGCTATACACACACACATACTTATATACATATGTGTACATACGAAAAAGTACATGTGCATACGTACAGGGAGGGAGGCGGGAGACTGGCAGTAACAGAGACAAAGGATATCAGTACATGCATGCTACATACTTAGGATAGGCTCATTGCATTATTCAAATAAATATTTAAATTAGGAAGAACTTTTACTCATGCCATTTATAAGACAAATTTCACTTTATGTACAGTGAGAGAGAATATAAAAGAAGTATTAAGCAGTCCCAGTGGGTTTTACACAGTACATATAAAATTGGGAGGGAAGATGATGTGAGAATATGGGAAGCCTTGTAGGAGAGGGAGGAGGGGGTTACTAAGTGGAATCAGTTATATGCAGATAAGAATATGGAACCATATCATATGCATAGAAGAAATTCTCAAACAGTAATAAAATTTTACCACGTCAGTGACTGAAACATATGATACAATAGGGTTAACTGAACACCTTTTGATGACCTCTGGAAACTTTCTATCTTACAAAACAGAAACTCTGTATGTCTCATAAAATTTCCCTTTCCCGTCTTCTCATAGCACATCCAGCAACAAACATTCTATTTGGTAATATGTTTAATTCTTGAATACCTCATATAAATGTGGTTGTGCAGCTTGGTGAACAGTGTGGCTTTCTTTTTATTATTAAAATGTATCCTTCCAAAATTTAGTCATGTACGTATGCATAATAACCGTCCTTACCCCGCCCTCTAACCTTCCTGCCAACTCTGGTCATTCCCTCCTCACCCCCACTGAGTTCAACCTCAGCCATTGGAGCTGGATATCTCAGCAGAAGCAGAACAATCAACAACGATGAGACACCAACCTCAAGGATTCGTTAAACCAACAGTTGCACAGGGAGGGGGAGGGGCATGAGCTTCCTTCCGTGGCTTGTTACTGACAGGGCCGGTTTTGCGTGGGCCCACTGCAGGCATGGCTCATGTGGGTCCAAGATTGCAGTGATATTTGAGTTTGGAATTGGCTTTCCTCACTTTTAAAGTTCTTCTTTGAAATTATTAATGAATAATATAAAGTAACAAAAAATCGTCTTTTTATTACTTCTGTATTTTGCAGAAAAACATGATGCTTTATTTAAAACTGTTTTTCATATAACATATTTTGGTCGTGCTTTTTTTCCCTTCCCCACCTCTTCTCAGATTGTTTCCACCTCCATATCCATATAATTTATGCTCTTACTGTCAAGAAACCCAAGGACAAAGAACAAAAAATAACACACACACCAAAACAAAAGAAAGGTACTATGGAGTTTATTTTGTGTTGGCAACTGCTGCTGGGCATAGGGCCTGCCCTGAAGTGTGGTTGATATACCCTGTGATCCTGTGTTTGTAGAAAACTGATTTTCCCCTTTCCCAGCAGGTATCAATTGCAAATAGATTCTTGGCTAATAGTGGGAGTTTGTGCCCTCTGTCTTAGGGTTTTACTGGGAAGAGACACCATGATGAAGGCAACTCTTATAAAGAACAATATTTAATTGGAGCTGGCTTAGTTTCAGAGGTTCAGTCCAGTATCATCATGGTAAGAAGCATGGCATCAGCAGGCAAACATGGTACTGAAAGAACCAAGAGTCCTATATCTTGATCTAAAGGCAGCTAGGAGGAGGATCTCTTCTGCCCTGGATGGAGCTTAAGCATAGGAGACCTCAAAGCCCACCCCTACAGTGATGTATTCCTTCAAAAATGCCACACCTACTCCAACAAAGCCACACCTCCTAATTGTGCCACTTCCTGTGGGCCAAGTATATTCAAACCACCACACCCTCTTTCTTTTTCATTGCTGGGATTTTGTCTGCCTTATACTCGAGCTTGTCTTGTGCATGCTACCACAACCTCTGTGAATTCGTATGGATATTCATCCTGTAGTGTTGGAAAGTCACTGTTTTCTTGGACTCATCCACCTCCTTTAGCTCTTACAGTCTTTCTGCTTTCTCTTTCACATAGATCCCTGAGCCTTGCAGGGAGGCCTTTGATGAAGACATCCCACCTAGGACTGGGTGCTCCAAAGTCTTTCACTCTCTCCACACTGTCCAGTTGTGGATCTTTGTGTTAATTCTCATCTACTACAAGAAAAGCTTCTCTAATAAGGGCTGAATCATGCACTGATCTATGGGTATAACAATGTATTCTTAGGAGACGATAGGTACCTAGTAAGGGACCAGGATGAAGAATGGGATTTCTCAGGGAAGAAGAAACATAACATAGTATTGTGAAATAATAAAAGGGAAACCAGAAGAGGAGTATTAAAGAGAATGAGTGATGGGAGATTAGGGTAAAAGGGAGAGCATGGAGAGAGACAGCTAACACTAAAGGGCTTTTGAAAAAACATATGGAAACCTACTGCTATAGAAGTATATATATATATATATATATATATATATATATAGAGAGAGAGAGAGAGAGAGAGAGAGAGAGAGAGGAGAGAGAGAGAGAGAGAGAGAGAGAGAGAATTAAAAATGAAGAGTCATTTATCTTGTCATATATAATATGACTAGATTTGGGCCAAAATATTCATATATGTGCATGTGTATATATACATATATGTATACATATATATGTGTGTACGTGCAAATACATGCATACATATATATATATGCACACACATATAATTCCTTTATTATTTGTGTAGTGTTGGATGCTTAAATTTTTAGTGTAATATAGTTACATTTCCTGTTTTGTCTTGAAATCATAAAACATAATGTTTTGATACATTATACTTATAAATGCATATATATATGTATTATATTTATGCATATATAGCTATTAGTTTTTCCGATGACTTGGCTATTATGAATAACAGTTCCATAAGCATTGAGCATACTTGTCTCCAGGAGGGGCTAATTTTATTTTCTTCAGCTACATACTTTCCTAAATGTTGGGGCATATTGTAGTTTTATCTTTTATTTGTTCAGAACTTGTCACACCCTACTCTGCTTTTGGAAATAACCACCCCAAAAGTTGTAAATTGTAACTTTCTGGCTTTTACTTACATTTTCCTGACAACTAGTGATATTGAACATTGTTACACATACCTGGTGCCTGTGTGTGGCCTTCCCATGCCCCGAGATTTTAATTCCTTCTTCTGCCTGATGATGTTTGTTGAGGGCTTCTGTTATAATTTCAGCTGCGCGGTTTTTGCTCTCCTCTTTTTGTTATAATTTCTCCTTATTAATTTTGTACTTTTGTTATGTATAGCTTTTTAAAAATCATTTGGTTGTATCTTTGTTTTCCTTATGGCATATTAAACCTCTTAGCGTGTTTATTCTTAATGATTTGTAATGTAATTAATGCTGTGACCCAAAGTTGCCTCATAAAAAAACTGAAGGCCTGCAGCTGAGTTCTGAGTTCCAAGACCAAAAGCCTGAAGTTGATGATTATAGAGAACAAAGTTTTGCAGACCGGAGACCAACTACCTTGAGCTGGTTTCAGCTGCCTTGAATGTTATCCATGGCTCACCCCAAGTCTGACCTAATCTTCCTATCAAACCTTTGAAAAGTGTGCTCTTATCGGAGCACTGTTTTACTCACACCTGAAAGCTAGGAACGGAATCTGAAACATTTGTAGCAGTTTCCAGCTTCGCTGCAACCTGCTACCGCCTTAATTTATGACTTCCTTTGTCTTATGGTCAAAAAATTCTCCTGTAACCATCTCCACACTAGCATGTGCCCTTGGCAGCAACCTGAAAGCTTCTCAGAAGACCGCGATTACTCATATTTAGCTTAAGATTAAACTGCCTTGCACTCTTATTGAGATGAAGAGTTAAGTGTTTGGTCAACAATTAACAATTTTCCATTTATCAATGACTTACTTGGGTTCATTTGTTCCTTCTAGTGGGCCATATTTCCTTCTTGGGTGTGTACATGCCTTGCAAGTTTTGTTATAACATTTGAATTTGAAAAATAAGGCATCTATTTCTTCCAGTATTGTGTAACTTCATCCAGTTAACCTCAATTGACGTCTGGATACATCCCAAACCATTTGTGAGGATGTGTTTTGTGCATAGTTTGCTATTTGGTGGTTTCTCAGTTTCTTTGTAGGTACTCAAGACATCTCACCTTGCTCTATTTGGTATTAGGGTCCTACAACTTCTTTAGGGCTGCTTGCTCTAGTACCTGCAGGCATCAAAAATATGCCACTTCCATTAGTATTCCAAGTTAGGTGAGACAGAAACCAGTCCTTTAGGCTGCATTCTGAAAAGCCACAGCATTCAATATAAGATTCTGCTTCTGCCCTCCTGGGGAGGAGCGTACTAATTACACCTGTTCCACTGGTACTGAGTCTGACCTGGAGGAGGAGCTGGTGGGGTGCACAAGGAGCACCATCCTTTACGTCTGCCTTGTTTTACCTTTAGCATTGGAGTTCTTTCCTGCTCACAGCTTACTGGGCTACTGCACGCTCCAGCTAGCAACCAGCTCTCATGAGAGTTCTCTGACTGAGTGTTGGCAGATTTGTATTTCTGTGGAAGAATGAGAACTGGAAATCTCTCCTGTGCTATCATTTATGTTTGATTATATATTTCTCCTCATAAAAAGTCAATTTTCATTGCATACATTTATTATCTAATTTTTTATCTTTTCCTGCTGATTTTCAATGGGACTTTTATAAGCTGCCATAAATGCACTGGCACTCGCAGGGCCATTCATTGCAGTCATTTTATTCATAGCTCTCTTCCTGAAGCAACACCACATTTTAACTTCTAAAGCAGAATACCGAGTGATGATCTCTGCTGAAGTTCATCCTCCCAGCTTATAGCCTGAATGTTATTATCACTGCCTTGCATTACATACGTGGGTATGGTATGCATGTGTGTGTGTGTGTGCGTGCATGCATGCATGCTTGTGCGAGTGTGCATGTGTGCCCGTGCGTGTGTGTGTGTGTGTGTGTGTGTGTGTGTGTGTGTGTGTGTTATTTGGGGGAAAGTTGCAAGAGTGAGGAGTGGCTATAAAGAGTCAGGAAAATGAGTAGAACTGTAATACATGATGTGAAATTCACAAAGAGTCAGTAAAAAGTTAAAAAAAAAAAAAAAACCTTCCCTGAAAACATACAAGAAAAATTAAACAGACTGAGGAGGTTGTACTTAGCTGGGGGCGGGGGGGCAGCACGCACGTGAACATGTAACAACAATTTGTGAAAAAGAGACTTTGAATTTGGGAGAAAGAAAGGAGGGTTTGTTTGTAGTCAGGAAAGGGAAGGGAGAAATTATGTAATTATAATTTAATCTCAAAAAGTAAATAAAGTCATAAAAAAATTTTTTAAAAAAAAATGACAATAAATTAATGCCTCAGTGAATTCAGGTTGTATAAAATCCTTTAAAATTATGGTACAAATTTTATTAAACTAAATGATTACTTGAGCAGGTTTTATATAGTCATAACTTTTCCCATTTCACTAATTGTCAGGGAATGAGATTTTGGTACTTGCAACCCTTAGTAGTACCTGGGAAGATATGGGACAAACTCTGCTGCCCCTTTGCAATCAGAAATATTTGTCTTAAAAGATAAGAAACTCCACAAGTTGGGAACAGTTTATTTTGTCTCCATGTTTGCTGCATTCCTTCCTTATCCTCAGGGCTAGTGGATAGAGTCAGTGTATCTTAAGTTTTTTAAGTTTCTCCTAAAATATTTGACTATGTGTTAATTAGTTGGCTTGCATAGCCTAATGCTATACATAATAATAGTTCTCGGCTAGAAAGCAAAGGTAGGAAACTTTTAGGGTCAATTTTGTTCTTAATGGAGTATAAGAAGGGCAAATAGTTCTCTTTGTACAAAAAGAAATACCATACAAATAATAATCATATGGTATATGATAAGTCAAGATGCAAAAAAACAATGTACATACATACATACATACATACATACATACATACATACATACATAGAGAGGCAGAGGCAGAGAGAAAGAGACAGAGACAGAGAGATAGAAAGAGAAAGATATTTTAAAATACATTCAAAATTCATGTGAGGATATAATTCATATGTTACACATTATATACGTTCAAAAACTATGTATGTGAATATACATGCATACACATGTATTAGACATATATCCTTTTATGGTCTTTCAATTTGGCTTTAAACCCACTTTTAGAACTCTCTTATAGTAGTCTGATAGAAATACACCATGCCTTCTCTGAAGTCTCTGACCTAAATGCCCCTCTCCAGGTTGCTGAGAGTGAGTGATGGCATCAGCCTCACTTGGCAGTGAACAAAAGAGCATGGCTTGGACATTAACCAATCTCTGTTCTATAACTGAATCCATAGCCCCTTTCCTGCAAATGATTCATTCCTGGTACCTGTCACAAGTCAGAGTCATGTCTTCTCATGCAGTGATAAGAAAATAGCAAAGGAAAACAAACCTAATGTTAGTTCCTAAAAGACGCCAGACATTATATTAGTCATGATTCCATATAATCTTGCTTACTTAATTCTCATAAAAAGCATAGACATCATTTCTGTGAGGAGATCAATAATTGGAGTTTCATGCCAGTATGTCTATAGTAACTGTCATAAGTGATTGAGTCACAGATTGAATACATGAGCATGACATTAAAGGCAGTCATTGCTCATGGGGTATACTGCATTGTTCATTTTAATGGACTGCTTTGTATAATTGCCATACAAAATTGTGGGCTGCATTGTAGTAAAGATATTTTATGTGTACAGCACCCAGAAACAACCTAGCTAGCTTAATGAATATCTATTGAGAAAATTAACCCCACAAAATAGTTTCTTTTGTGCAAAAAGAAATCTGATTGGAGAATGAATATATTACCCATATTTGTAGATATTGCAGTGGAGGGATTTAAGGACGTTGTTTTATATTCTTGACAAGGATTAGCTAATTCACTTCTTACATTGGAAGTATTGTATAGCAACCTATGAGAAACACTATATTAAGCTAGTTGGTCCCAAGATTGTCTAATAAAATGCTGACACCTTAAGCAAGTATAACAAGAGCTCAGAGAAAACCACCAAAGTAGTTTTAGCCCCGCCTGACAAACCTTGGAATGCGGATTAATCATCTGAACAATTGTATATGAACTCATTTATGTAACTTCTTGGATTCAAATGGAGTTAGAGGAAGATTGGCATGCAGTGAAATTTTTTTTTAGGAATAAAGTTAAAGAACAGCTTCCAGTTATAAACTTGCATATGATAAATAAATCTCAGTCATGAATATTTTATGAAATGGATGAAGTTCTGTGACATCTTAATCATTGAGATTTGAATTCTTTAGCAAGTTTCCCACAACATTTAGTAACAAACCTTCCCAAAGATATGAGTATCAGTGCGCCTGAGTAGTCTGACTTACAACAGTACAAATGTGTTTTGGCCACTGTAGCCTTGAACTTCTACTCCAGAAACTGACTTATTATATCGAGCTCAGGTTTCAGGTTCTGCTAAAAGGGATCCTATTGGGAAACAGCTACATTTTTTTATTACAACTCTACCATATAAGTAGCACACATATTTTTAAGAAGTGAATAAGAAAGCCTTGGAACATTTTTTTATTAATTATTCCAAGACCTCAAGTAGGGAGCAACACAGTGTTGAAAGAGATAAAAATGCTAAATAATTTTTAAAAATCAATAAAACATTAGAAAATTAGATCAGAAAATTCATACTATTTCGATAATAACTAAATGTTCTTTTGTTTGTTTCTTTGCTGGTTTTGATTCTCTGAGATAACTGGTCTCATTTGTATCAATTTCTTATTTAAAAGGAAAATAGAAAACAGTATCAGATGCCACTTTACCATATCTCTGCTTACTTTATTACTTCATATCTATTAATCATAAAGAAAATAAAAGAGAGAAAATGCCTACTTTTGTTTTCTTCAACGGCTTTTGAGCTGGAGAATCTCTCCAAGTAATACTATAGGTTAGTTCACATATCTTTTCTTATTTTATATTAGTTTTTTTTCAGAACTTCACACATAATGTCCTGATCATATTCTCCTGTTCTTCCAACTGCTCCAAGATCTACCCCTTACCTTACCCTCCAAACTTTGTGTTTTCTGTTTAGTTTTAGTTTTTGTTTAATCCTATCAACCCCAAATTGTGCTCCCCATATATTGCCAGAACTATGCCTTCCACTGGAGTGTGTTTGAGATATAGGGACTACTCTCTTAAGGGAAATTAACTTCCCATCTCTTAGCAGCTAGCAGCTACCAAAAACCTCAAGTTCATATCTTCAATTCATGCTTGGATTTTGTCTGGCTTGAACTTGTGTAGATCTTGTGCATTCTGTCAGAACCACTGTGAATTCATATGCACAGCTGTCCTCCTGTGTCTACAGGATAGTTCCCTTTTAGTCAGGGCATTTTAGTTTAGACAGTAGAGTTTTCTTTTATTTCACCTCTGATCCTTACATTCTTTCCACCCTGTTTCTAAAATGATCTCACAGCTTTGAGGAGATGGGATATGATATTGATGCCAAATTTAGGAATAACTATTCCAAAGTTACTTAGTCTCTGCACTTTAACCAGTTGTGGCACTTTGTGTTGGTCAGCATCTATGGCAAATAGAAGTTTCCCTGATCCTATGAAATGTGTTCATCTCTGCATATACTGCTAATTCATTAAGAATCTGTTTAACAGTATAATAATTTAGCAGAATAACAGGAGAAGACTCCTTCTATAGCATGACCATTTGAGTCACAGATTCTTAGTTCCATATTGGTGCCAAGTATAGGTTTCATCCTGTAGATGATTGTAGATGTAGAAAATTAAATCCATTGAGAAAGTGGTTGGTTACTTCCGTAATGTTCATGCCACAATTGCATGAGTGGACTTGTCTTGTCAGGCTAGGTGAGAGTGTAAGTCTCAGGGTTTACAGTTGATTAATTTTCTCCTCTCTTAGCATGCACGATACCTTCCAGCATCATGAAATCTAGCCTTAGGAATGACATTTCCAGATAAGTACCAACTAACCCAGAGCCAGAAAGACAAATATCTTATGTTTTCTGTTATTTGCAGATGGTAGCTTTAAATCTTCAGGTACTTGTGCTTTGTTTGGATTCCCCATAGAGGTAAATAATTACTAAGGGGTCATAGAAGGAGACTTGTTTGACTTATTCATAATGCTACTTTCAATAATAAAAGCTAATAAGCAGCTACCGATGTTACTTTGTTGAGTTTATTTTCGACTTGGTAGATTGTTCTTCCTTAGGAGTAGGAGAGAAAATGAATGAGCCTTTCTAAATATGCTTATAGTCATTATCATAGAAAGGCAGTGGAGTGGAGATGCTGTAACACAGTCAACAGATAGAATGCCATGGGTCATTATTTGAAAAGATTTTTTTAAAGCATGTGAATCAGCAGAAAATAAAATACTCAACTCATTGGTTAAAATCCACAGAAGATGAAAAAAGTCCATTTATTTTGCAAATAGGGAACAGTAAAAATTACTTCTATTGTGATTTCCATCATGGCTGTACTTACGTGTATTTCCTCTAATAGTATATAAAGATCTCTTCTCTACCTACCAACAGTAGGCTGTTGCTTGTTTCCTTGACAACAGTCATATAAAGATTCACTGTGGTTTTAACTTGTAATTCCCTTATGGCTAAAGATTTTGAACATTTTTTCATGTATTTATTGGCCCATTATCATTTGAAAAGAGACTTTAATTTATTTTTTGACTGATTAACTCTTTAAATTAGAAGAGTTAAACTAATGCTTTCCCACATACATTGCTTCTTTTGAAAACCTTGAAAGCCTAAGCACCTGAAAAGGTTAAAGGGAGTTTAAGAAAACTACCATTGTAGTTGGCCATACATTTTAGGAAATAAAATTTGTATGTCTATGGCTAAATCTCTAAGGAAGTCAGATCTTCTGGGCAAAGATAAAGAGTAAAGTCAATAGTTTTTACTGGTAAATAGAGTTTGCTAATGTGTTAGCATGAGCACACAAAAATCCTTGGAAGCAAAAAGCACATAAAATGAATTCAGATTATGGTTTTTTATGAGTTGAAGATAAATTTGCAGGTTGTATCAGTAATAAGTCTGGAATATTTAGATGAGTTTAGTAGATGTGTACTATAGGATCTGGGGGACTCATTTTATGCCATGTCGCAGCGTACCTAAACCAATGTGCTCACCATCAGTGGCTTCAGAAGACTTTGTGCCAAAACCAATAATAAATAGCAGGAGACTATGAGACAAATGCTTCATGTAGATAAGCTGATTTCCAACTCAGATAGACTGCATTTGAGAAAACAACAAGACATATATTAAAGAATGCATAATGAAAATTTAGAATGAATACAGTGGGGTCAAGGACAGACCAAGTTAGAGTAACTAGGGATGGTGAGGTGTGCAGAGGCAGTAAAGAAAGCTGAGGTAAATGATACAGTGAGGTGATGAGGGGGTAACTGTAACAGCGCTGCCTACACACAAAGAATGACAAAGCATCCAGATAATACAGTAAAGCTCTCAGACTTCGTATAATTTTCATAATTCATAAAACTCCAAAAGCAAATTGCAGAACAGGTAAGTATGGTAAATTGTTCTACTCAATCACATAAACACAACATCCTTACTAATATATGTTTGCATATACATAGATAAATTCTATAACTAACACTACTTTAGGTTTATTTAGTCAATGTAACAGCTGACTGCCAGCACGGTGGTTATGCATATGGTGAAAAGCCAGTGGTGAATAAGAGTTAGTCACTGTTCTATTCTGCTTTGTAGTTGTTACACGCTTGGAGTAAGAACTAGCAAACCGAGGAGCAGGTTCTACTACCCTAAGGTCTTATCGGATACAGTACTAAGTACTTCATAGTCATTATATTTTTCTAAACTTATAAACATTAATATAGTAGCTTAAATTTGTTCATGAATAGCCTGAGGCTAAGAGTGGCAGAGTAGTTTATGAACATGCTCCTGCAATTTTAGCAGGAAAGCTTTATCAACATAATACAATCATGCTAATGATTTCACATTTCTTAGAAGCCACATTTATATTATTTAGTGCCAAGATACTATAAATGTCAATCCAATAAAATATGAAAAGCTTTCAAACTCATTAATCAGCATTAAAACAATGTTTAATATTCTCATGAACTTGTATTTCACACCCAACAGATTGGGAAGAAATGCTTTTAAGCAATAGAGTCCAGTGTTGTGAAGTACTGAAACAATGTGTGCTCTCATATCTTGCTTGGGAAGAGGAATACAAACTGCCATATCTCCGTGGAGAACAACTGGCCATGTACGGTAAAGCTGGAGATGAGGTGTCAGGATTCTCATTCTTAGGCACAAATCTCAAATACATTTTTATATCTGGTGAAAAGGAAGTGAATTAAACTTTTCATTACAGCATTGTAAAAGAACTAGAAATGATACAATACTTATCTGTATCTGGTATGTATCTTATCTAATTTCTTAAATCAGTACATTTTGTTTCATTGTAAAAGGAAAAAGGCAAAACTTTTAATTGGAGATATGTAATTCTTCATTATATCATCAGAGTCTATTTTGTTTGAAATATCTATTACAAATCAAAAATATGGTTTTTTAATTAGTGAAAATAAGTCATTTGTATAATTCTAGAAACAAGAAAATCAGTGAGCATCCTCCATCTTCCTCTGGAACAAGTTGCTGACTTGATTTTTATAATATTTGTTAATTATTTGAAAAATTCATCCAATGTATCTTGATCATATTCACCCCCTCCAACTACTCCCAAACGGACCTCTTTCCTCTCACCTCTCTATTCTCCCAACTTTGGTTCCCCACAGCACCCATTCATCTAGTTTGCATTATCCAAATTCTCTTAGAAGTTGGGCCTGACCTGGAGTGTGGTCAACCTACTGTAAATTATATCACTTAAAGAAGCTGACTCTCCCTCTCCCAGGAGTATCAAAATCAATATCTTCTCAGCTAGTAGTGAGATTTTTATGCACCCACCACCAATGCAAAAACTTTGTTTGATTCGAGCTTATACAAATCTATCACAATTTACTGAGAGTTTATATGTAAAACTACCTGGATTTCTGGGGGAAGAACAGCTTTCTCTTAAAGTCACCCTTCACTTCTGACTCTTACAGTCTCTCTACTCCCTGTTCTATGAAGTCTCCTGAGCCTATTTGGGAACACTAGGCTGTATGCATCCCATTTAGGTCTGAGCACGCCGCAGTTTCTTGTTCTCTGCTTGTTGACCAGTTGAGAGTCTCTGTGTTGCCATCTACTATTTAAGGAAGCGTCTCTGATACGGGTGGAGTTATGTAGTGTTCTATGGGTATAGCACTAAGTTATTAGGGGCAATTTTAATACCTGGTCCATTTAGCAATGTAATAGAAGATATGCTCTAGAGTCAATGACCTATCTCGCCACATGTTCTGGTCCCCATTAACTATCAAAAAAGAGTTCCATCTCACGGAGCAGGCCTTAGATACAATCAAACAATGGTTGGCTAATCCCATAATATTCATGTCACATTTGAACCAGTATGTGTAGCTAGTCAAGCCACTCATTATTGTCACTTTCAGGGCCTACATTTGGGTTAGATCAATAGCTAATTTTTCCTCCTCATATGCCATGAACAACCTATTGATTTAAAAATGGATGAGTGAAGAGAAGGTTGATGTTTGAGAACTAACAAATTGAGTATGACAGGAGTGAAGATCATAAAGAAATCAAAGATGAAAACCCTATGGGAAGATAATTATATTACTATCAAAATGTATACTAAACATCTCTATATCTGTTCCACTCACTTAAGTAAAAAGTGAATATGTCCACGGTATTTGTCAATTCCTGTTACAAGATAGAAACTGAATGAATTTCAGTTGAATTTTGATGAATGAATGTAATAGATGACATTTAGCAAAGATGATGTGTTAACAATGAAGATATTTCTCCTGAAATTTTTACTCAGGGATATAAATTGGAAACATTTGTATATTTCCTTGGTTGAAGAGCAAAGGAGAGAACATGTGCTTCTAGTTCCTTTGTGCCACTTCTCTCTCAGTGGATGTCAAGTGCTTCCTGTCAGTGGCTTTATCAGCCAAAGAAGGCCACAATATATAGAGTTCAGTCCTCAAGTGACTATTTATAAAAATGCATTGAAGTAAAGGGTAACATGGCTTTTCTATGGTTTAAATATTTCACCCAATATATAAAATATAAGTTTAATTTTTATTGTGAGGTATTAGAAGGTAGGGGCAAGTGAAATTGATAAGAGATAGTTGAATCATGAGGATAAAGTCTTCATAAATAGACCACTTCCTTGATAACTTGACAAATCAATGGGCTAATGGGTTATTTCTTTTAGGAACGGCTTTGCTTTGAAAGTGAGCTTTCCCTAGTGTGCACTCTCTTGTTCTATTCCACCATGAAGTGGCCCAGCAGGAAAGCCCTCAGAAGCGGTGTCAAAACAGGTAAGAGTGAGGTTTTCTCAGACTTTCAGAATTAAGTTCTTCCAGTCTTTGCCTGTATTCCTTATGAATTGCCCACTCTGAAATATTCAGTGAAATTTCAGCATCAGAAAAATAAATGAACATGGCCCTGTTATGAGAAGAGAAAAGGATTCTCTAAAAATTATATTTTAAAAAAACACAAGTTTTAGATCTTTATCTCCTGAGTCCCCTTGTTCAGTATCATTCCCCTAACTCCTCACATGTTGGCTGATATTGTGATACTTCAGACATTTTAATTATTTACAGAAGGATCTAATCTGAGGTTCTGGTTTGGCATGTCAATTTTATGTGTTCATGGACTGTCTCTAGGACTTCAAACCATATTTTGCTTAATTATTTATCATTCGATATTCATTGTAATTTTGATTTAATTTAATTTTGGTTTGATTTAGCTGAAATATGCTTTTGTAGAATCTTTATATAAACATGGGAGTGAATGTGTGTGTCCTCGTTTATCCCTGTGCATAATCTGAAGAGCAAATGTATTATTTATTCTCTTGGTTCTAATCCTTTGACAACATGGCTATAAATATTCACAAATTATTTGTTTACCCTTCCATTGGCAATATTGTGTTATGAAAGACTGGGAATTTGAAGCCTTGCTTTCTTGCAGACTATATAGTTTACCACTTCTATGATTTAAAAGGTATCATTTAAACCTAACATACCTTGGTTTCTTCATGCCTCCAGTACTGTTTGGCAAAGAAGCTGAGACAAAAGGCTGGCAATATCTTCTGGAAAGCATACTTGCTTTCTTTTTCAAGGCTACCTCTGCCAAGCACATCTTCCTGTAGAGGTTGCTATGACCACTGGCTTAGTTTTTAAAGCCCTGAAGAGCATGATATCAAAGATAAGCAAAAACATAATTTTGATAGATTACATACAGCTCTACAATAATCTTTTTAAAAAATAATACTGAAAACGTATTAAGTGTCTGACTGTTTTTAAGGAATTATGAACAGAGTGGCCAGTTTTCCACATAATTGTGCCTTATTATTGTCATTATTTAGAGTAAGATTATGGGACACAGGTACTGTGGCATATGCAGAGAGTCCCAGCTGCTACTTGGGAGGCTAAACTAGAAAGATTATTTGAGCTCAGAAGTCCCATATCAGTCTGGAAAGCATAGAAAGACCTTTTTCAGAAAATAATTATAGAAAAGAGATACAACAATTATACAGATAAAAGTATATTCATGTTTTATACAAGAAAAGTGATGGTATATTATTAATTCTCAAAATTGTACATATGTAAGTCCTAAAAAATCTCTCTCCCATTCTTTAGGTTTGTATGGATGACTGGTAGAACTCATGGGTGTGAAGATAACAAAATGATATTTTAGAGTGGAGGTAGGAAGTCTAGCATAGTAAGTGTCTTCCTTAATTAAAAGACGCATTGCTACCAAAAGCAATTACTTTACTCTGTCATCTTTATCAGTCTGCCATGGTGAACACTAAACACATGCTATACTCCTGCAGCAGCCCCCCATGCTAGAGATACTAATCTAATACATGTCTAATCCAGGTTTATTTAATCCCTTCCACAGAAATATAAATATGGATCCTGCTTCCCACCAGTGACACACTAGTGGAAGATACATGGGGGAAGTTGACATCCCAGATGTGTCTCTTGCAAAATCCTCCTGTACTTCACTACCTCCATCTGAAACAAGATATGACAGTACCATTATCTCACAGTGTCGTGGGAAGTTAAACAGTTTGAAATGTGAGCAGTGTACGTCCCAGTAAAGATAGTTGCAAAATTATTGTTATATATTAGTTTTAATATAATAACCAATCCTAGTTTCATCATAATCACTTAGTACATAGTTTTGTATCTCTGAGAGAATAAATATCACCATTTAGATCTTAAACATCCTTCAAAGGCTCATGGTCTGAAAGCCTAGTGCTCACCAGCTGTGTACTGGGAGGGGGTGGTGCTTTAGAAGGTGGGCACAGTTGAAGGCAGTGGGTCATTGCCTTGCCCCGCCCCCAAACACACAGCACCTCTTTCCTCCCTCTCTCCTTTCTCTCTGTGTTCTTACTGTAAGGTCAGGTGAGCAGTAGTCCCCTGCCATGGACTCTTGTCACCATATATTGTCTTCTAATAGGACCAAAAGAAATTGGGCCAAATGTATGAAATAAAACTTCGAAGATGAGAGTAAAAGTAAAACTTATTATTTTCAGAAAGCTGATAAACACAGCAAATAAAGGTTCAGGGAAATATGAAATGAGATTGGAGTGTTACAGTATCATTTTAAAATTGGAAGACACATAAAAGAGGTAATATTTTGGTCCCTGGAAAATCTATTTAATTCTTTGGAGGATGTTTTCTTTGCTGATCGATTGCATGAAGGATTAACCTCAGCTTATTTTTAAAATCAAGATGCTCTGAGAAAGAAAGAATAAAATACTGTCATACGGTTATAAAATGTGTCAAGGGAAACAGAGGCTAAGAATGAAATGGAAAAGGGTTTTAGAGTTCATGTGGAGTGGAACAACAGAAAAGAGCAGTTACTGAGTCATAAAAATTGAGAACACCAATGACCTGCTATTTAAAAAAAAGAAAAAGGTATTTGGAATGGCTTCAGGGTCATGGGAACCATGAAGACTGGAACAACTGGCTCCAAGCATTTGCTTCCTAAATTGTTGAGCAAAAGAGTTTTTATGATGTGAAGTCATTTTAGTGATAAGCGAATGTGCTTCAGTAACAGAAACTCGGCACTGACACTTCCGTATCTTTATATGAGTTCCACAGGTGTCTTATTGGCTATGATGAATTTAAGATATTAGGGAATGCCCTTCTGGCTTTACTATAAATTTGGCAAAGTAGCTTCTTTATTGTTTAAAATAGAATTCTCTTTATTTATTTATTTTTTTATTTAATATTTTATTTACATTTCAAATGTTTTCCCCTTTCCAGGTCTCCCCTTTGGAAACCCCCTACCCCATCCCCACTCCCTCTGCCTCTATGAGGGTATTACCCAACCCACCCACTTCCGTCTTCTCTCCCTGGCATTCCTCTATACTTGGGCATCTAACACTCTCAAACCCAAGGGCCTCTCCTCCCACTGATGGCCAACAAGGCCCTCCTTAGCCACATCAGTAGGACCCGCTCGGAATAAAATAGAGTTCTCAAACAAGAATGTTACTTAAGTACTGAACAGTAGCCATATATATCATTTTGGCTCTGAGGTTGCATTGAATGATTGCTATTAAATGTAGGGAGTTTGCCTTCTCCCACCCCTTTCATTTCCTATTTTTCTTTTATGGAAATAGATTTTTTGTACGACATATTCTGATATGGTTTCCCCTCTCATAACTCCAACTCCTCCTCTCCCATTCAGATCTATACTTTTCTGTCTCTCCTTAGGAAACCAACAGGCATCTAAACACCAACAACAACACCAACAACAATAATAATAACAACAACAATAATAAAAAATATAATTAATGTAAAACAAAAACAAACAAGTTAGAATAGGAAAAAACAAACATAAAGAAAAGAGCCAAAAGAGGCACAAGAAACACATGTAGATGCAGAGACACATAAAACCGTACACAAGGAAAATCCATAAAAACCTAAAACCAAATACCACAATATAACTGCAAAGAACTTGTAAGCTGAAGAGAGAGAGAGAGAGAGAGAGAGAGAGAGAGAGAGAGAGATGGTATGAGACAAAGAGCTCCAAAGACAATATTGACTTCACTTTATGTTAGCCATCTACTGTTCTGCATAGGGCCTGACCTTAAGAGTGGTTCACATCCCCATGAGACTTCATTAGAGAAAACTAATTTTTTGTTTGCAAGTGATTATCAAGTAGAGATAGGTTCTGGGTAGTGGTGGAGCTTGTGTCCACTTCTCCTTCCAGCACTGAAACCTCATGTAGTGCAGACGTCTGAAGGCTCTGTGCACTGCCCTAGTTTCTGCCAAGTTCATCCATTCACCAGTCATGATGTTTTCAGAAAGCCATGTTTTCTTGGTGTCTTCCATCTCCTCTAGCTCCCATACTCTTTCTATTGCCTCTTCAGCAGAGTTCCTTGAACCCTGAGGGGAGGGATTTGATGAATACATCACATTTAGGACTGTTGGTTCCAAAGTCACTCAATCATTGCACATGGTCTGGGTGTTGATCTACATGTCATTATGCTGTATGTTTTCATCTGCTGCAGGAGGAAAGTTCTCTGATGATGGATAAGCAAGGCACTGATTTACAAGTATAGCAGGACGTCATAATGAGTCATTTTATGGCTACATTCCTTTAGCAGACAAGTAGTATTGAATTTTACCTGGACCTCTCGGCTATCTCATCTTGGTTTCATGGCCACCCAAGCAGTGCGTTGCATGGATGGATTTAGTTTCATGGAGTAGGATTTAAATCAAATCAGATATTGGTTGGTTACTCTCACAAGATTTGTGCCACTATTGCAATAGTACATCTTGCAGGCAGTTTATCGACGTAGATGGGAAGAGCTTATGCAGGGCACCTTCCAGTACCATAAGCACTAGTCAGTTAGGGTAAAGGCTCTAAGTAGGCACCAGCTACACAGTTCATGAGTTGTATAAATGTTGTCTTCGTCAATAGGGCCTTATCATCAGTTTGTGGAGACCAGCCAATATCCTTGACAATAGTCTGGATTGTGTAGGGATTCCCATGGGACCCCTTTGGTCAAAAACTTGATTAGACATAATCCATTCTCAGTTACTGGAAAGTTCTTTTGAAGATGAGAGATTTCCTGTTGGGGCTCTGTCTCCCCCTCATTTTATTCCATTTAGATTTCCTACATAGACATAGACATAGACATAGACATAGACATAGACATAGACATAGACATAGACATAGACATAGACATAGACATAGACATAGACATTATACACATATACATACACACATATATGTACATACACATGAAGCTTCTAGTCTACTAGGTTTCCATATTATCCCTTAAAAGACCCTCAGTTTTAGCTGTCCCTCCCACATTACCAATTCCTTCCCCTTTCCCATTTGAGTCTCACATTCCCAGACTTATTCATCCATAACTACCTACCTATTCTATTTCCCATCCTGATAAAGCATTTAAGACTCTTATTGGAGAAGGCTTACCCATGTTCTTCAATATGTCTCATTCTTTCCTTGAGTAACAAACTTCATACAACTCTACTTAAAAAACAAAATATATTCCCCTTATCTTTATTGTTTCTATTTTGTGAGTATGAATGTTTTATCTGTGTATGTATGTGCACAGTGTGTGGGCCTGTTGCCCACAGAGACCATAAGATGGAAGTAGATACCCTGGAGCCAGAGTAATGGATAGCTGCAGACTGACAAGTATGTTCTAGGATCCAAACTTGGTTTTCCAGAAGAGTAGTGAGTATCAGTGATCCATCCAACTCTCGCACTATCTTTAGGCAGAAATGTTGACCTTTATTATTGCTACAGGATTATTTTTATTGTAAGGTACTGTCTGTCTAGTCTTTACTGTGATTTTCTCCAGCGTGTTTAGAAGAAAAATGGATGTATATCTGTAATAGGTCTTCACAGTGGTTTAAGGTAGGAGCTAGACTGTGATGTACCTAATGTCAGAAGACAGTGAGAATTTGACAGTACCATAGTTAAACAGAACATCACCATTACTTGAATAGCTGCAAATCTTTCTGTTACTCTACATCAATCCCACTCTTATGCCATTTAAAGTTGTTTTAGACATTATAAGAGTAAGATTCAGTGAGATCTTTGCAGTAGCCTTGGATATCAAGGGTTTGCAGTTTGCAAGACAGTACCTTCCTCAAAAGCCCCATGCATGGGGCTTTAGCCTCAATGATAATTTCTTGAGTTGTTGAAATTTGACGCTGAAAACCTTCCACATACTGTCAAGATAGATGGTCTTTTTAAATGAAGAAGGTCATCTGAAAAACAAATCTTTTTTTGGTACAACTTTGAATTCTTTGAAAAAAAATAAAAATCTGATTTACTCTTTCAATTGCCCATTTGTGTTGCATGGTGTCCTATTTTGGTTTACTACACATGGGATCACAGAGTCCTTTTTTAGTCTTTGTGGAAATAAATGAAAAATTATGACCATAAGAGTGAAAGAGCCTTTGGAGTTGGGGGGAGATTAGGAAAAGGGGATTAAGCAAGGGTCCAGCTGCCGTGTGAACTGTAAACATCTCCAGTCACCTCCACCCTTGACAATACACATCTGGGCCTGACTGCCCTACATTTGACCTTTATATCATGGCTAAGGCTCATGATGCATATCAAGAGGTTATCAGGATCCTGTTTTATGGAGACTCTTGTTGTGTTTATACATTCTTTCTTTGTAATTACTTAACTTCTAGTCACGTAGCCCACGTCTCTTCATAACATGTATGTTCCCACATCAGCCTTCATCAGAAATGGGTTCAGTTCTCTGAACTCACACTTAAACTGCAATTCCTAAAATTCTCTGAAATAATATTCTTTCTACCTTCACAGTTTCTGAATTCACTTTGGTATACATTCTAAACCGAGGGTCTCTAACTGTAGAAGAAAATAAAGGGAGAGTAAAATATTCTCATAAGTTCTGTGTCAGCTTGGGTCAGGAAAATCCAAAGACCATGGGACAACTCCTTTTTGCAAGGAACAATATGAATATGATAAACATTGTAACTTTCAAGTGATATCTGTGGAAATCACCTTCCAACGGTCTCACTACTGATTTGCACTGTAGTGTTGTCTTCTCTGTACTGTATCAAAGTGGGTTTGTGGGACCAAAATAACAGGTCAAAGTAACAGTGCATCAGCTGTGAAATAAGGCTACAAGTAAGTACTCTGTGGCTTCACTGCCCTAACACAACACAACACAACACACACACACACACACACACACACACACACACACACACACACACACACACACACACCCTTCTCCAATTCACTAGTTCCTTCTTGAAAGGCACCCCAGAAAGATGCTCAGAGGAACAACAGCTAGCCAACACCTGATAAAGAGTGGAGAACTTAGCTCCACAAAAGACCTTAAGAAAAAACGCTCTGCAGACCAGGCAAATCTTCAAAGGGCGTCATTCATTCTGAGCCACGCTTTAGACTGCCATACCTTATTATTATCTGACTTAGAACAACCAGCTGTCAAAGGACTGGCAATACAAGTGTATTGTTTTTAGGTTGGAGTTTGGTATCATCATGTTACCTGTGACTATGTAATGAATCCATTTCCCCTCACACTAATATTTCGGTCACACAAGAGGAAGTAGAGTAAAAGTGCCACCTCAAAGGGCAAGGTTGCAGAGAAAAAGATTGCCAATAGAGGTGTGCTTTAAATATGTTCAGCCATGGAATTTCTCTCCCCAGGAAGTTCTCTGAGTTACTTTGCTGTGTATTTTTTCAGGTGAAGTTTTGGTTTTATTTGTTTCTTCAGTGTTGATGAATTGAAGCAAGGGCTTCACACATGCTGGGAAAATACTCTGCTCCTGAGCTTTGCAGTTCCTGATGATTCTGAATTTCACCTGTGTATTTAAATACGAAGAATCCCTCCTTAATACATATGAGAATAGGATGGAACTAATTTACATGGAAACTTGGAGAGAGTTTTTCTGTGCCCTGTGCTTTTGTGCACGTGTATATTTGTACACACATGGGTGTGGGGTTTTATGCTGGGTATCTTCCTTGACTGATCTCTCTTCTCTCTCGTCTCTTGTCTCTTCTATTCTCCCTCTCCCCCCCCTTTGTCTTTGTTTGTGAGAGAAGATCTCTTACTGACTAAATCAGGAAACTACAAGTTGGCTACACTGGCTGAGCAAACCTTGCGGATCCTCTGTCTCTGACCACCAAGCTCTGGCATTTAATTTATAGATTTCTATCCACCAGACTTGGCTTTTCTTTTTCCTTTTTTTTTTTTTTTTTTTTTGCTCTTCCTCCTCCTCCTCCTCCTCCTCCTCCTCCTCTTTCTCCTCCTCCTCTTCCTCCTCCTCTGTTTGTTTTTCTTTTTCTTTCCAAGGCAAGGTCTCGCCATGTAGCTCTGGCTGTCCTGAAGTCACTATGCATTACATGGTGACCTCAAATTCATAGACATCCAGCTGTCTTTGCCTCCTGAGCCTTAGCCATGGACCCTCTACCATCAATTACTAATTAATAAAATGTCCACCAGCTAGCCTACATCCTGATCTTATAGAGGCCTTTTCTTTATTGAGGATCCATTCACCTACTTTGATAACTCTAACTTGTGTCAAGTTGATATAAAGCCAGTAAACATCAAAAGCTTCCAAGTTGGTGACCCAAATTCAGATTTCAAAAATAAGTACCAGAGAGAAAATTTGAAGTACTGAATGGATCTTACTGACGTTTCCCCAAGAAGGGCCTGGTACACTCTACAACGTGTTCAATGACCAAAGGTGATCAGCTCTATTATATCTTTATATGTTAAACACTATTGTATTAAATTGAAACTTAATTCATAGTTATGTAAAATGTCAGCTGGAGCCCTGGGTTCTCCCTTTCCTACTCTTGACAGTA
>CM052716.1:25647130-25699511 GCA_028551405.1 Uromys caudimaculatus | reverse complement strand
TACTGTCAAGAGTAGGAAAGGGAGAACCCAGGGCTCCAGCTGACATTTTACATAACTATGAATTAAGTTTCAATTTAATACAATAGTGTTTAACATATAAAGATATAATAGAGCTGATCACCTTTGGTCATTGAACACGTTGTAGAGTGTACCAGGCCCTTCTTGGGGAAACGTCAGTAAGATCCATTCAGTACTTCAACTTTTCTCTCTGGTACTTATTTTTGAAATCTGAATTTGGGTCACCAACTTGGAAGCTTTTGATGTTTACTGGCTTTATATCAACTTGACACAAGTTAGAGTTATCAAAGTAGGTGAATGGATCCTCAATAAAGAAAAGGCCTCTATAAGATCAGGATGTAGGCTAGCTGGTGGACATTTTATTAATTAGTAATTGATGGTAGAGGGTCCAGTCCATTGTGGATGGGGCCACCCCTGGGCTGGAGGGCCTGTGTTCTATAAGAAAGCAGGCTGAGCAAGCTGTAATGAGCAAGCCAGTAAGCAGCATCCCTCCATGGCTTCTGCATTAGCTCCTGCCTTCAGGTTCCTCCCCAGTTTGAATTCCTGCACTGACTTCCTTCAATGATAAATTATGATGTGGAAGTGAAAGCTGAATAAACCCTTTCCTCCCCAACTTGGACATTATCTTTCATCATAGCAACAGTAACTCTAACTAGGACACTTTTCTTCTTGGAAATTTAGAAATTGTTCCTTAACTAAAGGAATAAAAAGTCAGGAGTATGTAACAGATAAAAGACCTTTAAGTTTTTTTCCATTAGCTACACGCATTAAAATCATCTGGGAGTAGTTGATATTTCTGCTAAATTAGAACCTAGTGTCTGGCACTCTAGAACCTCAGAGAGTTCCCAGAGGGTTCCCTTAATTCAGTCCTGAACTGGGAGCTCTCATGTATGTTTTTTACTGCATTTTAGAATTGTTGAGGTTTAACACAGACACAGACACAGACACACAAACACACACACACACACACACGCACATGCACACACAATTTGAACAAGGATATCTGTCTCCTTAAACAATCATCCATGCATGATGTATGAGACATCATTTGGAAAGGTAATCAAAATGCTTCTCTACATAGAGCAAAGGGTCAAGTTCATATATCTAAGGTGAGCATAACACACACACAAAATTGTCTTTAAATGTTAGGTCAATGAAAAATTCATTGAGTCTATTTCACTTCAAGTTTGTTATGTTTGTGTTTGGCCAGTGTTGACAGGGCTGGAGACTAAGAGGAACTACATCAGAAATCACCAATTTTCTCTGGGTATGAAGTATCATGTATCAGAACTGTGACTAGACTTCTACATTGCCTGATGCTTAGATTCAGACCACAAGCTCCCTCTTCATTCCATTTAAATTACTTTCAAGGTTCCAGTTTGAAAGATTCTGAGATGGCATTGGTACCTGCTGTGTATATGAAATATATAGGAGGAACCCAGGGATACCTCAACAATAAATGCCTGCAAAGCAGGTTACAAAATAGCATATTAGTTTGATGCAAAACACATTGTAACCACATTGGGAACAGTACTTCTGTGTTGTATATCAGAAATGGAAAGAGAAACATTCTAAGTAATTATCCTGAACTCTTTTAAGCTAAGAATTCTCTAAAGCAGTAATTGACATAAACAACTGCTTGAGATTTTACAATGTAGGCAGCTCATACTTCTTCACACTTCTGTTTTTCAAATAACTGCAAAGCTCACAGGCAAGCAACATGTACTGTATATGGAACATTACAATGTATGTATGTATGCATCCACCTTCTGCAGTCTCAATGAAATGAATTGCCAGGATCAAGACAAGACAACTTAAGATTCTGCTGAGAGAAAGGACTTAAGGTTTAGAAGTAGCTTCTGATACATCCAATGTGCCTTAGATGTGAGATAGCAGCTTTCTACACTGCTAACAGCAAAAAGACAGACAGTTAAATTTAGTAACAGCTTATCTTGAATTATCCATGATCTTCTTATGCTAGAAAATGAATACATCTTGATCTGATCCAGATCACTTATTTCAACAGCAAATCCTAACCAAAAATAAATGTAGCTACATTTCTACAGGCCAAGTGAAGACTGTGAGCCCTCTCTAGAAAACTGAGGTCTGATCATAAAGCAATGCTCTGTTTCATAACTGGGGGGGAATCTGCAAAGTAAATCATGTGAATCACAGGAGCTCTAGCTATTGGAAAAATAGACTATACCTAATACCCCACATCTTAGTATCTAAAAGGAAAAAAAAGAAAGAACCAGAGCAGACATAGAAAGTACATAAAATGAACCTGGAGCATCCTTTCCTACCAGACAGTAAAGAAGTGCTCAATAAAGCCTAAACCACACCAATTGGAGCTGGACAAAGTCACACTCCTGCATCATGGCCAGTGTGTTAAAGAGTAGGGGTGACTCATGGGCATCAACTGCTTCCAGAGCTTTGCAACAAGCTATCTACAGTCTTTCATAGCCCATTTCCAGGTGTTCATGGGTGCTTTCTAATAGTGTGTCAAATATTCTTACAAGACAAATAGAAGAGATGAACCCAAGGTCAGCTAATGTAAGGAAGCTAATGTAAGAAGTGCTTCTCTGCCATTTTCATTATGTACCAGACTTCTATTTCATCAGAAAGAATATTTTTAAAGTAAATAGTCAAGAGATGAATGTATAAGGTTTATGACTCATAAATATGAAAAAGAATATGTGTTTAAGATGATACTTCCCTTCATCACAGGCAAACAATAATATGCAATAATTTCAGTAATATATGCTCAAAATGTTTGACACTCTTTGGGTAAAGAATTTGCTATTGAAATAGGTTTTGGTTTGCTTTTCCCATAACTGTCAAAGCAGTAGCATGAAATATTTCTAAAGTGAAGGGTCTGAAAGCAGGCTTTGGAGGAATGCTTCATTTCTGGGTCATTCTCTAGATTACCATGTGCAAGAAAGATAGATGATCTAGGTTCATACATCAAAAAATTAGAATCATTAAAATATATTAAAACAGTCTGTATATTATTGACTTGCTATGAGGACCAAGTAATATTATTACTCAATGTATATGTGATATTGCTTCCTATATGCTAGAATCATTATTTTGTATAACATATATATTTGATATACTCTTTGTATTTATCTTTTAGACTTATAACATGCAATATGAATTTCTTTTATATATGTTTTCACATACTCCAATCTCTCTTCTAACAGATCTAAGAGTACCTGCTACATAGACAGCATTAAACATTCTTTCCGCGGTTTTCTTCCTCTGTAGTCATTAGATTTGAACACTGATATCAAGAACAAAGGCAAACAGAGTAGGAACATAGAATTTTCTTTTTTCTTTTTATTCTCTAGCTTGCTGCCTAAGGAGAAATTGAATATCTGTCATGAAAAACTATTTCTGTTACAGGAATTAAAGAGCAACAAAACTCAAAATGTGCCCATCATGTCTGAAAACAAAGTCATCACTAACACAATTAAGCAATGGAATTTTTCTGCCTGTTTTATAGGTTGATCTGAAGTTGAGTTCAGAGGGACAGAAACTGAAAGAACAGGCAGCAGCTTTTCATCACATAAGAAGGTGAGAAAATGTTTTTGCACCTGAAAATGAATCTTTCCCCTGCTGTAGTTCTTGGGGAGAAGGACAAATAGAAACGCACTGGGCTAAAACTTCTGTACAGGCCTGGCCTGTTCTCTACAGTCGAATGCCTGCCTGTCTTACTCACTCAGTGGTGGCTTCTGTCCTTACTGCACACCGATTCCAGGAACTTCCTGTGGCCACCAAAAGGGAGTAAATTATGTGCAGCAGGTGGTGATTGACTTCACAATGACACTGAAGTCTACTATTAAGGCCTATTTCCTCTTTATCACCACACTCTCTGCACATTCAGCCCACAGTGGCTCTCATCACACTCTGCAAACCTTGTCTGTGCTGAGAGGCATCCTCTTGAGCCCAGAAGTAAGAATTCTGTGTTTGTGGCTCGCTGACAAATCTCTGGTTCCTGGAATTGTTTGGCAGGTGGATTTGCAGAAGCACGAAATTGCTATAACCTGACAAGAAGATGAGTAAAAAAAAGGAGGTACCTGGAGTCTGCCCCCTACTTCCTTCCCACCCACAGCATCGTAGGGCCTTGTCTCTGCGGGTAGCAGCTTCAATCATCAGGCCTGGTGGATTTCCAAAAGACAGAAGGAGCCTCAAGTAAGTATTCTTGTGCATGTTGAGGTTGCCCTGTTTAAAAATTAATGCAAATTTATAAGAAAATTCATGCATTTCCCACCCAAGAGCCCGTCTAACCTTAGTTCCTGTGAGTAGCTATGTGCTACTGCAAGAAAACCATTTGTAATTTCCTTAGCTCCCACATCCTTTCCCATCTCTGACTTTATTAGGAGTACAGGTTATACAGGAAAACACTCCAAGGATTGCTATTCACATTATTTCACATCCACACTGCCCTCCTTGACTCGGGAGTAGAGTTCATCAGAGAGAACTGGGAAGCTATATGGAAGTCATTTTGTGCTACAAAGACCCCATGTTTGCTTTGACAATGATTTGAGATAAAATGAACATGTTACAGTCTAGTACCAGAAGTACTGTGGAGGCTGTAGCTTCTTGGGGTATTATACAGAAATAAGTAAACAAGTAAATAAATAAGTAAATCATCCATCCATCCATCCATCCACCCATCCATCTATACATACATACATACATACATACATACATACATATATACATACATAAAAGCTACCCACTGGATGGATGAATAGCTTACAGAAGGCTAGGACTCAGTGGTACTTATTAACTACTGAACTAAACTTGAACACTGTTACCTTCTAATCAATGTAGATAATTTAGTTCTCTTTTCTCCCCTGTAATTTACAACTCGGTAAGTAGCTTGCAAATTTCTAATTTTTATGCAGAGATATAGGACATGGTGTTTCAAATGGAGAAGGCATCTGTATATACATGCAAACATGGATGAATGAATGAATTTTGGACAAAGCATCAAATTTTGCTAATTCTACACATTGTACTTGAGCATCCCCTTGGACTTAGGATAGACACTGAGATTAAAGGGATAAAATTCTGCCTTTGAACTGCTTTTATCTGCTAGACAATAGAAATGCACTTTTTAAAGGTAGAAAGTCAGTGTATAAATGGGGCAGGACTGTAAATCTTGAAACAGCAGTTATGGGAAAGCTTTATATTTCACAGTAAGAAGCAGACAAATCAGAGAGTAAGGGGAAACACTATGAATAATGATAAGACATTCATCATTCTGGTTACAGCACAAGTGATGATCCTGAGATTCTGCTAGTATACAAACAGCCCTACAGGGTGTAGCGGCCCCCAGTAAAGCAAAAAGAAGATGGGAAAATATGTGAAGATTATTGAGGCTCTGATCCGTAAGTCCTCCTGCCATAGTACAAAGGTGTTCACAAGAGATAAGGCTGGAGAGGTAGTCAGGAACAACACGCTTGTTCTTATAAATCTACCTGTTAAGAGCGTAGAGAGGAGATGAAATTTATTTCACGTCTCACCCTTAATGTATGTATTAGAGTCCACTGGGGTGGGGCTGGGGAGATGGCTCAGTGGGTAAGATGCTGGCTACAGTAGCATTAGAATCTAAGTTCAGATACCAGGATCCTACATAAAAGAAAAAGTCAAGGTCATGCACACCTGGGAGCCCAGCACTTGCCAAGGGAGAAGAAGCAGGTCACTAGAGTTCACTGCCCAGTGAGTCAAGCTAAAACAAGGAGTTCTAGGCTTGATGAGAGACCCATCTCAAAAGAGAAGATGGTTAGCAATAGAGAAAGACATTCAAAATTTAATTCTGAACTCTAAACACACATGCATGGGAAAGCTAAAACACAGTCAGCTCAGGTACATTTTTATAGTACAGAGCTGAAGATCCAAGTGTTGACTAGACAGAGAATATCAGAGTCCAGAGTGATGTATCTGAAAATTCTAACAACAGTAGCCTTCATGACAACTGTGAAAGAAACATCTGTCCTTGACATTAAGTCTCTACAGATAAGGCAGTGGTGCTCAACCTTCTTAATGATGTGACCCTTTAATACAGTTACTCATGTTGTGGTAACCCCCAACCGTAAGATTATGTTGATGCTACTTCATAACTGTAATTTTGTTACTGTTACAAATCTTAATGCTAATTTTAATCTTAATCTTAATGTCTCTGTTTTCTGGAAGTCTTAGATAACCCCTGTGAAAGGGTCATTGAATCCCCAAAAGCGTTGCAACCCATATCTTGAAAACCACCACTATAATGCACTGTGGTCACACTATATAAAGCACTCCATGGGACATAGAAAAGAAAAGTACCTGTCCTCACAAGCTTTTATTTTCTAAAAATGAAAGAATAAATGTTCAGAACCATATTATTTCAGAAATCATCCTTTCATTTCCAAGAATAGCACAACCTGAGTAGCTAAGTATGACCATTACAAGCACCAAGGAAAGACAGAAAATATAGGACTGTGAAAATGAGTAATCCACACAAGGTTAGTACTTAACCCAAGAGTCTGTATAACTCCTTAAGTGGGGAATGAACGTATCCAATAATTAAAAACCAGGTCCTCAAAACCAAGTTCAGATAACCTCATGTCAAATGCTGAGTAAGCAACTTTCTGTGAATTAGCTAATCTCTGTTTCTCTGCAGAGTGGTCATAACAATTATACTTACATGGGAGGGTCTCTATATGCAATAAATTAGTTCAGATTTGTAAAACTTAATAGGAGGATAAATGTATTCTGTAACTTGCAAACCTTTGACAGTGCAGATTTAAATGTAATGTAAAGTATATTAGTTAACAAAAGTTAAGACAAAATAAATACATATTTAAATAAAATGTAAATTTTTGTGGTTTAAACGGATTCATATGTTTGAACACTTAATTCCCAGCTGGTGACATTATTTCTGAAGGTTGTGAGATCTTCAGGGAAACTAATCTCAATGAAGGAAGGGCTTTAGTGGAGACATGAGTTTTTTATAGGGCATCTACATTCCCTCTTCACTTTCTGTATTTTTACTATAGATATAATGTGACCATCTGCTGTAGAGTCCTGCTGACACTATGTCTTTCTCACCATCAACTATTGGTGCGGCCCTTGTTGTTTCTCAGGGGTTGAGAATGAGCCCTATTGCTGAAGACACAAGATATTTAGGACACAGGATTCAGATGGTTTAAGCTGCTTCTTTCTGACTTGAATGTCCCCTTTCCTGTAGCCTAGCTGCCATAGTTTCAGAAAATACTACCTGAGCTGCCAAAGGAGGGAAGCAATTAAATAGCCCTACCCAGAAGGAAGATCTATGAACTGCAACAATTACCAACATGGCAGGATATACATAAAGGTACAATAATAAATGACCTTCCCTGTCAGTGGCAACCAGCAGCTATCTAATTGGATACAAGGCCCACATAACAGAAGGAAAAACATTCCTCATACTATAGCCAACTTCTACAGTCTAGTGAGGTCATACTCCTTTGAGAAGAATCCACTACAGCCACTTTGCCAGAGTAACATAACCATTACTAGATATATGCAGATGTTAATGGATTATGGGAAGCCCAGTACCAATGAACCAATATATATCACAACTCCTGAACATGCAGCTCAGGGGAACACCATAAAAGAGGGGGGAGAAGTAGCGTAAGTGCCAGAGTATCAGGAAGTCTGCTGTGAAACTGTCTTTCCTAGAAACGGCTCCATAAACAAGACCTGAACAACGGTAATAGCAAGAGACATATTGACATATAAGGGAAAAATTTTGTTGGGGTCCATCCTAGACAAAGAATGACAGGCAGCTAGTGACTGCTGGGAGGAGGAGAATTTACATCTTCCAGGGGTGAGCCTATTTATTAGTGATCTTATGCAGCGAGGCTACCAAATTAAGAGTCGGGGCTGCATGGGAGGATTTCAAAGAGAGTATCTGTGACAGCTTAAAGAGAGCAAAGACAATGGAGAAGTGATGTAATTCTATTTCATCTATTTAAAAGAATTCTTTAAAAAGCCAAAATAAAATAAAATAGTGAACTCATTCTGACCTCCAAAACAAGCATGTCTATTCTCCTTTTCCCAGCATATTTCTGTATTAAAACATGAACATTATCCATGATTATGATTCTTCTGAAAGGATCTAAGAATCGCTCTCTTGCACAGAAAGGATGTCAGGTAAGACAAACAAGGATCATAATTAGAATGAAATTCTTAGGTACATAATACAGATTGTCAAGCTCATTTCTGTTGGTGATTCATTAGTGTTCACATCTTTAGTTACGTAAATCAACTGAGTAGCTTGTAAGATGGCTGTACGGGATCTGCGTTTAAGAAGCTTCCTCCGTAGGGCTCAGCAAAGTCTCAGAAATGCCTTTAGAGAAAGCTTCTCTAACAGAGATCCAGGACTATGTACTAAAGAATGCCACTAAGAAGGACTAAAGAGTTAGAAATTAGGATAATCTCAGGATGGAGGAGCCCCACTCCCTAAGATATCGGTGCATATTTAGCATTAACCTTAACTAAACCGCACTAAAGAGGAAGAATATAGAGTATGGGTTAATTATTAGAAATGAGTTGATTGTTAGAGATGGACTATCAGAAGACTGAAATATATGACCTTTCATGTTCGTTGGGGCTCTTGACAAAACTAGATAACTCTGGTGATCATACTCGGTATTTCGAAGTTCTATCACACTTAATGGTTTACTCTAACTCTCCATTGAGACTACACATCCCTCAAGAACAGAAATTATTTATTCTGTTCTGGGCAAACACAGAAAATTATTAATAACAGACAATACTTGACATGAGCAAGTATTAAGTGCATATCTGGTTATTATTTGCAAAAATGAACCAGATGAAAGAAATGGTTTGTCAGAAGTCACTGTGACAGTGAAACCCCAACAGTGAGGTTTGAGATTGAATATAGAAGCACACACATGGCTCTTACTCAACATGTCCTTAACATTTCACTAAAATAACTTCCAATGTCATATTTTTCCATTGTATCTCAGCAGTACAATATGTGATTTTTATTTTCAAAGTTTTGTCACATGCTATGTCTGCAGTGTCCTTGGTCGTGTCTCTCTAGACTACCCAAAGTAGTACATTAAACTTTTGCAATACCAAACTCTATCTTATAAACTATACTTCAAATAAACTTCCTCCTCTTGATTGATCCTCATAGCTATTCTGTAATTAATTTCAAAATGTCTCATCCTTTAAAATATTTGTCCAAGATCCTGTTGCTGAAGATACCACACACATCAGTCACAAAACATGGAAAAAAGTCAAGTTGATACTAACCAAGAAGTTTCTTTTCTTCTGGCTAGTTTTCACAGTACTGAAGTGTGCTCTTCAGGCTTCTGAGGACAGGAAATCAACAGTCTTATGCAGTTATAAGTTCTGTGGACTTTAATAATGACTGCCTTGACCAATAGATATAATAATATAGTAATAGTGACATGGGTGTTATGAGAGCAATCAACTGCCTTCTGGTTGGACTTAAGGCCTGATACATAGAAGGAAACACATCTCAGCATTTGAATTCTGGCCTAGAACCCATGGTTGGAAAGCTCACTGGCCCCAGGTGTGAACCTACTACTATTATTTTGTTAAATAGGCATAACAAACTGTCCCGTAAACTCATATCTCTCTATGGATAGTTCAGTGCTACTTTCAGACACTATTATAGATGTTTCTTTGTGCCATAGATTAGTGGTCAAAGCCTAGGGAATATGTGTGTGTGAAGTGCTGAAGAACAAACAGGATGTCTATAGCATCCTGCTTGTTCTCACACCTAGAAGTATACAGACAGCACAAATAGAGAAGTAAGCTGGTCATTAAATTAAAAGAAAAGATTGTACAACACTGAATGGGGTAAGGAGGGTGATAAAGATCTAGAAAGAGTTAAGGGCAGAGTTTGGGGGTGAATGTGATAAAAATTTATTGTATAAATTAATAAGATACTTTAAAGATATAAAAAATAAACCTTTGGATGTTTAGTATTTCAGAATTTCATATGACATTAAAGTAATGAGATAACTTAGATTGATTTCAAAGGACAGACTTGTAAAGCATAATTGAACCAAAATGATGAACACATACTGTGGATTTGAGGATGTGAACAGGTAAAGCTGCCATGTATCATGTACAATGTACCATGTACCATGTACCGTCTACATGACCTATGATGAAGAATTGCTTTGATTCTCAAATTTCTTACGCTGCTCTTTAAGAATAAAACATATCAGAAGAAATACAGCTTTGGAATCCACTCTAAAAAGCGTCAGCATGGTACACATGTGGGATTGGCACCACTGCTTCATTAGATAGGTGTAGTTTTTATTGGTTTAAGTCTAGTAACATCACAGCTCTGATAACACTAATTACTGTTTTATATTTGTGTTTCTCTGATGCTATTCTTTAGATGCTTTTTAAAATCAAACTTCATATTCTTTTATATCAATAATGTTTGTAGTTGTTGTTTGTTTATTTGTCTGTTTTATTTTCTATAGATGAAAAGCATTCCCTCCCATGAGGCTGATGAAACACAAGAAATTCAAAGGGATCAGGAAGTTCAGCAGACTTACATGAATCACCAAGGCCTCTTCCCTAGGTTTTACCAGCTGTAAACAACTGCTGGGGAGAAGAGAGTTTTAATGATTCAATTGACCTCAAGTTGTACAGAAACTTTAATAATACAGCTTTGATGAGTCATTACTGGGTGGGACTTGGCAGTGATGTAGCTGCTTTTGAGTTACTCATGTCCCTCTAAGTAATTGATCACAGTTCTCTTGTATGTAACTATAACAAACTCATTGGCTCAACAAGTACTATTGGTTATGTCTTATTTACTTTTCCCATTGCTATGATAAAAAATCCCAACAAAAGTACCTTAAGAAGGAAAACATGTGTTTTGGCTCACAATTTGAAGTTAATGGTTGACCATAATTGGGGTCACAGCAGTGGGAGTTGGAGGTAAGTGATCACATGGAGTCTACAGTTAAGAAACAGAGGGCAATGGATGTGCTCGACTCACATTATCTTATACATTCCAGAGTCCCAGCCTAGAGCGGTGCCACCCATAGTGGCTGTTTCTTTCCACCACATTTGATATGATCAAGTAAATTTCCACAGACATACTCAGAGACCCATCTCCCAAGGAATTATTGATCTCTCCAAGTCGAAAATTGAGATTAGCTCTCACAGATAAAATAATTTATGTACTCTGTCATCTGTTTATCTGAGGTAAATAGAAATAAACATATGTGGGGAAATATTGCAATAAAATAATAGTTGTCATGAGCAAAAGCTATTCTAGAAAGACTGAGCTCACTTAATGAAATTCTTTCCATCCAACAAAGTTGATGGATGGCATCTGCGTAACAACTCGCAAGGCTAAGTACTGTCCTCCATACACATCCATGACCACATGTGTGCCCTGTACAGGAACATGTACACACAGAGAGATACAAGTGCATTATTATAGACACAGCAATGCCACTTTAGAAGTATCTAAGGGCAGAGATGCTAAAGAATAGAAAATAGTACCATAGTTTTACATCTTAATTCTGAATCTAATCTGGCACCTACCCATGTTTAAGCTTTTTCAAACACCCTTATCTTCCTTTTATTGACTGAGGTATCCTTAGTATCATTCTTATCACATATAAAACTATATTTCTATTTTACTCTAGCTCATATTTCCTGGTGTTATTATTATTATTATTTCTGACAACATACACACTTTAGATACATAATTTGATTTTGCCTCTGGATGACCCTGTTGTCTATGGCTGGGCATCACTTCATCACCAAGTTCCACTGTCCTTCTAAAAATTATTGAACTGTGTTAAGCCTAAAACTAATCTCAAAGTATGCAAATCTGTACCTCAGGCAGATCTGACAGGCAAGGGCAGTCCCACTAGCCTCCTCAGTTTGGAAGGGCAAGCTCAGAGCCAGACAATGGAGGTCAGATGAACACATGAGTGCAATTCACTGAAACAAAATAAGAAACTTAGATGAAAACAGGGTAAGGGAGAGTATAAGATAACAAGATACAAAATGTACAAGGACTGAAAATGTACAAAATATGTGCAAAAGTAAAAGAAATGTTCAAAGGAGAAGCAGTCTTGATTAAGTAAATCTTTAGTTGAATCAGTTTTAAATCATCCTTCATAATGTTAATTTTTAAAGCTATTGTAATTTTATAAAATACTTATTTCAGTCATTGTGTCATATCGTTTCATTTTCAATTATCTTTAATCATGTTTCTCTGGCCCTTTTATGATCCAAGTTGATTATTAAGAATACTTCTTTTCCCCTTGGCAGTTTCCCACAGTGACAAGGTCTTTACTTAGCTAACATAATTCATTCTCTAGACACATTATTAATGATGTACAATGGCCCTATATGTTTCAGAATACCCAGACGGTCACATATTCCACTGCAAATTTTCTTGCAAAATATCAAGTTTAGGTTTCCAAATAGACAAATATTTCTTAGAGACAGTCTGCATATTCATGCCCATGTGAATATGATTGTCATGCTTTTACACTCTCTACTTCAAGTTAATTTTTTAACTTTGGAGTACAATTTTGTTCTGTCATTTTAGGAATCAATTAGAGACAAACCAAAACAACAACAATACAATTTACGTAGTGCTATATCTAATAAGTCTCCATGCATTATGTTAAAAGAATATTTCAGGCTTGCAGGGACTGCTCAGTAGTTAAGAAAAACTGTACTAGAAAGTTTTAGTATATCTAGAAAAACAACAACAACAAAAACCAGCAACCACAACAAAAAGACACCCCAAGCCAAATGTTACATAAAGGAAAACAAATGTTACATAAGGAAACAAAGGTTTTTGTCCCAACCAAAAAACCAAACAGTTTTTAGAGCAGCCATGGTTAACTGGTGGACCCTAAACCTCTGAGGGAAAAGGTCAAACATTCCTTTCTAAGATCATCAGAAAGCACAGGTATTTACAATATGATTCATAACAGTAGCAAGATTACAGTTATAAAGTAGCAATGAGAGTAATTTTATGGTTGGGCTCACCACAATGGGAGAAGGATCACAGCCTTCAGAGGATTAAGAACCACTGGTTTAAAGGGTGAAGGCTACTAGGCTGTATCTACAGCAAAGGTGCTAGACAGTCTTTTCCCATGAATGTATCTTCTTATTTTATATTGATCCCTTTTAAAATTTTTTGCCTTACCAATATAGGCTGTCACATAATTCCTTCTTTATGTAGAAGAGAGGCACAAACACACATACACAAACACACACATGAGAGAGAGAGAGAGAGAGAGAGAGAGAGAGAGAGAGAGAGAGAGAGAGTCAATACCTCTTATTTAAGTGTCAGGCATTAATCACACCGTATGGATCCACTCTCATTTCTACATCTTAATTTAAATAGCTTGCTCAAATATCTTCTCCAACTAAAAAATACTATCATGTTAGGAGTTTAGGTTTCAACACATGCAATTGGAGGTGGATGTATAATGTAGTCTGTGGCAATGAGAAATGAAGTAACCTATTCTAAATTAATCAATAAAGTTCTCAGTCTTTCCCTGTCTCTGGCTGTCTGTCTCTCTATCTCTCTTACACACACACACACACACACACACACACACACACACACACACACACACATACACACACACATACACATACACACACACAAACACACACATATACTTTTTTCTATCAACCTTTTAAAAATATATCTCTAAAACTGTCTCCCTTAGCAGAACATGATAACACAGACCTGCAATCCCAGTAATTTGGTGACAGAGATGAGAAGATTTTCAGATGTCTGAATCTAACTTACATAGCAAGTGTCAGACTGACAGACAGACAAGAAGATAGATAGATAGATAGATAGATAGATAGATAGATAGATAGATAGATAGATAGATATTGAAAAGATATTCTCAAATTCTGTAAGATAAATTTATTCTGCTAACTTTTTTCTTTGCTATTCAGAAACCTTGAATTTCACACAACTCTGTTTGTCAGCTCTTAGAATGATTCCTAGTTACTAGAACCAGTTTTTTGGAAAGTACTTGACATTTCCCTACTGGTATTCTCTAACAGTTTAGAAGTTGTGGTATTACATTAAATTATTATTTTATTTTGAACTTGTAAAGGGTAGAAAATATGGGTCTAGCTTCATTATTTTATATGTGAACATCTAGTTTTCAAAATTTCTTGGTAGAGGAGGCAGTATTTTCTCCAGTGTATATTTTGGAGATTTATGGTAGTTAATTTTGATTGTCAACTTGATAGAATCTATAATCACCATGGAAACAAATCTTTTGGCATATCAGTGAAAGATTATCTAGAGCAGGTTAACTGAGATCAGATACCCAAATGGGATGGTACCTCTCCATTGGGTGGGGTTGCAAATGGAATTAAAATGAGGTAATGAATTGAGCATAGACATTCATCAGACTCTGCTTCCAAACTGTGGATGAATTATAACCAGCTACCTCAAGTTCTTGCTGTCGTGCCTTCTTCACCACAAGGAACTATAATCTTAAACTAAACCTTTTCTTTCTCTGGCTGCTTTTGTCAGTTATGTTGTCATAGCAACAAGATAGTAACGGACACAAAAGTTTGCTATCAGTAAGTGGGGTTGTTAGTGTGATAATTTGATCATGTGATTTTTAAGACCTTTGAAAGTGAATTTTAGAAAGAATGGGGAGAAGTTTGAAACTTTGGTCAATAATGGATGTCAAATGCTATAAATAGAACTCTCTGGTCATTCTAGTTAGAGCACATAAAACAAAATGCTGAGTGAAAGGCCCACAGAGAAGAACAATGATTCTGTTGAGAACTAAGCCAGAGATCATCCTAGTTGTATTATGGCAAATAATCTGGCTGTATGTGGCCCATGTCCTGAGACTTTGAATAAGGCTGAATTCTAAGTAATGGTCTAATGTATGTGACAGAGAAAATATTAGGGTAGGATAACATTCTGGCTGTGGTATGGTTGCCCATAACTTTTACCAAAGCCTACATTAAAGAAGAAAACAAGAGGGACAGGCATTTATTCAAATATCAAGCTCATCCAGAAAAGAAGCATAAGAAAGATTGAAGTTGCAGGCAAGGCACAAATGAGAAGAGGCAGCAATGAGCCTACTCTACATTGAGACAGGATTAATGGTGCCCTGATGGCAAGTCTCTACCCAATGTGACAACTCAACTCACTCTAAAGGAGTCCAAAATGGAAAGGCAGCCCAAGTGGCTGCCTGTCTAGGAACCAGCAAGGCACAGAGATGTTACTACATCCTTGGTCCAAAGGAGCAAGGTTCATGCTGAGCTGATAGAAGAACTTGATAAAACCTTCCATACATATTTGTTGTGTAGGCATGAAAGATGTGTTGTCATGGAATACTGGAGGCTTGCCCACATGGTGTCAGAGAGTCACTGAGGGAAAGGAGTAAAATAGAAAGGAGACATATTTACATGAAAGAAAGGAAAAGAAAGATAACTGGAGAGGGATGCAGTGAAGGGATAGAGAAAGACAAGGGTGTTGAGTAAAAGATTTACCAGATGTGAAAAAGAATTCATAAACCATTAAATAAGTTTAGTAAGGGAAATAAAAGTGTGAATGCTTTTTTAAATAAACAGTAAAATAAATTCTAAATATTACTAAACTTATAGTAGAAAGAAAATAATGGAAATACACAGAGAATAAAAATTTCCCAATAATAAAAATTTTTAAAAATGAGATTAGAGAAATGCAGGGAGGAAGACAAAAACACAAACACAATACTTTTAAAATAGTAGAATAAAGCAAAACTCCTGCAAAAGGATGGTGAGTATAAAAGTAGCATGAAGAAAATAGGACAAAACAAAAAGTGTTGGCGTAAGCTATCTCCGGATCTTGAACAATTAGAATCAGCAGTAGATACATGGGGACAGAGGGCCAGCTGAACTCGTGTTAATAGACTCTTTTCTTCCCTACCATTTATTGGTGCTGAACTTGCACTGGACAAATGTTAATGTCTACCAGAGTTGCTTTCTCTCTAGCGGCTCCCTTATGTTGCGTACCATCGGCCTCTACAGGCACACTTAGCCTTGCCATCTGTGGGCACATTCTCCTACTTTCACTAGACTCCTCTGGGCAGGATAACACTCTAGCCAGTAAGTGTCTCTTCAGAGTATTAAGAATGAGGTAAACAACCACAGCACTAAGATGTGTGTAGGTGGATCTCTTTGTACTTTCAAGATCCACTAAGCAGTCACCACAGTGCTGGACGGATGTCTCTGTGGGGGTGTAGCCCATTAGTTCTTTGGAACATTTTGATGTTAAAAAATGAAACCTATGACAGACCAATGGTAGTAGAGGTTGATTTAATGTATCCACTGCTGTCAAGCTCAGGGTTATCAGCTGGGCTACCAGAACTAGTCTCAGTTGACAGGATCTGTACCCAGACACTGAAGGCTACCTTTCCAACGCATTGTCTGCCTGTCCTGTTCCCTACCACTATCTTCCATTGTTCTCATTGTGTATTGATTATATCATGATGAACCAAGCTCCCTGACAAAATTATTCCCTGATCCCTGGGTCCCAGAATAGATCCATTTTTAATGCTAGGCACCCTCTCAAGATAGCATTTAGCTCCAACTTTCGGAGCCTAGGAAAGTGACAGGGTTCACTTCTTCTCTGTTTCTGAGCCTCCTCTCAAAAGGAATTACTTTCTCAATAATACTTGAACGTGTGTATTTGAGGATTCCAAGAGCCATGAGTGCGTCCTATAAGGAGAACCGGCAATGTCTTTTCAGGAGGGTCAGCCTTTAGATACGGCTCCTGTCTCCTCCCCATGCCAATGAGCTGAGCTGCTGGTCTTGTTTTGCAATTCGCTGGGTCAGTTTCTTTTTCTGCCCTTGTGTTTCTCTTTACTTTTCAGCTGCCCTACCACCCACTGGGTGAATGTCTAAAGTTCTTTCCCTCTTTGGTGTACAGTCCACTCTTTCTTATCCTGGCTGCTCTCCTCCACATCACACAGAAGCAGTGTCTAGGCTGTCATCTTATCTGGAAATCTCCGAAGTCAAGTATGAATTAAATAAATACCTGGATGTTTGTTACTTGGCAACAGTTCATTAGCGTAGGTTGTTATGATGTGCATATCAAAAACAATTATAATTGTCATTTATAGAATTTGAGAGTTTATATACAAAACATAGGCACAGAAGTAGGAGTGGTGTGGAACTCATTGAGAAGGGATGAAGGGGACTGTGGGACAAGAATGGGGGAGGAATAAAAGTGACTAAAGTCATTATATAAATGTGCAAAACTGTCATACAATCTTAGATAACTGGAAAAATATAAAAATTAAAACAAACTGATTCTCAAAATTAAAGTTTGTAAGGTGATTCCACATGTATTGTCTCATTTGATATTTTTGGCCCCATGAAGTGGGGTGGAAGTAGTATTTTCATAGTAGCTATGAAACAAAACTTTGAGTCTGAAAAGATCCATCCAGTGTCTCAACTTAATACAGAATTAAGTCATTAATAAATCATATACCTTCTGCCTTAAAGAACTGTTTCCTGCTACATAGCATGTCATAAAAACAAATCTATAATCTATACATCTTAATAATAATAATCAAACAGGTATCTTCCCATCCACCACCATCTTCCCTTTATCAGTATGTGAGGTTTTGCTGTGCTCTAAGATACCACTGATTAAGTCTTCTTGGGAACAGATTTAATTTGATAGCAAAAAAAATTTTTTAAAAGCCCCCCAAACAAAAAATACATACAAAAGCAACAACAACAAAAACAACAACCAACAAACTGTCAATCACACAAACAAAAGCCTGGAAAATTCTAACACGCTTAGGCCAAGCCTTATTTTCCTCAGTGATTTACTATCAACTCTATGAAATGTGGTTTTACATTCATCTCAGTCTTCAGAGTGAACACAACAGCACTTCCCTATTACTTCTCTATTGTCAGCTGAAACTGAAGCAGGGAAAGGAATCAGTTTATCAAGTGCTTGCTACTGTGTAAGCATGGGGACCTGACTTCAGATCCTCCAACCCTACACAGAAGCCAATTGTGTAAAGCATCGCTGAACCCTGGTGCTAGAGGTAGTGGGTGGCAGTGGAGATCTAGTATCCCCTGAGCTCACAGGCCAACCAGTCTATCCAGTAAGCTCCAGATTCAATAAAAACCCTTCTCTAAATAAGAGGGAAAGTGATAGAGGAAAAATCCTCGGTGTTAACCTCTTTCCCTCAAACTTGTGCCCACAAATATATACACATGTATTCATACACAAATCACACAGACAATACAGATAAGCTTTAAGAAATCCAGCCAAAGAGCTTTAATTTTACAAAAAAAACCATAATTTTAATATTTTTTCAGTGTAGATACCATTTAAACTTAACTTAGAATGTGATTTTCTATTATAATTTTGAAATGTTCACTAAAGTGTCTAGACATCGCAGACAGCACCCATTTCTCACAGATTTGTTATTAAGTTTGTTTTCCTACGCTGTCGTTGTCATGGATGTATGCATGTGATTACTTCCACACTCCTTTCCCAGCTTCCTCCATAGGCTCCTCTCTCCCTCCTTACGAATCCTGTCTCCCCCCCACCAATCCATTTTCCAGGTTCATTACTTTCAGGTTTGTTTTGTGACCAATTTTGTAGGGACAGCTGTGTGAGCATTGGATTGGTACTAGCCGCTCTAGCCTGGTGAAATCTTCAGTGGATTTAGAGAGGAAGGTAATGACTCCCTGTTTCTCGGAATCTATCAGTAGCAACTAGTTAAGCAGTGAAGAGCAGGGCCCCCAGAACCTTCTCTCTATTCATCTCAGATACTTTTTATGGGAATGTCTTCCAAAGTTACTGCTTGGGGAGGATGTGATACTAATTACAACCCTCACAGAGTTGTAACTTTTACATTTTTCCAAAAAAAAAAAAAAAAAACCTTCCCAATATTTAACATTTCAAAAAATCCTTTAATCACCTCAGTTAAATATATACACATAAAATTAATTGGTTATTTCCTCATGCCATGGTCTAAATGTAGCTCTCAAATCCCAATGTTTGAAACTTGATCCCCAGTGCAGCAAGGTTGGGTGATGGGACCTTTAGGGGGTGACTCCATCACAGGGTTCTGCCTTTGTGAATGATTGGCAGGTTATCTCAGGAGAAAAGACTCTTCAACACAGGCAAGTTTGCCATTTTTCTCCTGATGCTCTCTGACATGCTGTGATAGTAGGAAAAGTGTTTTCAAGAGCTACAAAGAGAGCACGGGTGGCATGCTCTGGGATTTTTCTGCCTCAGCATTTCTCTATAAGGCCAAGCTGGCCTCAAACTCAGAATATAGTCCTAGCTGTTTTCAAACTGAAGATCCTCATGCCTTGGCTTCTATAGTACCATGATTACAGGCCATGCGCCATGCCCGGGTCAGAAACTTTATTCTTTATAAATTGTCCAGTCTATGATATTCATCTATAGCAGTAGAAAACAGACAGTAGAAAACAAGAATAAAGTTCATGAAATATGTATTAGCAGTACAACAAATGTAATGGTTGGTTTAGTTTTACATGGATTTTGGTTTCTGTCATTTATGACTCTCTTCTAAAGAAGTCTGTGCTAACCTTTGATGCTAGCGCCAGTTTCTACAGGTTCATCCTAAAAGCTGCCAAGTACCTTGCTTCAGGAGCTTTGACATGGTTTTATACCATTGTGTTAATTAATTAATGCTTATTCCTTCAGTATTTGTGCCATGTCAGGTGCTGGCTTATGACCAAGAAGAAAGCCCTTTAGACAATGAAAGTCACGGCATTAGGAATGGTTCTTCCTTCACATTGTATCCTGTGAGCCCTATCACCTACCTATGTTGTCAAACTCTCAGATTCAGAGTTTTAGAAAGTATTTTGCAAAAATAGTATGATGATCTTTTAGGTGAGAAGTGAAAACAAATGTGGCCACCGTCAGAGTCTTCTGAATGTTTTAGCACAGCTAAGGTACCTCAAATATACCAAATCGATATCTTGCAAGAGAAATAAATAGAAGCATTAGAAATCAAGGTCTTATGATGTCAAATTCTCTGTCTGGAAATCAAGCCACAGACCTGCCAGCCTGGCACCACGATGTCAACATGACATGGAACTGAAGATGCTGAATCTAAAACAGCTTCTTAGTATCCAACTCAAAGTCTCATTAAGAGGCAGGAGAGATGACTCTGCACTGACTGTTCTTCCAGAGAACACAAGTTTAATTCCCAGGATATCACAAATGTCTGCATCTCTAGTTCCAGGGGATCTGACACCTGCATCTGGCCTCCATGGGCACTGCACGCAAACAGTACACAGACATAGGCATAGAATAAAACAATTTAAGAAGACAATTTCAATCTTACTAACATCTTTTTCACTCAGTTCATTGATCTGAAAGCTGCACCTGAACCATGCACACTTAAGGCCGGCTGTCCCTGCTGCAGCTCTGCTGGGTCGTGGGAAAGGTCCTTGGCTAAGCCATTGTGCTTGGGACATTCTGGGTTTTAAATTCCTGTTATTTAATTAGAAAAATTCTCTGAGAGGAAAATGAATACAGAGTTTCTGCAGAACATAACTGCTCTTAATTTTAAATGTGATAGCACAAGCTCAAAAAATACTACTGTCAATTATGGCTGTGCTATGCTCTGCACCAGGCAAAGAAACCTATTTCAGCAGATTAAAAAGCACATTAACCAAATCACCCCCCTACCATTCAAGTTCCTTTTAAAAATGGTAACCCATATTGATTTTTTAAAAGCTTTTCAAAAGTCAAAAATATGCTCAGTCTTCAAGGGTATTAGAGATGTGAATTTAAGGTTAAGCAATAAACACAGGTTATACTTACAAGGTGCTGGGACTAAATAAATCATGACTGTTCCAGAATAATTATCTTAATGAGAAAAAAAAATCACAGGAAAGTAAAAAAATTCATTAAATGTCTATATAGTCTCACAAATGTGTGGAAGGTAACAGTGAAAATTAAACTTTATAAGCATTCCTAGGTATTCCTGAAAGATTTTCATCAAAGACCTTAATTTCTGAATCATATGTACATCTTATTCAAAATGCAGGATTGAATTGGCATAACTATGTCTGTGGAAACTACAAGATGTTCCATAATGAACTCCAATGAACTCAGCCTATTGACACACACACACACACACACACACACACACACATACATATTTACATACATATATACATATATGCATATATATATACATATATACATATACACACATACACACATATACATATACACACATATGCATACATATATGTACAGATACACATAAACATATATATACATGCATGCATACATACATCTATGCATATATGACTATATATACATTTGCATATATATGTGTATATACATGTATATGTGTGTGTTTGTATATGTATGGGTGATGGGACCTTTAGGATATAACTCTGTCACAGGGTTCTGAACTCATGAATGGTTAACATGTTATCTCGGAATAAAAGACTAAGCATATATACACATGTATAAATATATTGTTTGTGTGTGTGTATGTGTGTGTTTATAAATGTTTGTTTTTAAGACACTAATTTGTACTAATTTAATTGAAGACTTCTGCCTAAACAAATAAGTAGGATAACTACTCTTCATGACTCTAAATTTGTTTCGGCTAAGACTCCCCCAGATCATTTGTTTAATGAGGAGGTGTAGAGAACTGAAAAGTATTGAAGGAAAAAGTGAGGTAACGAAACACTGGCTCCAACTGAACTGCTCTATCTTGGTCCTAGTCACTGTGGATGCAGAGCGTCCTGATGGGCACTCTGATTTTCTCACACTTTATGGTTAAGAATGAAATTCTTGAGAATCCCTGAGCCTAACCAAAATATAATTCTTATGTTCTGAAATGTAATAAATACAATGTACATCAAACACTATTTTCTGGTCTCCAAATCACTACTTCAGCACTAGGTTATTTGAATTTTAAGGACCACTGAGTTGGTGAATATATAACAACATTGCACTAAAAATGGTTGAGCAGGGCAGAGTGTGAAAGACTGGGTCAGGACCTAAGACTCAAGAAATCCTCCCTCCTTCAAGCTCATGACTCATCTCAGAACCCTTGCTTATCATCTTGGGTGAAGGCAGAATACTTGCAGAATTATGAGACAATGCAGAAGCTGAGAGATGCCATAGCTGCGGACATGACATGCTTGGGAGAGTCACGGGAGATATACACTGGAGACTCAAACAGAAGATGCCAAAAAGCAATCTTGAAAGGTAACACATTTTATTTTAGAGTTATATGCCAAAGAGGCATGAGATTGGAGGGGAGCTTTAAGGAAATTTCAGAATGTATCTATGATTTAGATTGCAATTTTGTTAGAACATGGGTAGCTAACAGAAGAAGCTTTCTGTTGTATAGAAAGAAAGGGGGTACATACAGGATCCTACACAGAAGCATTGTGTTGGCACAAAATGGATACTATATGCATGAAGTGAACTTTGCAAACATCTGAGCACAGAACACCTAGACAGTGGTTAGAGAGGGCACAGCAGAGCATTCAGATAGTCGTGACACCAAAGAGAGATCAGCTCTGTGGATCAAAGCTATTTTTGTTGGATCCCAGATTAACAATGAATGGCAGCTTTTCAATAGCAAAGCATGATAAATTGATTAGGCATCTAAACAAAACAAACAACTATGATTTAGTATGTGAGGACAGCAAATGCTTCTTCCACACATCTGGTAACATCTTCAAGAAAGAGAATCCATCTGTTATATTTTTGGATATTTAACTCCTTGGCACAGTCCCTAGAATATAGTTGGCATTTAAGCATTTAATAAATATTTATTCGATGGAAAAATAAAGTTACAGTAATTCTGTTATGAGATTCATTACTTTGATCCCATGAGAGTCTTACAACTCTCGAGACTTTTGCTTTGGGCTTTGGGATGATTTCATTTGCTGTTGTCACAGCTGCTGGACAAATCCCAGCAGAATAAACAATGACTTCTCCTTGCACTCCAGCCTGGGATCATGCACATGGAACTAGACAATCTCCCTAGTGTTACCCAGATTTGTGATTGCCTCTATGGTGGTTGCTCCATTTTGCAAGTCAAAAATCCAAAGATTTCCCCAGGGTCCTTGATTAGTGAAGAGAAAAACTGGGCTTCAGTACTAATGTGTTGGCTAAAATTCAGATCCTTTTCCACCCTACACAACTACAGGTAAATGTGTATCAGCAATGCACCTGGCACCCAGAAAATAGGGAATATTTGTGGAGTGTATAACAAGAGCAACTGTTCTGACTATACTTAAAATTGCTAAGGATATCAATAACTTGGACCATTAACTGAATATCTTAGGAAATGATATTTTATTTCTTACCCAGATATTGCTGTTGCAGATTCGTGTCTTTTGCCATGCTTTTTTTTTTTTCTGAGTTTAACTGAGGAGCAAAGAGGGGAAAAAAGAAACAAGACAGGCTACACTACTGTTATTCTGTTAGCCATCCTGTCACCCACTCTCTGCTCCTGTCCACCCACTCAAGAGGGACTCTTGGTTGTCTTTGCCTGTCTCGGTGTCCTCTGATACATATCACCTAATGACTATAGTTTCTTAACATGTGTCCTCTGGCTTCCTGTCGGGTACCATGGGAAGTCTGAGGCAGGTGTCAGTGTGAATCTTTCTCTATTCCTTCTTGGGCTTGGCAGCAAAGGTAGAGCAACACCTGCCTCCAAGGCTCTCGCATTGTCATGTCCACAGCTCTAGCTCCAGTAGAACCTGATATAGTGTTTCTATCCCCTCGAGTTTTCAACCAGAGGGATGAAACAGCTTTTTGTTACCCTTAAACTCAGAGCCTAGATCTCACTTTCTGTTCCTCGTAAGTAGCTCATAATTCTGTGCTTTTTTTCTTAAATCCCCTTAATTCTTTTCTAACACCCTAGCTTAATAAGTGTCTTATTTCCTTATAGGATCTTCCCTGGTGGGACACAGTAAGAGAAATCCACTTTCAAAAACAATGTCCAACACAGAAAAAAAATGCATTTTCACATCAGACATTCTCAGATTCAGCAGTATTGGAACTTGGGGTTAGATAGTTATATGTTCCAGGAGGTTGTCCTGTGCATTGTGGGAAACTCAGAAATACTCTCTGACATTTACACCCCAGACAGTAGTACCTACATGCTTAAGTACCTCATTGTTGCAATAAAATACCAGAAAAATTAACCTAAAGAAGGAAGGGTTCACATAAGCTCACAGGTCCAAGGTATGTTCTACCACAGCAAGGTAGTCAACAGCAGGATCTTGAGAAAGCTGGTCACAGTGAACCCACAGTTAGAAACCAGAGTGATGAGTCTTAGCATTAAGTTCCCTCTTCTCCTTTTTACTAGGTTTGGATGTGAGGATGGGTCTACCAATGTCAGCTAACCCAATCTAAACAATCCCTGGCCGGAATAGCCAGAGGTGATTTGATCTAGAAAATCTCAGAGGCATGCCCAGAAGCTTGTATATTAGATGATTCTAAATCCTATGAAGTTGATAACATTAACTATAATATAATCCCTCCCCAAGGTGTGACAGCTAAGTGTGACTCCAAAGTGACAAATGATCTCTATGACAACACTATCTCTGATTAAGAAGTATCCTATATTAATCATATTTTACAGATATGTTCATGTCGATGTCACAATTATTCCACAATTTGTATTTGTGTCATTCACTACTACTCATTTTTATACATATGGACTCAAATTCTGCATGGATCCGCAAATAAGTGAGGTCAACCATCAGAGTTACATGGTGCCTTCAAGAGCAATAGCTGTAAATTATCTGTAAATACACAGCTAGTTGTCCTGAAACTTAACTGTTGTCCTATATGTCTCCTTTTCTAGTGGTTCTTCATCTCAGATCACTTTGCCTCACTGTCCACTAAGGAACCAATTGAACATAGACAGTAAGCTTTGGTTGTATAGAATGATGGGTTTTCTAAGCAGTTATTGGACAAATGTCAGGAATGTTATTCCATAGTTTGATCTATGCAGCTTAGAAACCCAAACTTCCACAGAGAATCATCAGCTCCTGTTACCAATAATGTCACAAGACATCTTGATTTTCCCATTGAACTATGCTGGGGAAAAGCCGTCATTTTGTCAACCTTTCCACCCTCTTTAGCATATTTCTTTGTACTCATAAAGCTATACTGAAGTCACCAAGTTATGGCAGCTTAGACATAAAAAAGTTTAAGTCATCCAAATTGTATTAAAACCATGACATTTCTGACTCTGTGTTCTACTGTCTTTAATGTACTTGCTTCTCTATAGTCCCTATCAATACAGTTTAGCAAGAACTTTGCCCCAGTTTTGTTTGCAAGACAGTCTTGAAGGCAGTATTTGGAAGACAGCCTCATTGCTAATAGAAGACAAAGACAGCATTGGTAACTACCTTGAGCCCTACAGTTTTAGTAATGTATTAAAGAAACATATTAAAAAGCATTTTAAGCAGCTATAAAATCTCTACTTACTTTTGTTCCTGATCATGAATAGTTTGAACAGTAGAAACAAAATAAAGACCGTGTATTTGTGATAAGAAAGAACAAGGTATGTACTATAAAACTTATTTTGCTATTATCTTAGCAGATCTGGATACCAATCTATTATTAAACTCTACCACTTTCATTTTTTTAATTTACTTTTGATATTAATCCAGTGGAACACTTATTTGAGGAGGTACGACTTTGTATGCATTTTTATCACAAGTGTGGATTTATTGAAAAAGAGAGACCATCAAACACTGAACAGCCACTTCGACCAGAACAAATCCTCGGGTTTTACCTTTAGAGCCTCAGCTTCCACCAACTCCATACCTCCTGTAGTACAAAGTCTGTTCATTCATCATCAGAGCTTTCCCTTATCAATACAGTCATAAAATCTGCATCATGGGGTAAAGAATCTTTTGTACTTGAGTCTTGGGCATAATACAGTATTTTGGAGACTTATTCTAGCTGTTGTTTGGATGGTCAATTATATATATATAAGTTTACCACAATTTAACTATTCATGGTATTTTTTGCTGTTTATTGCTTGATAGATGGCAGGTTTCCAATTTATTGATGATCATAGATTCAGCTGCTATAAAATTCAGTGCATATCTATTTGTATGGATATACATCTTAGTCTTTAAACAAGTCATGAGATTGCTAGGTTGCATGGTAAATATGTTGCTTATCTTTTTAATTATTTTTTATTCTCGGCATTATAATACAATTGCAAAGTTTCCCCTTCAAACCCTCTGCTGTTCCCTTCCTCGTTCTCTTTCAAAGTCATGGCCTCTTTTTTCTATTAATTGTTATTACATGTATATATGTACACATATATGCAAAATGTAGAAACATATACATAGGTTAGGGAAACATATTCCTAATTATAACATGTTCACTCTGTATAGTGTTATTTGTACATATGTTGCATAACTTTTGAAGGAACTATCTAACTGAGTTCAATGGTGGTTGATCACTACTGACAACATGTCTATGTTTCAAGTGTTCTGTACACTAAGCTGAACTTGATAATTTCATAATGCTCTATTTCATCTATTCTAGAAGAGATGTGTTTCTGTATAAATATAATTAAACCTTTTGCTTCATTTTAGCATGGCTTTAAACTTAAATAAAAATTAAATTGTGTCAAGAGAGTTTTCATAATCCTATTTTGTAGCCTTCTAACTTAATTTGTTATATTTTATCACAACTAATAAACAAGTTTGTGAAATGTCTTAGTCACTGTTCTACTGCTGTGAAGAGACATTATGACCTAAAGAGCTCTTATGAAAGAAAGCTTTAATTGGGGGTTTGTTTACAGTTTTGTAAGTTTAGTTCATTATGACCATAGCAGAAGCATAGTGGTGTGTGTGGTACTGAAGCATCAGCTAAGTGCTCTATCCTAATCAAGAGGTCGAGAGAAAGACACTGTGATTGGTACGGGCTTTTGAAATCCCACCTCTAGGCACATATTTTCTCTGAAGACTTCTAATCCTTTCAAATTATGTCACTCTCTGGTGCCAACAATTCAAATATAAGCCTGTGACTCTCATTCTTATTCAAACCACCACATGATACGTTATTATTAATTGTGTATTCTTCCATATTTCCTTAGCTCTCCTCTATAACTTTGTCTGTTCCAAGATCCCACCTACAATTACCCATTACAAACAAGCTCAGCCTCCTGAGCTTTGTGTGTGTGTGGAGGTGGGTGTGGTTTTTCACTTTTCTTATTTTTTTATTACAACAAAAGCTTTCAGGAATATTGTTCAGATATTTTATAGATCGATCTCTGGTGAGATTTGTTTAATGTTTTTCCATAATTAGATTATGGCTATGGAATTTGCCAAGAGAGACATTGGTACCATTTTTATGACATCGTAGGAAGAGCACACACCATCACCATGAAGTCCAATTGGAATAGATTGCTTAGGTCATATTTTTTAGGTTTCTCCATTGTTAGATTACAATATTTTTTATGCTATGCACTTTGGAAAGAATTTGCTATGTTTAAGCCACAAACATGAACTAAGTAGTTATCTCCATTGTCTACCTCCTTGAAAAGTGAAAGAGAGCATAAATTATTTAGAATTTTTCTGCATAAGACATTTTTCTATTCTTACCTACTTCCTTATTCATTAGCTAATTTGTATAAGGATGAATTTGTGAGTACTTATTTTACATTTAGATTTAGCATTAAAAACATCTTTATTCATTTTATTCCTCAAAATTTTTCTCTTTGGTCAGTGGGAGTGCTTTCAGCTCTTATTTTGATGTTATGTTTGGTTCTCTATGTTCAGCCCTTCTTGACTTTTTTGTCACAAGATGTTTAAGAATAATATTTTACATTTCTTGCCACAGCTATTTCTCCCAGGAAGTCTGGCTTTCTTCAGTGGAGAGAAGCATCAGAAACTACACTTGTAATGCTAGCTCACTGCTACTAGGGGCCATTGCTACTAGGCTCTCCTGCTGACAGAACATGGAAAACTATACATACAATACCCCATCTATATACATGTATCCATATCATTTCTATATGTAGCTATTTTATCTTCTGCCAAGCAGGAGTTCAGATTGATAAGTTGAAAGCTGATCCATCCCTACATAGATCATTACCTTCTCCATCTTTGGTCTTCTATAACCTCCTATTCCAACAGTGAGCAATCTGACTCCAAACAACTAGTGGTATTTGCTTTATTGCTTACTTCCAGTGAACAGAGGTTATTTCCTGCATTGGTAATAAAGCTAGATTGCTTTCACACGTTGTGTATTCTATCTTCGAATTCTCTAGCACTATAAACAGTTTTTCTTTGCTTCTTTCAAAAATCACTTCTTGTGCTGTAAGATCGTATGCCTTTTGATAAGTGCATAGCGATCATTGCTCTATTATGAAGCACTTCAGTGGCATTTTAATCCATTGTGCTGTTAACCCTCTTCTTTCTAAGTCCCAGCAAACATGAATATCTTTATCGTTTCTACAGCTTTGTCTATCTTAAGGGAAATCTAGAATATGTATATTTTACAGAATGCATTTTATCTCAAAAATACATTAAAATTTATCTACATGTCCATGAGGTTTCATAGTTTACATCTCCTTTAATTTCCTTATGAATCTGTCATAAATTATTTACCTGTTTACCATGGAAGAGCCATTTAATGCCTCTTAGTTTTTAATAGTTGTGAATATTGCTACCATAAACATAGTATGAAGGTGTTGTGTGAATACACATTTACAAGTCAGATAGATAAATACCTGAGAGAAATTACTGACATGGTAAGATTAAATGTAGCTGTAACAGAAACTGATATATATTACAAAATGTCTTTACCTTCTCACCAACAATAAAGGCAAGTTGTTTTGGGTTTGGTTGGTTGGGCTTTTTTTTTTTTTTTTTTTTTTTGCAGGGTTTTTTTTTTTGGGGGGGGGATTATGTATCTTCACCAGAATTTTGTATTGTAATTGATCTGTATTTTCTATTCTGAACTTACATATTATTCCCAATTCTTCACTCTCTCTGTGGCTGTCTTTCTTTCCACTGCTTCATACGCCTAACCAATACACTGTCAGCAACTTTGCTTCAAACATAGATCTTTTTAGGGCAATTCATTTATTAAGAAAAATTAAGGTTTCACTTGTTCTGTCTTTACTTCTTCTCTGTGCTCTTTCTTTTCTTTGTAGATCCTAGTTTTGGACCTACATAGATTTCCTTGTGCCTGAAGAATGCCTTTTTAACATGTCTCACAAAGCAAGTCTTCTAGTAATGAATTCCCTACTTTGGTTGTCTAAGATAATATTTACTTATTTATTGAGTTCTCACTTTTCAAGGGTAATTTTATATGATATATGATTTTAAGTTCATATTCTGTTTATATTACATTTTTCTCTCAGTTTGTGTTTTATTTCATTTTCAGATTTCTTTTTTTAATAATAAAATTTAATTGTTACAGAATTTTATAGAAATGTTCCATATAACAGAACAAATTAATACAGTATTTCTAATGAACAGTTTACCAACAAGTACCAGAGCATAAATTGTGCATAAAATTTTATCTAGTAAACTTATTTCTTGGACTTTATGTTGACAAAAATATGTATGATCTGTAGGATATCTATCACAGTATTACATACAATAGTGAATTATAAGAAACGTCAAAATTAAATACAGAATTAATAAATTATGAAATTACTTGTATACATTTCTATAATAATTAAAATGCTATTTTTTGGCTAAAACTTTAGAAGCCAATATAATCATCTAATTATACCTTCACATTATAAATATGATTAAAATAAATTAAATCACTTTGTAAAAGCATTATACAATTGGAAATTATTCCTGATAGATCAACTCTTACAGTTTTATAGGCCATCCATTTTTTCTCCTTTGAAATGACAAAGGAAAGTTCAGTCAAAATAGCATACAACCTAATCTCATAAATCACACGTTTAATGTTACTTGTTTTCGGTAGGCTTTGAAAACCTTACTACTGTCACACTCAACTAGAAATAAGTTGACAACTCCTGACTAAATTCAGAGAAAATAAATATTAGTCTTCTAAAATATACAGGACTCACCTCCCTAATGTGAACATAAAATTCAAATACCTCCAATGTTCTCCCTTGAAGATATGTTAGCTTCACTCTGAGAAAAGAGCAATATTCCTTTGCATTTCCCAAGGCCATTACACTGAGATTCATCAGATATCTATAACACTTGCTGAAGTTACCCCTTAAATATTTCTATTTGACCAGTATGAAGTGTCCTTTCTTATCTTTTTTGGTAATTTTTGGTTGAAAGTTGATTTTATTTGATATTAGAATGGCTATTCCAGCTTGTTTCTTGGGACCATTTGCTTGGAAAATTGTTTTCCTACCTTAACTCTGAGGTAGTGTCTGTCTTTGTCACTGAAGTGTGTTTCATGTATGCAGCAAAAGGCTGGGTCCTGTTTACATATCCAGTCTGTTAGTCTATGTCTTTTTATTGGGGAATTGAGTCCATTGATGTTAAGAGATATTAAGGAAAAGTGATTGTTACTTGCTGTTATTTTTGTTGTTAGAGCTAGTATTATGTTTGTGTGCTATCTTCTTTTTGGGATTGTTGAAGATTACTTTCTTGCTTTTTCTAGGGTGTAGTTTCCTCTTTATGTTGGTGTTTTCCATCTATTATCCTTTGTAGGGCTGGATTTGTGGAAAGATATCTTGTAAATTTGGTTTTGTCATGGAATATCTTGTTTTCTCCATCTAAGGTAATTGAGAGTTTTGCTGGGTATTGGAGCCTGGGCTGGCATTTGTGTCCTCTTAGTGTCTGTATGAGATCTGCCCAGGATCTTCTAGCTTTCATAGTTTCTGGTGAGAAGTCTGATGTAATTCTGATAGGTCTGCCCCTATATGTTACTTGACCTTTTTCCCTTACTGCTTTTAATATTCTTTCTTTGTTTAGTGCATTTGGTGTTTTGATTATTATGTGACAGGAGGAATTTCTTTTCTGGTCCAGTCTATTTGGAGTTCTGTAGGCTCCTTGTATGTTCGTGGGCATCTTTCTTTAGGTTAGGGAAGTTTTCTTCTATAATTTTGCTGAAGAAATTTACTGACCATTTAAGTTGGGAATCTTCACTCTCTTCTATACCTATTATCCTTAGGTTTTGTCTTCTCATTGTGTCCTGGATTTCATGGATGTTTTGGGTTAGAAGCTTTTTGCATTTCGCATTTTCTTTTACTGTTGTGTCGATGTTATCTATGGTATCTTCTGCTCCTGAGATTCTCTCTTCTATCTCTTGTATTCTGTTGGTGATGCTTACATCAATGGCTCCTGATCTCTTTCCTAGGTTTTCTACCTCCGTGGTTGTCTCCCTTCATGATTTCTTTATTGTTTCTGTTTCCATTTTTAGATCCTGGATGATTTTGTTCAATTCCTTCATCTGTTTGGTTGTGTTTTCCTGTAATTCTTTAAGGGATTTTTGTCTTTCCTCTTTAAGGGCTACTAGCTGTTTACCTGTGTTCTCCTGTATTTTTTAAGGGAGTTATTTATGTCCTTTTTTATTTTTGTCTTTTATCATCATCATGAGAAGTGATTTTAGATCCGAATCTTGGTTTTCCTGTGTCATAGTGTATCCAGGACTTGCTATGGTGGGAGAATTGGGTTCTGATGATGCCAGGTAACCTTGGTTTCTGTTGCTTATGTTCTTGTGCTTGCCTCCTGCCATCTGGTTATCTCCAGTGCTACCTGCCCTCCCTTTATCTGATTGGACCCTGTCCTTCCTGTGATCCTGGTTGTGACAGAACTCCTTAGAGACCAGCTGTCTCTGGGATACTAGGATCCTGAGATCTTGGGTGTGACAGAGCTCCTGGGAGTCAAGCTGCCTCAGCAACCCTGAGATCCTGCTGTGACCAAGCTCCTGGGATTCTGTACTCCTGAGATCCTGTGATCCTGGGCATGTTAGACCACCTGGAAGTGGAACTTCCTTTGTGTGTTATGGTACTGGCTGAGGAGTTCACACCCAAGGTCTGCTCAGGGTACAGGCCGAGACAGGAAGGAACCTGTGCCACTGGTCCGGCAGGGTTCCTGGGTCCCTGGATCCCACTGGTCCCAGTTACTCACGGTGTTGAGATAGATGTTGAGTTCTTCTCACCTCTGATCCTATGATCCTGGGCGTGTTAGAGCACCGGGGAGTGGAGCTTCCTCTGGGTGTTGTGGGACTGGCTGAGGAGTTCGCACCCAAGTTCTGCTCAGGGCACAGACCTAGACCAGAAGGAACCCTTGCCACTGGTCCGGCGGGGTTCCTGGGTCCCTGGATCCTGTTGGTCCCAGTTACTCCTGGTGTTCCAGTTTCAGATTTTTTAATGAGAAGCTCACTCTATATTTTATTTCATCACTATCCCCTCCAATTACTCCTATGATCCTCGCTGCCGCTCCAATTCATTACTTATTAATCATACACACACACACACACACACACACACACACACACACACACACACACACACACACACACACCCCGAGTCCAAACAGTGTTGCTCATATGTATATGTTTAGGACTGACCACTTGGGATTAGATGATCTAGTTTCACCTGGTGTTGTCATTGTGCAGGTCTTGTTTAGGCAGACATAATGTTGAGATCTCATGTGTACAGCTTCCAATCATATATAAAGAGCACTATCTCACAGAAGATGCCATGGTCCTCTGACTCTTAGAATCTTCCTGCCACCTCCACCTCTTCTGCAATGTTCCTAGAGTTTTAGGTGTATGGGTTGTCTTGTAGACATATAAGTTGAGGTCAACTGTTATCTGTGGTTTGGGCAGATGTGAATTTCTTTGATGGTTTCATCTGCTGCTGATGAAAAAAAAAAAAAGGAGCTTCCCTGAGGAGGAGTGAAAGCTATATACTTTCTGTGGATATAAGCATAGTTTAAGAATGTAGTTGGGAATTGTACTGGTCTAGGAAAATCACAGTAGCAGATTGCCCTCTCAGATGCATGACCTCATCCACCGTGAGTAATTATCTATATAGGCTATCCTTTAAATATTTCGCCTTTTTCATTTCCTTTTTTTTTTTTTCTCCTTGTAGTCTGATGATGTGGGGATTCAATCTTCAGATACCACCCAAAGATTTTTTAAATAGGTTTTTATTTGTTTGTTGTTTTTGTTTGTGCTGTAATTGGTTTTTGTTAGTATGTGTTTTACTCTATGTTTCAGTTTGGGAAGCATTTTCTAAACTACCTTCAAGTCAGTAATTCTCCTGCCTCTTTCCATATTAGACACAACTAAGTCATTCTTCATTAGGTTGCTGTGCTTTTCCTTTCTAGAATATTGTTTAATTATTTACAATGCCTATCTCTCGGATACATTCATTGCCCAGCTGTTCTTAATGTTACATGTCCCCTCCAGAGTTTTTATGTGTTATTTATATTGATATAGGTTTTAATGGTTGTTGTTGTTGTTCTTCTTCTATATTTCAGTAGAAACTTGAATAGTGGAAGACCTAAAACATAGTCAACATAAATAATAGGTCACTTATTATTAGAGACTATAGTGCATATGCTTTTGTTTCAATATTCCCTAGTAAAGTAAATGAAATAATGCTAACAGTAGTCATATTAATGGAGCACTGACTGTTCTTCCTCGAGATCAAAGTTGGATTCTCAGTACCCACATGGTGACTCATAACCCTCTGTAACTCCAGTTCTAGTTGTAGTGGAAATAATGCACTCTTTTGACCCCTATGGGCACGAGGCAACTATGTGGTGTACAGAAAATCATATATATGTATGATTTTTTAAAGCAATGGGATGGGGATGATTTTAGAAATTCTCCATTCATACTTCATAATCTTAGAGTAAAGCATACAGATTATAAACATGAGATTAATGGCTTAGAAATTCTCACCACTGTTAACCCTGCTCACTCTACTGTGGTTGACATATAATAATTCCAGTAACTACAACAATGAGGTTTCTAGAAGTAATTGACTTGTTTTTGCATATTCTTGAAAGCCCTGACATATGACCCCAAGTAATGACCATCCAGAAAACATGTTTATCAATCACCTAACAGTTTTAACTTGCCACTCACTGGGTACTCCTAGCAACTGTCATTCTCAGGTCAATAAAAGAAGCTTTCAGCCTTCATCCTTGTTCACTCCCATTTTGCCTTATAATTGCCAGCATGTAAGAGACAGGTAATTCTGCAGACTTTCCCCTAAAGTAAAGACTGCAGAATCTCACATCTTTATCTCTCTTCATTCTCTCCAATCTATGTTATTTCAATTATAATATTAAGAGTTCTTTGGAAAAATTCAACTTTGAATGTCAAACTTCAAATTCATGACAACCTTCTAACTCACAAATTTAATTATACACATGTGATAGTTAAAAGTATTTCTAGTTTTTTAGGAGATACAACAGATATTCAATTCTACAATAATCTCTGGGTTGTTGAAACTTTAGATTTCACTTCCCAGTTCTCTAGTAGCACTAGAATATAAACATCTGCTTTGCCAGTCCTCAGTGAGCTGCCTTTTGAGTCTTTTTTCCAAGGTCTTTTGCTAATGAGACTAGGAACACTAAAAAGGAACCCCAGTTTCCCCAGTAACACCATTTTCTCTGATGTGCAGAAATGTGTGTGCTTTATTTTACTTGGAAATCTTTGTATGCTCCTCGCTCCTTGTACTGATTAGTTTGGGTCAACTTGACACAAATTGGAATCATCTGGGTAGAAGGAACTTCAGCTGAAGAGTTGCCTCTATCAGATTGGCCTGCAAGCATGTCTGTGATGCACCTTTCTGATAGATGACTGGCGGAGGAGATCATTCCATCATGAGTAGTGTCATCCCTAGGCAGGTAGTACTGGTCTATGGAAGAAAGCAAACTGAGCAAGCTAGGGAGAGCAAGCTAGTAAGCAGCACTCCTGTGTAATCTCTGCTCCACTTCCTGTATCCAGATTCCTCTTCTGAGTCCTTGTTCTGACTTCCCTTGATGACAGAGGGACTATAACATATAAGATGAAATAAATCTCTTTTCTCAATTGGACATAATATTACCTGAGGACCCAACTACATCATTCCTGGGCATATACCCAAAAGATGCTCCAACATATAACAAGGACACATGTACCACTATGTTAATAGCAGCTTTATTCATAATAGCCAGAAGCTGGAAAGAACCCAGATGTCCTTCAACAGAGAAATGGATACAGAAAATGTGGTACATTTACACAATGGAGTTCTACTCAGCTATTAAAAACAATGGCTTCATGAAATTCTTAGGCAAATGGATGGAGCTAGAAAATATCATCCTGAGTGAGGTAACCCAATCACAAAAGAACACACATGGTATGTACTCTCTGATAAGTGGATATTAGACCAAAAGCTCCAAGTAACCAAGATACAATTCACAGACCACATGAAGCTCAAGAAGAAGGAAGACCGAAGTGTGGAAGCTTCAGTCCTTCTTAGAAGGGGGTAAAAATACTCACAAAGGAAATATGGAGACAAAATGTGGAACAGAGACTGAAGGAAAAGCCATCCAGAGACTGCCCCACCTGGGGATCCATTCCATATACAGCCACCAAACCCAGACACTATTGTGGAGGTCAAGAAGTGCTTGCTGACAGGAGGCTGATAGAGCTGTCTCTTGAGAGGCTCTGCCAGAGCCTGACAAATACAGAGGAAGATGCTCCCAGCCAACCGTTGGACTGAGCAGAGTGCCCAATGGAGGAGTTAGAGAAAGGACTGAAGGAGCTGAAGGGGTTTGCAACCCCATAGGAAGAACAACAATATCAACCAACCAGACTCCCAGGGACTAAACCACCAACCAAGGAGTATACATGGAGGGACCCATGGTTCCAGCAGCATATGTAGCAGAGGATGGCCTTGTTGGTCATCAATGGGAGGAGAGGCTCTAGGTCTTGTGAAGGCTCGATAGGAATGCCAGGGTGGGGAGGCAGGAGTGGGTGGGTGGGTAGGAGGACACCCTTATAGAAGCAGGGGGAGGGGTATGGGGTAGTGGGTTTTGGGGGGACCAGGAATGGGAATAACATTTGTAATGTAAATAAAGAAAATATCCAAAAAGAAAAAGAAAAGAAAAGAAAAAAATCTCCTTTTTCTCAAATTGCTTTTGATCCGTGCTTTATCACAGCAACAGCAAAGCAAACTAGAACATTCCTACAGGTTTTCTTAGTCACCCCGTTTCCTTCTCAACAGTCCTTGTGATTTTTGAATACATTATGAAGAAAATTTTTCTTTCCTGAAGCCAGAAACAAATACCAAATGAAAAGCTCTGGATCTTATTAGTCATATCAGAATCAGAAAGGATAGTATTATGATATACCTGAAACAGATGACACATAATACTTTAAGGAAGCCAAATTTAAGTTATTGTAGCTAGTAAAAAGGAAGAAAATGTCTACCATCTAGCCAACTAAACATCTGAAAGACAGTAGGATTCATCCAAATACCTCCAGAATTAGCTCTTCGTGGGAGTGCTTTAGTAAAATGTGCTTCAGAGCAAACTCAGGTAATTTCAATAAGAAATACACACACATGCCCACACCTCAGATGAGTGACACATCCATTGTTAGACAGTTTCATAAAGCTGATGTTTATAAAATTGAATTCCTTGTTATACAAAGAGTTTTGATGGAAGAAAGTTGTTAATGGAAGAACTGTAAGTAGTAGCAGCAGAATTCCACTAATTGAAATATTTTGCTAGGAGATACATTTTTCACAACAATTTTTAAATGTGGAATCCTTAATATTGCTGTTTCAATTGTGGTAATGTATTTATTTTTGCTTTTAAAATTAGATAAAAGCACATTTGAAGTCAAGGGAAATGTAACAAAATCACCAGCAATTACTTTCTACAAAATACAGAAAGTATAATCATGAAAGCGTAAATTTTTACAAAAAATAAATTCTTTTTTTCTTGGTTGAGAACACACATGCAGTACATTTTCAATTACTTATTATCTATTCAGCAACTATAAACATTCTTCTATGAAGTTTAGCCTGCTTTGGGATCTAGACGCATGCACTATTTCATAGTGCTATCTGATAGGTTTGTGTGCAATTATTTGAATACAGGAAGATTAAGAAAATTTTAATTTTTTTTCTTGTCAATAAACATTGGAATAATTTACAGAGATTATCCTCAGGATAAATAGAACCCCACACTTCTGATGCTAAGCACTCAGTTTTTTGCCATACTACGGAATCATGATTCATGTTGGTCTGTCTTGAGATATTAAGGAATTTACGTCAGAGAATAAGGCCCGGCAGAAATAGTTCAATGGAACTATAAAAAACAGCAGAGGGAGCTTGCATGTCAATAATATGTGGATTACCGAGACAAGGCCACCTCTCTTTGTGAATTCACGTGGCTAGCTTTAATATGATGACTACATGGTGACTGGAGTTGCAGAGACTCTGAAGAAAAATAATTGTCCTATCCATAAGTATCATATACATCTTAGCATTTTAGAGTTACAGTCTTTTTCAACTGAACTACAAGAATTTACAGGCGTGTATGTGTGTGTGTGTGTGTGTGTGTGTGTGTGTGTGTGCGCGTGTGCACGCGCGCACACATCTATGTGGATAAAACTGTGATCTAATCACGAATACTGTTTATCGAAGTCTACCTGGGAGACCATTAGAATCACGTGGCTACTGTACACTGGTTTTCAGCCTAAGCAGATCAAAACCCAAATCATAGGAATAGACCTAGTATACGAAAATTAAACTCAACTAAGCAGAAGCTTTCAGCTAACCACTACCTGAAACCTTACATTTTATCCAATCAAATATGTCAGTCTCTTCTATTTTCAATTTGATTTTCTACAATTTCTATCACAAATGGTCAAACATGGTCTGAAATATCAAACACAAAATACCAGAAACAAGTAATTAGTGGTTGACATAATGCATCTTTCTGAATAGCATATGAAATCCTGTGGTACTCAGCTCCCTCCTATTGGAGATGCAGGAGACTTTCTTCCAATATATATACGTATGCTGTGTATACCATCTGCTTGCCCACTACTTTGTAACCAGCTCATTACCAGATAAGCAGCCAGGGTATCCTGCTTATATTTAAGCAACCCTTATTCTCCTGAGCAGTGACTCCCAATACAGCAAGTAGTTAATGCTGGTAAGCTGAATATGACAGAGAAGTTACAATGTGCTTCTTTTAAGAGAAAGTGTGAATATTTGGGCTTCCCGAGGGTGTTAGACAGGTTTTAATTGCTGTAACAAAACACCTGAAAGCATAAAAGATTTATTTATTTATTTATTTATTTATTATGGCTTCAGAGGAATTTCCATATGGTCACATGACTTGGCATCATTTGGGGGTCTGTGACAAAGCAAAGCATCATCTCAGTGGCTTGTGTTGTATTCTCAAAGCAGAGACGATAAGGGGCAAGGGTCCCAATACACATTTCAAGGACACACCCAGGATTGTGTTTCTTCTAAATCTAGGTCCCATTTCCTCAAGTTATCATCACCTCTAACGGTTGCCTAAGTTTGAGAGCAAGCCTTTTCACACACGAATTTGAGAAGGCATCTATGACCCAAGCAGAAAAAAAAAGCATGCTGTGGAAACAATGACTCCGTCAATCATTTTATCTCAACACAGCAGATTTGTGGATCAACTCACAATACAATGGTAAATAAAGAACTTTAAATAAAGTATATGTGATGATAATTTTTATAAAAATTATTATCCCCGATTCCAGTTAATGTCTGTGCATACTTTGTAAATTAATATACCATAGGTGTGCACACACTGTGACAAGCCCAGTGCATGTAGAATCTACCAGAGTCTGTGGTTTCTACAAGTCCAGCAGGGCTCTTAGAATGGTAGGAGGCCTGGTAATTCCATATTCATGAATCACTCAAATAAATTCTTTAAAATTTAATTTCTTAAACTTTCATTAATGATACAAAATAGTAGGTTTCATTAGGACATTTCCATATATATGTAAAATGTACTTTGTTCAAATTCACCCTTGTGCTGATTAGTTTTTAGGTAAAATTAACAAAGACTAGGGAAGAAAGAACATGAATTGAGAAAATGCCCTCATCAGATTGGCCTGTGGGAAATACTGTGGAGTGTTTTCTTGATTAGTGGTCAATGTAGGAGGACCCAGCTCACCATGGGCTGGTGGTTCAGGGTGCTGTAAGAAAGCAGGCTGACAAAGTCATGAGGAGCCAGTAAGCAGGACATCTCCAAAACCTTTGCATCAGTTCCTGCCTGCCTCCTTCCCTGCTTGAACTCCTGCCCGGACTTCTCTTAAGGATGGATGGACTATTACCTAGAAGCTTAGGTCAGGGTTTGTTCACAGTAGGTAGACTCATAAGACAACTCCATATTACCTTTGTTGTAGACGTTTTATTTCCAATCTGGGGTTTCTACCCTGCCTTTAACCATTCAGTTCCCGAATAAAAGACACACAACTTAAACAATACAAGAGCTGGGCGGATATCCACCCTCCATGCTATTAGAATCTACTCTCCTATTGATAACCCTGAGCTATTACTTACTATGTTTCATCTGGGCTGCTCTTCACTCCAACTGGCCAGGCCTCGGGGCTGTGTTTTCATGACTCCTAACCCCATGGTCTTCTCCTCCTCCTCCTCCTCCTTTCACTTTGTCCTCCTCTTCTTGCCTCTCTCCCCTAACCAAATCACTCCAAACCCACCTACCTCTAATCCCTCCAATAATTATCTATAGCCAATTTAACCAACAGTTTGGAATCAAGAAACCAGGTTTGCACAACAAAAGTCTGTAAACATAAGAAGTCTCTGGTAGGCCTAGACCTCCAGATATAGGATTTAGCATTGCAGTACAGAGCACAGACCAGACCCCAAGGACCTTCTTGTCCTCTTTCCTCTTCTGCTTTCTTGTCAGTCTCAAATAATCATTCTGCTTTCATGGCACTTCTTTATAGAAATTTCAAATATTATTTTACATTTGTCCTTATAAGTCTGAACTTCAAACCTGTACCTCTATGATGGCCAAAAGTATTGAGCCAATTTGTCCTGTATTTATTGACCACTTTACTAATTTTTAGAGATGTCTTGTAAAAATAATTTTCCATTTGCCTATTGGTGATTAATGGGAGAGAGTATTGATTAATTTTAAGGTTTTTGTCATTTAAAAATATTTATTTATGTGCATAAACACATGCGCCACAGTAATTATAATAATTGGTGCACCAAGAACATAAACACATAAAACCCAATTTTTAACAATCAAAGATTTAGTCTTTTATACATTCTGCATATAAGTTGCCAGTGACATGAATATCTGTTTATCTACTACTTTGTAGACTGTTTGTGTTTTCAGTTATTAGGAGGATTATGTTGTTGTTGTTGTTGTTGTCGTTGTCAATTAGAAGTGTCTTAGTTTAATATATTCTCCTTAGTTCCTGCTCTTATTTCCTGGACCATTGGAATCCTGTGCAGGTGCCACTGTTTACATCTTGAAGTGCTTTCCTTAGTGTTCATCCATTTGTTTCAGTGTCTCTAGTGCTATATTTAGATCTTTCCTCATTTTTGAGTTTGTTTTCACACAAGGGTCTAGCTTCAATTTTCTGCTTGTGCTTATCCAGTGCTTCCAGGACTATTAGTTGAAGAGATATTTTTTTCTTTTAACCCATGTATGCAGTCGGCACCTTTACAAAAATGAGTTGTTATAGTGGAGAAAATTCATTACTGAGTCCTTCACTTTATACATTGATGTACATGTCGCTTTGTGCCATTAAATGCTATTTTTTGTTACTACTCGTAGCATAATTTGAAAGCAAGTACCATACCTCCAGAATTACTCATTTGTGTTGGCTATTCAGGGTGGTTTTTGCATCTCTATAAACTTCCTACATTCTTGTATTATTGTGAAGAACATAATTGAAATCTGAAGATTTATTTGAAAGGTTTATTACTAATTACTTTATTTGAATGAGATTTATTTTCCAGATTCTTCCTTTGCAAGTTCCATAGTACAGAAAAAGTTATGAATTTTGACTACTGACATTAAATCTTGCTACTTTACTTAAAGTTTATCAGATCTATGAAATTTCTGGTGTTCTCTGGGATCCTTAAAATATTGGACCATGTTATCTTAAAACAGGGACAATTTTACTCTGCAAGAATAGACAAATTTGTCTCATTGCTTTTATTATTTTAGAGGAAATTCTCATAACTTTTTCACATTTATCACAATACTTGCTATAGATATATTGTATAGAGCCAAAAGTATTATATTTTATGGAGCTTTGTTCAATCTATATCTAGTTCATGTTTTTTATCATGAATGAATGCTAAACTTTGTCAAAGGCCTTTTAACATTCATTGAGATTATGATGTGGTTTCTGTACTTAAATCTATATTATGTGCTATGTTATATTACAGTTACCGATTTGGGACCTCATAAAACTGAAAAGCTTCTGTAAGGCAAAGGACAGCATCAATAGGACAAAATGGCAGCCTCAGAATGGCAAAAGGTTTTCACTAAACCTACTACATCCAGCAGAAGGTTGATATACAAAATATATAAACAACTCAAAAAATTGGGCATCTACAAATCAAATAACCCAATTAAAATGGGTATTCCATATATTCTTAAGTATGCTTTCTTGGTAATATTCCTGAGTTCTTAGAAATTGTAGCCATGTGTTCCTCCTTTTCTTCCTTTATATCTAAATATAGGTTTTTGTTGGCCTTGAGCCCCGGGCCCAGCTATATCCACTGGAAATGGCATCCCTTCTCCTGGGAATTCCCAATCCTTATAATCTTTTATTTTCTCTTATATATTAGTAATGTGTTTTTATTTAATTCATTGAGTTTTTATTTCTGACATTTCTATTTATTTATTTCAATTTCCTTGCTGAGTCTCTAATCCATGCTGCTACTTTCTCATCCACGTTTCAAACCTATCTTGCTGGCTTTCTTCTCTATTTGTGAGGAACATATCTAACTTATATTTCTAAATAAAGGCAAAATTTTCTAACATAGGGAAAATCATTTCAAATTTTGAAAAGAACTTATTGAGAAGGGAATAATTACATTTTCCTAGTCCTCCTAGAGGATGAAAACCTATGCTAGTTGGTGAGAAGAAATTTAAACTGAATTCTAAAATAACAATAACAACAAAAAGCAAACCAAAACACAAAGCAATGATAGCCAGAGATATCAAATGCATTAAGGTACTTATTCTTTCTAAGTTGCGCCAGAATCCTCCCTTTATATCTATCCAACACCTCTAAAACTCAACGTTTTGGGAGTAGAAATGGAAAGCAAGAGGTCAGGTTTGACATATGAGACAGAATCAAAGAAAACACCTCTACAGAGTGGTCGTAGAGTTTAATCCCCATAAAGAACAAAATTCCAGCCTTGACACTATACCTGCAACCGCACTATCTATTAAAAGCAGATGTAACCACTTACATTTAAGAATAAAGCTCTCAATGGTCTTTTCAATGGCAGAATTCATATATTCATAATCCTCCCTCTTTCTCTCTGTTTTCTTTTATCTACTCCTCCTTCATTATTTAAATTTCATGCATGGCTATGATATATAATAATCATGTCCAAGTCTTATTCTTCACCTCCAATATATCCCATTAAGTCAAATTAATGCTGCCCTACATGCACATGATTGTGAGACAGCCACTTGGACAGTGCTCCAGTGGCACACCTCCACGGAAAAGTATCTCTCTACTCAGCTAAGGATGGGGCATTGATGGCTCCTTCACCACCTATGCTGGAATTTTACTTGGCTTTGTCTTGTATAGGCCACCACAGATGCTGTGACTTCATGGGCACCATAGCCGTGTCAAGTAGAGATAGTATTTCACAGAAGTTCTTCCTACCCTATGGCTCTTAGGTTTTTCTTATCCTTCTTCTACAGTCTTCTCCGAACCATAGGGTGAAGAAGTTTAATATAGATGCCCCATGTAGGACTGGCTGAGCACTTATGGTCACTGCTCCTAGAAATCACGGATTACAAAAGTGAAAATCTTTATCAGGCATGGCTTACTTATGACATGTCGTCCCCTTATGATAGGAAATCCCCAGAGGCATCCAAAATAATACAAGCATTGTTATTGTCCTTGGTTTCCCACCATAGCTAGTTTGCAAGTGCCTGTTACTGAAAACATCACTCATGTGGGTTGCAGGTCATAAATAAATGAATCTTAAAATGACTAAGGGATTTTCTCCATGATCAGCTTTCATAGAGACGGCAGATACTCTATGGGTTTGTGGGGTAGGAGAGATATGCATGCTCTTATGCATCACGGGCACCTTCATGCAAGAATATCAACCTGTCAGTCAAGGTTAGCCTACTTGTGCAATATAGGCATGACTTTTGTGAAAATAGCCAGTGGCTTTCTGATTGGAAGTGTGGTCTGCTCCACAGGAAGGAATGCATGCCTGGTAGGATAGAGTCAAACTCCTGGAAATTTTGGAGTCATAGGCTCTAAGAGGGGACCTAGCACAGTTCTGCTCAACAGTCATGTAGTCAGCACATTACCATCTAAGTATTTATGTTTTTGCCCATATATTTGTGTTGCTTTCAACCTTGGTCAAAGAAGCTCCTTTGTGCATTGAGACATGGCTAATTCAAAGACTCATACTTGGTCAAAGTGCTGAAAATAAATACCAGAACTTTCAAGACTGAAGATACTCTCTTGTTTCAAGTTTTAATTTTTTTTTTTTTTTGAGCAAGAAACTCCACACTAGAAGTAGCTCCAGTGTTTATGTGTCTGTTTTTCATTTGCTATGTTGCCTTCAAAATTACTCAATTCTTTTGAAAAAACAAGCAAAACATTTAAAAATAACAGAATTTCATAAAAACAAATCCAGTTATACTAAATTATTATGAAGTCTTAACCTCAAAACCAAGAATAAATTAAACAAAACCCAATGTGCTCTAAGGAAGAAAGCATCTCAGTGATAATTAAATGCTGTCCTCTAGATCACTCCCAGTGGCCACTGCACACATCACTACAATCCCACCACGCCAAGAGTGCGGAAAGATTACGGAGGTCTTTTAATTCTGGGAAAATGTTTCTTAACTGAAGTTCCTTCAGAACAGACATGCATCTTCCCCACACCTGCGGGAGCACCGTTCTAGCTGTTAGACTTCAGTGCCAGGGATCCTACAACTTCAGAGCTGGAAATAAACTTAAAACTCACCTGGTTCTGTAAATTTTGAATTAACTTGTGTACATCCAGATAAATATGCAAGTTAAAAAGCATGCGGATCCAGATGCAACAATTTTATTCATTGCATTTCATTTAAAACTCTGATCTCTCTCTCTTGCCTCTCTCTTACATCTCTATCTCTTACCTCTCCCCATTCCCTTCCCCCCTCTCTCCAAGTGGTCATGGCCGGCCTCCACCTCTCCACTTCTCTACTCTCTCCCTCTCTCTGCCTTTCTCTGCCTCTACTACCCTCTTAACTCCCCTTCCCATGCCCTAAATAAACTCTATTTATATCCTGAAAAAAAAAAAAAAAGTCTTGCTGAGGATATAAGCCATTCTTTTTTTTTTTTCCTATTGATTATTTTATTTATTTACATTTCAAATATCCCCTTTCCTGGTTTCCCCTCCATAAACCCCCGATCCTATCCCCCCACCCCCTGCTTCTATGAGAGTGCTCCCCACCCACCCACCCACCCACCCACTCACCCACTCACTCACTCACCCACTGCCTCACTCCTCACAGCCCTAAAATTCCCCAGTACTGGGGCATTCAGCCTCCACTGGACTAAGGGCCTCCTTTCCCATTGATATCCAACAAAGCCATCCTCTGCTACAAGCCATTCTTAAGCCCAGTGCCCAGCAGGAGGTGGCCAACACAAGACAAACTCAATGGCATCTTTGGAAGTTCTTTGTCTCGTGTTTTGTGGGGGATTTTTTTTAAAACTTTTATTCTTATTTTTCACCTTATAGGTCCCTTGCATATATATTATTGCTTTCCATATTGTATTTTTATGGGATTGCTATGGGTGTCTATCTATCTAAATGTGCTTCTCATGGTTTTTTCCTTGATTCTTTTTCTTCAGTTTGTTTATTTTATCCTGTTATGGTTTATTTGTTTTGTTTTGTCTGTATTTTATTATATTTTATTTTATTATTATTCTTTACACACCTGTTTGTTTTCTAAGGAGAGAGAAATGACATGCATTTGAATACTGAGGAGAGGTGAGGGGCATCCTGGAGAAGTTGAGGGAAGGAAATTGTAATCAGAGTAGATTATATGAAAAAGTCCATTTTGAATAAATGGAAGAGAGAAAAAACCTGCATATTGAGTTTGTGACTTTATTTCCCTATGATCTGGTAGTTCATTTGTGCCTTATAAAACTGTCAGTTCTTGAGAAATTGTAAATTAAAAAACATTACTATATCCACATTGTATAAAGCAATGAGTCATATGCAGGGCATTTTTTCAAATGCATTGTGTAATTTGCTTTGGCTATACTCGCTCCTCATAAATATGTCTACCCCGCACACTCCTGCTCTCCTTTTCCCAATCCCCAGTTCCACATGGAGAAAAAAAAAGATCTAGCTTACTTTGCTAAATATGATGATCTCCAAATCCATCCATATCCCCACAAATGATAATTTTATTCCTCCTTACATACAAGCAAAACTCCCTATGTATATTAATGATATTTAGTTTATCCAATCATCTGTTTATCGACAGCAACTGGATCACTCTTTAGCTATGGCAAACACAAGTAGCATAAAAAACACAAATGTATTGGCTGCCTTAGAGTCTTTAGAGTCTTCTGAGCAATAGCTGAATCACAAAGTAGTTCTAGTTTGATATTTTTGGTTATTTTTTACACCTGCTTACTGATCTCGACGATGGCTGCACTTGTTTGCTGTTCTCCTATCATTGTAGACACCGTCCTGCTTATCTGAGCCTGTGGCAGGATTAATTTTTGTTTTTTAATCATAGCCATTTACACATGGGTGAGATGGGATCCTAATGCTGTGATTTGTCTTTGACTGATAGAAAGGATGCTGAGTGTGTCTTGGTGTGTGTCTGTTAGGCATCTTCTAAGAGGTGGCTGTTCCCTTCATTTTATGTTCCTCACCTGGATTATTGAGGGGAAGTGAGCATTTAATTATTTTAGTTTTTATATATTGTAGATATCAACCTGATGTCACATTGCTGATGATTTTTCTTCCTTTCTTAAGGGTCTTTTTATCGTGTTGTTTCCTTTGGGATGGAGAGGCATTTACATTTATATATTTCCCATTGGTCAATTCTTAGAAGCATTTTCTGGGCTATTACAATACTTTTCAGAAGGCTTTTGGCTAGGTATACATCTTAAAATGTTTATCATGTTTTGCTCCATTCATTTTAGAGTTTTAGGTCTCACATTAAGGACTTTGATCCATTTTGAATATATTTTTCTACATGATGAGAGACATGGATTGAGTTTCATTTTTCTACGTGCAAATACCTCATTTTCCCAGCACCATTTGTTAAACGTTACCATGATGCATGTTTTTACATTTTGTCAAAAATGGGTAGCTCTGGCCATGGTATTGTAAAGGTATTTGTTTCTTGGTGCTCTGCTCTAGCAGAGTCTATGTATGACTATATTAGTGTCATGTTGCTTTTGCTACTACATCTCTGCAGTATAATTTGAAGTCAGGAAACCATGACATCAATAGCATTATTCGTTTTATTCTGGATTACATTGACTTTTTGGGATATTTGGTGCTCCCATTGAAATTTAGGATGGCATTTTCTCTTTTGGTAAAAAATGACATTGGAGTTTTGATGGAGCATGCATTAAGTCTGTAGATCACTTTTGCTGGTATAGTTATTTTCATAGCATTAATTCTGTCAGTTCATGAGCATGGTAAGTCGGCCCATTTTTTTTCTTGTCTTCTTCAATTCTTTCTTCAGAATTTTTCAAAGAATGACATTCTGCACATAGTTTAAGAAAAACCATGTTGTGTTCACGCCAAGACTAGGACACTTTGGGGCACATACAGCAGTTAGATTGAGGGGAACAATAAGTGGAGTTGTAGACCCTCCCTTCTTTGCTTCAGAAAAGTGACAACCTATTCCTCTGTCTTAAATAGCAAAGGCGTATGGGGGTGAAAAGGCTCTCTTAAACAGAAAGAGCACACACAGTGTTTTAAAGCACTGATACATCTTCCTTTAAAAAAATATTTTCAGGCGTGGAAAGTTCACTCTCCAGCTGTGAGCATCTTGAAAATTGATCCCAAGTCGCACAAAAAATGACCACAACAAAGTTGTGATTCCAAAGTTCCCTTGTGTTTTTCATTAAGAGACACAAAGTAGTTACTTGGTCTTTGTTAAAAAGATCATCCAAACTTGGCTTGATTTGGACAAAGAAATGAACTCATGTTCACCAGGAAAGCCTAAGAACTGTGCAGATAAAAGCTAGAAAACATTCTAAACAATTCCACTAGGGTGAATCGAGTCCTAAGATGTATTTATGAGGTAGAAAAGAGCTATGTAGTTTGGAGTTCTGCTGTCTAATATTTCATTTTTAAAACATGGCTTACACTGGGCTATTATGGAAAATAATTTCCCTTCATTTTCTTCTATTACTCCAAACCTTCAGGGACAACCAGCTTCATTTAAATGCTGTATATTAATTTAGCTAAACTGAAGAATGTAATGGAGTGTGTGTTTCCTATGTGACTATGAAGAAAATATCAGGATGCAGTTTTCACTCTAAGACAAATTCACTAGCTCACAGGGTAGCTGCTGCAGAGACAGATGCTATAGGAATTGAAAATAATAGGATCTTAAAGTTTGCTGGGCAGTGGTGGCGCACACCTTTAATCCCAGCACTTGGAAGGCAAAGGCAGGCAGATTTCTGAGTTCGAGGCCAACCTGGTCTACAGAGTGAGTTCCAGGACAGCCAGGGCTACACAGAGAAACCCTGTCTCAAAAAACAAAACAAAACAAAAAAGTTCAATTAATAATGACTAGAATCTCCTCTCTGCTCCATTGCCCAACAGTCCACAAAGACACTTGTGGATAGTCACTGGGATTCTTATCAAATATCCAGTGAATGCTTACAACATTAACATCGTGGTAGGAACCATGGAGTGATAATACTGTAGACCTTGAGTGAGAAGCAAGCAGAACTCAGAGAGACCATTCCATCAATGGCTTTCTAGGTCTTGAGTACTTCTTACAACAGCTTCAATAAATGGAATTTTATCAGTATTTCAGAATCCTGTTTTAAATTTTCAAGCCCTCAAAGCTAACATTCAAATAGGAGTACACTTAAAATCACTAGCTTAAAACTTTCTTAAGATCCAAAGATAATAAATAATTCACTCAGTGACAATTGACAGGTGTCAAAGACAAGTATGAAGAAACTCAACACTTGAGAGGGAGAGGCAGGCAGATATTTCTGAGCTCAAGTTAACCAGGGTTCCTTAGTGAGTTCCAAGTCAGCTGGGGTTGCATAATAAGAGCTTGTCTCAGAACAAATATGCAAACCAAATAAAGTAAAAATAAATGCAAATGTAGATATGCCCAGAGTATTGCTACTGTTCCTGTTTCAATAAGAAAGTAGCATAAAATCAACAGATCTTCCTTAAGATTTCTAAATATGCACACAAGATACTGACCTTAAGTAACATCTTTCTTTATATCAACATATTAACAAATTCTCTTCTATGACTCACCGGATTAATTACTTCTCCTACTCTCCTTCCCTTTTCTTTTTTCCATTGCAATTATAGAAGAAAAGTGAAACATTTACAGCTGCTCATTCTGATAATTCACCTTTTAATAGCAAAAATTATTAGGAGACAGCTGCACTGGTTCCAGCAGAGATTGCACTCTCGTAGCTATTGACCTCAGGATGGAGAATTTAGTAGATGCTCCAGTTTTGTGGCATACACTACGTCTGTATTCTAGTTAAGAAGAATTTTGTCCATATTGAAACTCTGTTAAATTAATGTTGAACGAGAGGAAGACATGACAGCACTGTTTGTAAATTTAATCAGGCACAAGAAGTTCCCTATTTTTAAAAGGGCGTGGCAAGCCAGTGCCCATTGAGGAATGAGACACTGTCTTACTGCCCTGAGATATGTGCTGTCCTCTAGGGAAGCATTCTCTTGCTGCTCCACAGAACACAACTGACTTGCCGCTTTCCTATGACTTCAATGGTTCCCTAGACAAAGGTGCGCTAAGTTTCAGTGTTTGTTTCTCCTAGTTTATGTTTTAGTTCTTTTATTTTCATAAACATATGGTTGAGATCATAAAAACACACACACACACACACACACACACACACACGATCTATCAGCTTCTGATACAACTGCTCACACAGACGGAATGTCAAATGGAGAGAGGAGTGTCCAAGGAAGAACTTCAGTTCCTAAATGGCTTACATTTATCTCAGAAAATAGATAGAAATCATGGTTAGAGGGCTGCAGCAAGCAGGAGTGCGTGTATTCATGAGAGCAACTACTCAACACACACATACATATGCACGCACATGCACACATTCACACATGTGCCAAACATATACAAACACATGCAGACACATGCATCACACACATACACACACATGCACATGCATACACACCACACACACAGACATGCCACATACACACTCATGCAAACATATTCAAATGTACCATACACAAACACATGTACACGCAGACACATGCATCATACACATACATGCACATGCACACACAGACACACCATACACACACACACCGCATACACACACATGCCACATATACACACATACAAACACACTCAAATGTACCATACACATGTACATGCAGGCACATGCATCACGCACATACATACACACATGCACATGCATACACACCACACACACATGTGACACGTACACACACAGGCAAACATACTCAAATGTACCACACACATACGTATGTTTACATAGACACATCCATCACACACATACACACACAAGCACACACAGACACAACATACACACACATACACACACCCCACATACACACACATGCCACATATACATACATGTAAACACACTCAAGTGTAACACACACACACACACACACACACACACACACACAAAGTTTCCTGTCCTGAATAGGAGCCCAAGAGCTCCAGATAAAAAGAGATAGCATGTTGCAACTCTTTCAAGAAGGGAGAGGCTGTGAGGCTATGAGAGAAGATTTTCCACATTATCCAAACCTAGGACACTGTGTCCAACCCTTGGCTGTTTCCCTTCCATGCTACCCAAGAAGCTCCAGTCTGTGCCAAAGAGGTATTCAGCAGCATGAGTCAAACACTGGCTTATTTTTTAAAAACTACCATCCCAGTGAACTCTGCCCTTCTCAAGAATTCTCCAAATGCAATTATTTTCTTAATTTTTGTGGCCATATTCACCAATCTGGGCCATTTTATATCTCACCCTGAACTACAGGAGTTTGTTTTGCTTTTTATAGACTTTCTAATGCTAGAAATAACTGTGTCAATCCTTGATGCCTTAAACTAGAGGAGATTTATCACTGATAATTTAAGATATACTAATATTAGTGCAAATTATTTCAGTATAATAATAACATAACAATTAAGTAGTAACACATCAGAGAAATGGTTAGGATTAGTTGTCAGCTTGATACAGACTTGGTAGAATCATCTGGAAGGAGAGTCTCTGGGAGGAGTCTTCAAGAGCAGGGGGGCTTCTGTGCATATCTGTGGAAGACTATCTTTGTTATGTTCATTGATTTTGGAAGTCCAACCCACAAGTGGGTGGTACCATTCATTGAATTTGGATTCTGAGTACAGAAAGTAAACTGAGCAGCTGGATGTGTGAATTCATTTCTTTCTCTCCTTGCTCTTGTCTGTGATGTGTGCTATGTGTTCCTACCTGCTTGGGTGTCCCATTACAGACTATAACATGGAGTTGTGACCTAAAACAAGTTATCTTTCCCCATGAATTGCTTTTGACCATGGCATTTCAACACAGCAACAGAATTGACAGTAGGTTAATTTTCTAGATGAGTATGTTGGAAATGTTATACTTGTCAGAAGAAATGGCCCTTAATTTTTGGTAGCTTTAGGTAGGCAGCCTCCATTGTCCCTGTGGGTTATCTCTCTCTTACTTTTGCTGTATTACCACAGGGAGCAACCATGTGTAAACTCTGGAAGGCATCCAGGAAAGTCATTTGAGCAAATGCTGGGAACCAGACCCTAGAGATACTACCGGCTGGTCCAACACAGTCTTCAATACTGTTGGTGTTTCCATGACCTGGAAATGCTACCATGCACAATGGCCTACACATATGAATGGATTGGAAAAACTCTAAGCACATGGACTGTTTTTGTTTGATAATTGCTAACAATTAGGGAAGTAGTGGCAAAGAAAAGCCTGTAGTGAGAAATAATCTGTTTTTCCTTGAGAGCTCTTGTCCTGAGGATAAGAGACATTCTTTTTTTTTTTTTAATTTTTATTTTTTGATACTTTATTTACATTTCCAATGTTTCCCCCTTTCTAGATCTCCTCTTTGGAAACCCCCTATCCCCTCCCCCTCCCCGCCTCTATGAGGGAACTCCCCCTCCCACCCACCCACCCACCCACTCACTCACTCACTCACTCCCACCTTGACATTCCCCTTTACTGGGGCCTCTAACACCCTCAGGCCTAAGGGCCTCTCCTCCCCCTGATGGTCAACAAGGCCTTCCTCTGACACATATGTGGTCCAAACCATGGGTCCCTCCATGTGTATTCTTTGGTTGGTGGTCCAGCCTCCAGGAGGATGGGGGTGGGGCAGGCCAGTTGACACCATTGCTCCCTCCACAGGGCTGCAGACTCCCTCAGCTCCTTCAGTCCCTTCTCCAAATCGTCCATCTGGGACCTCACTCTCAGTCCAACAGTTACTGTGAAGTGAAACTTGGGTATTCCGAACTTTTGGGCTAATATCCACTTATCAGTGAGTACATACCATGTTCCTTCTTTTGTGACTGAGTTACCTCGCTCAGGATGATATTTTCCAGTTCCATCCATTTGCCTGCAAATTTCATTAAGTCATTATTTTTAATAGCTGAGTAGTACTCCATTGTGTAAATGTACCACATTTTCTGTATCCATTCCTCCTATGAGGGACATCTGGGTTGTTTCCAGCTTCTGGCTATTATAAATATGGCTGCTATGAACATAGTGGAGCATGTGTCTTTATTACATGTTGGAGCATCTTCTGGGTATATGCTCAGGAGTGGTATAGCTGGGTCCTCAGGTAGTATTATGTCCATTTTTCTGAGAGTCCGCCAAACTGAT
>CM052716.1:25617071-25647030 GCA_028551405.1 Uromys caudimaculatus | reverse complement strand
AATGCATTTCTGAGACTTTGTGAGACTTTGGCTAAAAATATTTACTACTATTACAGATGTATATTAATATTAATTGAAGTAGTACTACATAATTCCCCTTCCCTTTCCTTCCTCTAGCTCCTCCTAGTTACCCTCCCTCAAAATCCTCCCATGCCCCCCCTCTCTCTCTATGTGTGTGTGTGTGTGTGTGTGTGTGTGTGTATGTATATATATTTGAGTGTGTATGGGTTCAAGACTGGCCACTCTGTATCAGACAACCAATAATGTTCATTCTCAGGAGAGGCTAACTCTGCCTCTACCAGAAGGCAGTAGCTGTCTGTAATTCTTTGTCCAGAGATGGGACTCTGAAATTGTCCTCTTTCCTCATTAGCATGTCCGTTGATATGATTATTGCCCCAGGTTTGTTTATGCAGTCAATTTTAGGAGAGACTGTTACACAACAGACTTCCTGGTCTTTCGGCTCGTACAGGCTTTCTTTCCTGTCTTCTATGAAGTTGTCTGAGCCATAAATGTGCAATCTGGGGTCCCCGCTTTCCTTTGATCTCTGCATTGTGTTCAGTTGTGGTTTTCTGTGCTGGTCTCCATTTGCTATAAAGAGAAGAGTCTTTGATGCGGGGTAGCTACACTTCTCTGTTAGTATAAGGATAAAAGTTAGAATGCAATAAGAGATTATACTGCTCTACAAAGTGGCAATACTAGATTCTTTTTTAAGGTCCATGGCCTCACTAGACCCCAGAAGCTGGCTTGGTTTTTAGTAACAGGCATGATTTCCCTTTTGTGGAGTTGACTTAAATCCAAAAGTTGTTGGTTACCATGGACATGTGAGTGCCAACTCTGGAACCTCTATGTGCATTTTGCTATACTGGTAATTGTCTTGTATCATAGGTGATGCAGCAAGCTAGGACTGTTTAATTGCTTCCCTCCCTTGGCCAGCATAGTGTTTTCTAGAACTATGGAAGCTAGACTTCAGGAAAAGAAATTTCAGATCAGACTCAACTTAAGTAATTCGAGTTCTATGTCCTAATTATGTGCTGTCTTTAACAATAGGTGCCCACAATAAACCCATGAGAGACAAGTGAGGGCTATATCAATGATCTCTATTGTTTTGGGACTAACCTGACCAACCTTCAAAAGGAGTTTTCTCATGACTTGTAGTGAGATTTGTATTAATCTATAATTCTTGGAGAGGATATTGTCAGCCCAAGTAGCTTATGATATACTGTGCATGCTTTTAGGTAAATATAAAATAACATTATTCCTGGAGGCTTTATAAAACAACCTTGGCATCATTTTTGTTATTTTTCCATTCTTCTCCTTCTGTATTAACCTGCCTCTTCCCTTCATAGTTGGAGCCACTCCCCACAATTCTGTTTGGCCCTTTATTTCACCTGTATCAGGATGGTCCCCTCTCAAGCACTCACTGTCCTCACCTATGGTCCCTTTACTGTTCATAATTTTTATTTTATGGAATATTCTTTTAATAGAATTTCAGTTACCAGGTCAATTTCTATTTGTTCTTTCTCTCTCCCCCCTCTCTCTTTCTCTCTTTCTCTCTCTCTCTCTCTCTCTCTCTCTCTCTCTCTCTCTCTCTCTCTCTCTCTGTGTGTGTGTATGTGTGTGTGTGTTATATGTGCATGCTATATAATGTGTGTGCTATGTGTGTGTGGAGCTGTAGGAAGCACAGTTTACATGCCCTTTCACTCATAGAGGCGGGTCAGAAAATGATTTTGAGTATCTTGTACTCTTTCTTAATCCTATGAGACAGGATTCATCACTGAATATGGAACGAGGCTAGTGATCAACAAGCCATAGGGGCCATTCTGCTTCCGGTATCTGGAGCATTGTGATTATAGATATGTCCAACTACTCAAAGCCTTTAGATGTGAGTGCTGGGGGTTCAAACCCAGGTCTTCATGCTTGTGCAAAAACTATTCGTAGCCAACAAGCCAGATATCTCCCCAGCCCCGATCTCAGCTTTCATCCAATTATTCATGTTTAGAATGATCATTCTAGTCGTGTATATTGATGGTGGTATTCTATAAAGTATAAACTTAATGTGGCTAAGAATTCTCCTTATTCTCTGGAGGAAGTTACATTCCTGGGGTGGTGCTGGCACATGGTAGACACCCAGTAATTAGACGAATTATTTTGTTTTGTTTGTTTTCTATTGTGACAGAACAGGTATATACGCCAGTCTGCTATTAAACTGGCTGTGTAGGCCAGGCTGCTCTCCTAGACTAGCGATACACCACCTCTGAAGTGCTGAAATAGCAGGTGAGCACCATCAGTGCTGGATAATAGATGATTTTGTATTGTCCTAAATTTGGATAAAAAGATAAGACATAGTCGGGTTTTTTCTTTTCCCACTATTTCAAATTGATGCTTTCATATATTCACAGTGAACTTTGTCACTTCTACCTCCATCCCTCCCTCCTCCTCCTCCTTTTCCCACAGTTACACCCCTTCTCGCTCAATCTCTCTCTGACTTGATGTCTTCTGTCTGTATGTGACTCACTAAGTGCAGTTAAAGTTACTTGCCTGAGTGTGTGTGTTGGGGGGGGGGGGTTGTACTCATTTGAGCAAAGGAAAATTATTTGTCTTAAACCACTGAAGAAAGTGGCAGCCTGTCCATAACAAATGTTCATTTCCTGTTGTTCCTGTGAGAAGAGTAGAACCTCCTGGGTCCTTCCCTCATTCACAATGAAATGTTAGTGGGCTCAATATTATGCAAGTGTTATGCAGATAGCCCTGGCTCCAGTGAGTCTGTGAGTGTCATGGCTGTGCTGCCCCAACTGGGACAGCTATAACACCCCCTCTGAAACTCAGGAAACACCAAGAAAGAGGGGCTGTAAAAGTAAATGAAGTTAGGCCAAAGAAACAGAAGCTTGGGACAAAGTTGGGTTTCTCATCTGCTTAGGATCTAGGAATCCCTCATTCTTTTCACTGTTCCTTCAGTGTGACTGTAGTTGCTGATATGTAACTGTCTGCTGTCTCATCTTTTCCTCTGAGAGTCCATGTTGAGGATCCATCATGATTATCAATTCGTCTGGACATAGAATCACCTAGGAGACTGAAGAGGCTCATGTGAGCATGTCTGAAAGGATGTTTTGGGAATAGGTTAACCAAGTGGAGAAGACTTACCATGAAGTGAGTACCACCCCATCGTTCGGGGGCCAATAAAATTAAAATGGGAAGCATAAGAAGCCAGGAGAGGACTGACTTCCCTTTCTTTGGTTACTTGCCCATGCTGACATGAACTGCTCTTCTCCACCAGAATGGATTAAGGCATCTGAAGACAAATATTCCAATAATCTTTTTATGTAAAGTATATTGGTCACGGCACTGTTAAAGCAATTTACACAGCCCTGATATCTTTTATCCTATCATATAGGTCTTGTTTTTCCTCATATCCTTAAAGATCAAGAGGCCCAATGTAAAAATCATCTTGATGGGCAGGAAGCATACCATATATTTTAATGCCACGATCAAAGAGTCTCTCAGGTCTGGTTTCAACACAAGTCTTGGGAGAAGTAGGAATCAATTATTTCCCCTCTTCCTTCACTGGCATCCAGTGCTCCTGACATTTATAGAATTTTACCTTGGAATCTAGTGCCCTGCTCCAGTATCCCCCAGTAAAACAATGTTCCTCACTTCCCTACAGCCTTTGTTGTACTTTAAATAATCCTGCTTGTCAAAGATGGAGGTCTATATTTTTTTCCTTGTGTAAAGTCAAGAATTTGGCAATAATTAATTATATTGATGATTCAATAATCAAGTTCTTGCTGCAGCTCCTCAAATACTTTCATATCCAGAGTACCAAGAAGAACCTATTATTCTATTTAATAGTGAATGGAAAAATAATATAAAGAACCTTCCATAATCCTCAGTTGTGTAGAGAAGAACTCACCATTTCTTATTCCTTCACTTTGAGCCACTGAAGATGAGTTTTGAGTATCACCAGGAATGTAGTAGACAGATAACCAACTGGCAGACATGCTAGGCTCATCTCTCGAGCATCTCAAGGTTGTCTGACTAAATGGAGTGTTATTTGTGATTTTTGTCCTTTCTTCATAAATACTGCATAATTGAAGATAATATTTACCTGTCTCCTTTACTGAGTATATCACAAAAGGGCTATCAGTTACATGATATACTCCTGGGCTATGAATCTCTATATTACAGTAGACTAGTAGTCAACATTTTATGGTCACAGTACAATATAATCTCATAGCAGTAGCCTGTTGTGAAAGCTTCCTATTATGTGGGTAGTTTGAAAAAGCCATTCATTTTATTCTCATTCTTCAGACCTATCTATAGCACACACACACACACACACACACACACACACACACACACTCACACACACACACACACACACACACACATGTACGCACGCACACATGCACATGCATACAAATTTACATATAAATTATAGTATGAAACCACTCTTCAGTTCAGTAATGTTGTTTGATATTGTTGCTATTTATAATTCTTTTGTTCTTAATGTGCATTAAGAAAATTCTTTAGAGGCATTACTTGAATATTTCCATGAGTGGAAGCCACATGCTATAAAGCATTTGTCAGGCTTTTAGCAAAATGATGACTTAATACTTTATACTTATCAAAAATTACTTTAAAAGAACAAGAAAGGTCAATGCTTTGTAAGAGCATTACGTTAAGATGCAAAAATAATATTAATTTAGATTTAACATAATGGCAAATGCTTCACATCCAGAAGGCATTATTTTTAAAAGAAAATCAATAATTGTTTGAAAAATGAATAATGAAATTGTAATACTGATTTAGCTCATTTCATATAATCCTGTGAGGAAAAGGAACATGTTAGAATCACTCAAGAATTTTCCCACCAAGCATTCTCTATCCTATTATCTTAGGACATGCCCATTTTTCCTTCTGTCTGTGTATCCCAAGAGACTATGCAAAGCCTCTTCTGTACCACTTTCTCCTTTCTCATGTGTGAATGTTAGGAATTTAGTTGGTGTCACAGCTTTAGATTACTAAGAAGAGAGCTTCAGTGGGTACTATGAGACAATATAAAATGGAGAAAAACAGACGACCTAGCTCTAATAGGTTGGAAACATAGTAAAACAAATGTATCTATGTGTCAGATAGCATAATGATCACAATCCATATGACTTATCACACATGGACTTGTGCTACATTTCTACACTCAATTAGCACTCATTAAACATCTAAAATTATAATAAGGATGTCGCAAAAAAGCTTTTCTCTACTTGTTTTCTAGAGTTCTCCAGTAGCAATAAGTTTCCACTGTCCTATCAGTGACTTTCTCAACAGCCTGCTATCATTGACTATTTTCTGATTATTGACTCAGTTTCCCATCTCCTGTCCCTGTTTCCTGGAACAACCATCCAAACAAATAGCTTGAATTCAAGTACTTCACTCAGCGTTTGCTTCAAGGAGAGTCTAAACTAAGACACAGACAAAGTACACTCCAAAGAGAATAGAAGGAGAGTTAGAGTAGCAAAGAGCTAGAACAAGGCTGGATGGCAAAGGAAATATCCAAGATAATGGAAGAGGGGTGAACTGTCCAAAAGATATAGATGCCTCTAAGACACTGTATAGCTCCATGTTATTGTGATAATTTAGCTTAAACCCCAGCTTAAAATTACATGACATTATTGTAGGGTCCTGTACTGACAAATCTCAAATGGGTCTCCCTGGGAAACCATCAGAAAATTGTCAGTACTGTATTAATGAGGACTTTAATAATACTGCCTTTTCAGCCCACATGCTTGGCTCTCAGTCCCCTGCTCTAGGTGAGTGGGTTGAATGCCACACCACTCAATTCTGACTCCTGCTCTGCTGCCTCCTATTTCCACTGAAGGATCCTTGTGACTTCTCTTGTCACTTTTTAATGGACTCAGTGTCATCTGCGTATCCAGTTTTCTTACTTCATGGTTACACCTAGAAATGGCAGACTCAAATTCAAAGACAAACATGAGTTTACCGTACATTTATGGAAATTATGCTACTGGAAATTATGGCATAGTTTCCATACACCAACAAAACTAAATTTTTGTAGACCAGATGTCTCAATGGGTAGAGGAGCCCCCTGTCAAGCTTCATATATGTAAGGCACGCATTCACCTATGGAGCTACATGCCCCAATCCCAAAGAGTTTAAGATTATACAATTTCATTCATTTATTTATTTTACATTGTAAGAGATCCCTAGCCATCTGGATTGCTTTCCTCACAGCAACCTTTTTTTTTTTTTTTTTTTTTTTTTTTTTTTTAATCTCTTTGAACACTATAGGGTATCAACTGATATCCACTTAAAAGCAAAGAGACAAGTTGCTATGGCAAAAACATAGTAGTTATGGGCAGAGCACTGTGTTTAACAATCCTGTCATTACTAAATATGTATCTGTCAGGCCCCTTTAACCTCTCTTGGCCTCAATCTCCTCACTTGAAAATAACAGTCACAACAAACAAGATAACTAAAAATAATAATATAGTGAAAATGAAGAAAAGTAGAAGGTCTCTGTGACTGTTTAGGGCTCATGCAGCTGGCCAAGAATTTCTCACCATATTTTAAAGCCAACCAAATGGCCATTGGCTTTCATCTGTGAACCTGATACCTTCATGCCACAGGTTTTGGGGAATAGAAGTTGAATGTCATTAGGTGGGTATTATTCCTCTGTCTAGAATCAACAGAGGAGTTAGATTATTTTTTTTAAAAAGCTATTTATTTATTTTATGTGTATAACTATACTGTCACTGTCTTACCTTCGTGCCACAGGTTTTGAGGAATAGAAGTTGAATGTCATTAGGTGGGTATTATTCCTCTGTCTAGAATCAACAGAGGAGTTAGATTGTTTTTTTAAAAAAATCTATTTATTTATTTTATGTGTATGAGTATACTGACGCTGTCTTTAGACAAACCAGAAGAGGGCACCAGGTCCCATTACAGATGATTATGAGCCACCATGTGGTTGCTGGGAATTAAACTCAGGACCTCTGAAAAAGCAATGAGTGCTCTTAACCACTGAGCCATCTCACCAGCCCTGGATTTTTTTTTTTAAAGGGAACATCAATGGAGGATATGGAGCTAGACAGTCACATGAAATAATGGATCCTGTTTGGGGAACCAACTGCAAGGGAATAAATGTGAAAATGGAGAGAAAAATCAGCAAACTCTTACAGGAGTTTAGATGGGTAGTGGTGAGAGAAGTAAAGTGATGGTGTCAGAACTTTTTGGAGAATCAGTATGTTTGAGAAAGACTGGGCCTTGGGGAAAAGAGAAAAGTTTTTATGTGAGACCCCTGTCTCCAGCATCTCAGTGAATGGGGTGGTCTTGTGTTGATTTAAAATATACTGGCTTGGAGAGAACAAAATTTGGTTTTCAATTTGGTTTTCATAGGTCTGTGAAATAGATTGATGGATATAACCAGGAAGAGGGAAGAGTCCTTGTGATGTGCCCAACCACAACTGATACATTTTACAGTGCAATGCCTATACCAAAAACCCAAGGAGCATGGATGAAGAGAAGGTGGAAAGAGCATAGGAGCTTGATGAGCAGGTTGTCTGCAGCAAGACAATGTCTTACATAGGTAACAAAGAAGCTGCACTCATAAAATCTCAAGAATGTGGCCACCTAAACAAAACCTGAAAAATGAAACCAACTGACATCTCAACATGGATGGGTGAAATCTCAGAAAGTCCCGCCTCTAGATGAAGAATGACAGATGGTTGATGGTGGCTGAAACAGAAAGTCAGACTTAGGGATGAGCCTCATGACAGACTATTTATCCTAACTGATCAGCCACAAACATATACATATGAGCAGCAATAAATGTAGTAAACAGGAGATAGATAGATAGATAGATAGATAGATAGATAGATAGATAGATAATAGATAGATAGATAGAGAGAGAGATAGAGAGATAGATAGAGAGATAGAGAGATAGAGAGATAGGAAGGATAGAGATAGATCTATCCACATATATACATACACATATATGTAACAATAACAATTGAAAAATAAAAGACATAAAGATTAATAGATTATGGGAGGATATGGAAGGAGTTGGAGAAGCAAGCAGGCAGAGTGAAAGTGATGCAAATACAGTCCCAATGTATGCAATCATCAAAATTAAAAATAAAAATTTGAGTACTATGTAGGAGGTTGGTCTTGTATTTAAATGGTGACTACTGGACACCAAGATATGGTCCCCCCAAGAGGAAATTGTCACATACACCAGCTTTTGTTGTGCGAACCTTGATACCTGAGTTAATTGGTCAATAAAAGGCTAAAGCCTATGATTGGGCAAGAGATTGAGGTAGTAGATTTTCAGCTACCTGGCTGGGGGTGTCACAAGTAAAGACAAAGGGAGATAAGAAATGATACAGAGAGAGGAGGAAGCATCCATGAGAGGAGATGGACCATGAGCACATGGCCAGGAGAAACAGCAAGTAACAAAGGACATATGGCTGGGGTGTAAGTGACTAAAGCTCCAAAACCAGCCCAATCTAGGCTTACAGCATGCAAATAAAATACCTGGGTTTTGTATCTTTTATACAGGCTAACTAGAATTTTTAATTCATTTACAGATCTAGGTCAAGAACATAACTTTTGAAGCACAACCATAGAGATAGTATTGATAGGCTATAGAATTCTGTGCAGGAGTAGGGGGCATATGAACAGACAGGATGCTTTAAGCACAGTACCATTTTTATACCTCCAATTTGTCCTCTGGGAGTTCTGTGTGTTGCTCATTAATCTATTCTATACTAAATGTTCTGTGTTCCATATCTACCATTTATTTCTCTTTAAGTCACAGTCTGACTGGTTTTCTCATATTTTCTAGTTGTATGAGCTGCATCTCCTCTGCTGTGTACCATGGTCATTAAGTTTTTCTTTTCTTTTTCTTTATTTTTTTACATTAGTGAATAGGCTTTTGTTCCACAATGTTCATGTGGTCCTTTGATCAAAATTTTTCTGTTCTTCAAGCTTGTTTCTTCTTTAGTATTTGTTTCATGCCTTCCTTTATATCAAATATTTGTATTCTTCTTACTTATGTCTCTTGTAGATGTCTGGTTTTGATTCTTGAGGTTAAACTCTTGCCACTTTTTATTTGCCATTTTGTTTTTCTTCCAGAGTGCTTCTCTTCTGTGAGTAGGTTGTGTGTCTGGGATTAACTCCAAGAGCCTTGTCTTTGCTGGGAAGTCCGTGTGCTCTGAGATGTGGGCATTTCTCTAGAAAATCATTTTCTTTCACCTCACCTAGTGACCTAGTTTCTAAGCCAACCCTGTCACATTTTGGTTTTTGTATAAATAGCCTACATTCTAAAAATGGATTTTTATTGTTTGCTTTTTCCTTAATGACAATGACAGTTTATTTGTCTCATCACAAAGATGAGGTGGGGAGGGGTCCTAAAGCCCATTTGTAGATGCAGCCTAATCTTTCACAGAATCATGAAGGGCTGATTTCAGGCTTGGTATCTCCATGTAAATTAGACATCACCAACACAAATACCACCAACAGAAGTCACTGGAACTGCATCCCAATCATTGCAAATTATTTTTTAAGAACTCTAGCAGTTTTATTTTGGTGTGAGTATACAAAATTTAGTGTTTTAATTATAAAAAGTTGGTGGCTCCAGATACATATGTAGCAGAGGATGGCCTTGCCAGACAGCAACAGGAGGAGAGGCCCTTGGTCCTGGGGGAGGTTTGATGACTCAGAGTAGGGGGATGCTGGAGCATGGGGCAGGAGAGTGTGGGTGGGTGGGGGAGCACTCCCATACAGGCAAAAGGGAGGGGGGCAGATGTGGGATGGGGGGTTGGTGGAGGGGGTAACTGGGAAGTGGAATATCATTTGAGATATAAATGAATAGAGTGATTAATATTAATAAAAGAAAATATTGGTGGTTTAAAAAGAAACATTAGCTCAGGAAAATATCTATGTAATCAAGGCAGCAGTCATAGGTTTCACTTCTGAATGTCTCCTCACACCTCCATTTCATTTTGTTTGTTTGTTTTGTTTTGATTGTTTCTTCTGCCTTTGCAAGAACACCTATTATGCTATTTATTTTTTTAACAATCCCACCTTCCAAGTTCTATTAATATTATTGACAAACAAAAACTGCATGTTCTATACTATGTAATATTTAACATCCATACCCATTATTAAATGGTTAATTTAACTAACGCATTCCTACATCAGTCACCTGACTTGTATGTGTCTTGCCTCCAGACTATTTTCTAAGATCAGAAGACTTCCTCCCTGTTTTCTTCTGACAGTTTTTACTTTAGGGGTTGCACTGAAAAAGCAATACTTTTTGAGCCAATATCCAGAAGCCTTCTCCCTATGTTTGCTTGTAGTTGTTTGCAGTTTTCAGTTTGCAATTTCTTTGAAATCCTTCATTGTTTGATGATTGCCTCTTTTAGTTTACTATTTGACCATGTGTTCAAGAATTTTATGACTTGGTTTATTAAAAAAGAAAACCCTCCTCCCTCTATTCTTTTATTAAAACTGTTGCCAACTGTGTCCTGTCTAATCCTCTTTCCCACCTGGAATTCATAAGGAAACTTGAAAACTATCCCATCTGATGCCATCACTTTTCAATTAGTAAAACATCTTCAATTTTATTTATTTGTAATATTCTCCATTAGTATTATAATTGTACATTATATTCGTTTCTCACTTTAGTGGTATGAAGCTGGCTTGAGACAATTCACTAGATACTACCATACACATCACTTTCCAAGACAAAGGTCAGCAGTGTCCTTTGGAACTTGATGTTAGCCCTGATGGGAATATTTACAATGTAGCAATCATCAGAGACTATAGTCACATGTGTCACCCAGCAAAGGACATTCATTAGATGTCTGTCACCAGACTGTCCCCTGTCTTTCAAGCCTTAAGGTGTGACTCCTTTGCCATTTATTGTGTCTGTGTATAAGACTGGAGGAAGGAGAGGACTCAAGGTCTTTTGTTATACCTTTTGTATAGTCCATAGTCTTTCCTTCGTGTTGTACAGGGACTGTTGTAGGTTTGTGGTGGCATTCTGTATTTATTTATACCATTATTTGACCTCTACTTGATAGGACATAATGTCCAAAATCGTTCAAATGATCCCTTGACCTATATATTCTGATTCATGTTTGACTGTTTGCACAACTACTTTCCTCTTATACATTTTTCTTGCTCAATATAGGAAAGGCACCTCATGTGTTGCAAGCATCACATTATGTATCTCAGAACTGCCTGTAGACTCTCATGGGTACATCTTCACTCCTTTCTAGAAGTCTGGTATTTCAGGAGGCGGTCCTTACAATGTCTATCCCCAGCCAGAAGCCATTCTTTCTTACTAATTACTAAACATGGAGCAAGCTTTTGTGTCACTTCCTTATGTACATCTCAGGCAACACTCGGCAATCATTATGTTCCCACATAGGTACCTTCCCTGCCAAATAAATACTCTATTGCATTTTTAAAGTTCTTGCCTATATTTCTTAGGAAAAGACATTCTAAACTATTTGGTCCCTCTCATCTTTTAAGAAAAATTCCAATCTCTTGTTGTGGTGGTTTGAATGTGCTTGGCCCATGGGAATTGCTACTATTAGGAGGTGTGGCCCTTTTGGAATAAGTATTGCTTTGTTGGAGAAAGTACATCACTGTGGGTGTGGACTCTGAGAGCTTCAGGAGATAGTCTTCTGGCTGCCTTTGGATGAAGACACAGAACTCTCAGTTTCTTCTCCAGCACCACAGCTGCCTTGGCACTGCTGTGCTTCTCAGCATGATGATAATGAACTGAAACTCTGAAACTGTAGGGCAGCCCTAACTAAATGTCCTTTATAAGAGTTGCCTTGGTTATGGTCTCTTCACAGCAATGAAACCCTAAATAAGACACTTGTCCAGAATCAGGTTGTCTTTAAAGTGTCCCTTGAGGACTGTTGACACTTTACAATAGGGCATTGTCTTCATTCTCTGACCTCATCTCAGTATCGCTGCCCATATCATCTAACAGCTCATGTGTTCTGAGCATGAGACATTGGTTTTCATATGAACTCAGTTCACAGAAGGATATCCAATTTTATTTCTATTTTGTTAAATTCTGTGTTGCTTAAATCCCTCCATCAATTGAATATAATAAAAAATTCAGATAGTCAACTAGCGCCTGGAGAAAACTACCCTCCCAGGAGTGTGGAAAAGCCATGAATGGGGTTAAGGGGAGCAAAACCGCTCACCCAGAACTGGCGGGATACAGGGCCTGAGAACTCAGGGCCAGGAAACCTCTGAACCTTCCGGTTTCCATCTGTGGGTGGAGACCTCTGCCTGGGCCACCAGGAGTCCATAGCCAACAAGCGCCAGGAGAAAGCTACTCTCCCAGGAGTGTGGAAAAGTTGTGAGTGCAGTTAAGGGGAGCAACACTGCTCACCAAAACCCGCCAGGAACTGGTGGGATACAGGGCCTGAGGAGAACTCGGGGACAGGAAACCTCTGAACCTTCCAGTTTTATCTGTGGGTGGAGACCTCTGCCGGAGCCACCAGGGGTCTGTGCCTGGAGACCTCAGCCTGGGCCATAGGGCTTCAGGAGAGAGCAGGTATCCTAGGAGTGCTGACACACCTTTGAGCACAGGCAAAACCACCACTTCTGTTCAAACTCACTGGATCAAGAGGGGCCCATGCAGAGTCATCAGGACATAGGAACCAAGGGAAAGTTGGGGACAAGATCCTTCTGATTTCTGTCTGTACCTTAGAGCTGACCCTGTGCCACAGCTCTCCAAACCCAAACACCTGTCAGAGACCTGATCTTCAAGGAGTATTGACACAGAGGCCTGCAGGAGGGGCAAGCCACAACCAGAGTAAGATCAGCTAACATCAGAGTTAACAAGATGGTAAAAGGCAAGAGTAAGAACATAAGGAACAGAAACCAAGGCTACTTGGCACCATCAGAACCCAGCTCTCCCAGCACAGCAAGCCCTGGATACCCAAACACACCAGAAAAGCAAGACTCAGATTTAAAATCATTTCTCATGAGGATGATAGAAGACTTTAAGAAAGAAATGAATAACACCCTTAAAGAAATACAAGAGAACAGAGATAAACAACTAGAAGCCTTTAAAGAGGAAACACAAAAATCCATTAAAGAATTACAGGAAAACACAATCAAACAGGCAGAATTACAAGAAAACACAATCAAACAGACAAAGGAAATGCAAAAAACTATTCAGGAGCTAAAAATAGAAATAGAAACAATAAAGAAATAACGAAGGGAGACAACCCTGGAGTTAGAAAACCTAGGAAAGAGATCAGGAGTTATTTATGTAAGCATCACCAACAGAATACAAGAGATAGAAGAGAGAATCTCAGGAGCAGAAGATACCATAAGTAACATCGACACAACAGTCAAAGAAAATGCAAAAAGCTCCGAGCCCAAAACATCCATGAAATCCAGGACACAATGAGAAGACAGAACCTAAGGATAATAGGTATAGAAGAGAGTGAAGATTCCCAACTTAAAGGACCAGCAAATATCTTCAACAAAATTATAGAAGAAAACTTCCCTAACCTAAAGAAAGAAATGAACATAAATATACAAGAAGCTTACAGAACTCCAAACAGATAGGACCAGAAAAGAAATTTGTCCCATCACATTATAGAGAAAACACCAAATACACAAAACAAGGAAAGAAAATTAAAAGCAGTAAGGGAAAAAGGTCAACTAACATATAAAGGCAGACCTATCAGAATTATACATGACTTCTCGCCAGAGACTATGAAAGCTAGAAGATCCTGGGCAGAACTCATACAGACCCTAAGAGAACACAACTGCCAACCCAGGCTGCTATACCCAGCAAAACTCTCAATTAACATAGATGGTGAAACCAAAATATTCCATGACAAAACCAAATTTACACAATATGTTTCCACAAACCCAGACTTACAAAGGATAATGGATGGTCAACATCAACTCAAAGAGTGAAACTACACCTTAGAAAAAGCAAGAAAGTAATCTTTCAACAAACTCAAAAGAAGATAGTCACATAAAAGTAAAAATAACATTGAAAATAACAGGAACCAACAATCACTATTCCTTAATATCTCTTAACATCAATGGACTCAATTCCCCAATAAAAAGACATAAACTGACAGACTGGATCCATAAAGAGGACGCAGCATTTTGCTGCATTCAAGAACACTACCTCAGAGTAAAGGACTAGAAAACAATTTTCCAGGCAAATGATCCCAAGAAACAGGCTGGAGAAGCCATTCTAATATGGGATAAAATCGACTTTCACCCAAAAGTCATCAAAAAAGATAAGGAAGGACACTTCATACTCATCAAAGGAAAAATCTACCAAGAAGAACTCTCAATTCTGAACATCTATGCTCCAAATGCAAAGGCACCCACATTCATAAAAGAAACTTTACTAAAGCTCAAAGCACATATTGTGCCTCACACAATAATAGTAGGCAACTTGAACACCCCATTACCATCAATGGACAAATCTTGGAAACACAAATTAAACAGAGATACAATGAAACTAACAGATGTTATGGACCAAATGGATTTAACACATATCTATAGAACATTTCATGCTAAATCAAAAGAAAATACCTTCTTCTCAGCAAAAACGAAAAAAATTCAGCTGCAACATCTTAGGCAAATGAGAAAGTCAGCAAAATTTTCCACATAAAATAATAAAGTATGTACATTTGTGATACCATGAGAGGAAAATCTAGCCTTACCCAACTTAAGAGAACACAGATGACTTAATTGCAAATAATATATTTAAATTGCTTTGGAAATTCTAGGAAGGAAATTAGTGGTAATAGGGAATTATATGGTGATGGGGGACCCAATATTAAAGTAGTGGCTTCTGTAAAATCATTAAGTCAGAGACATAGCAATAATAGCAAGGAAGCAAAGAGTGTCATAAACATTTCATACCATCAGTCAGCATATCCAGGTCATAAGGGGCAGAGTATTGCTTTCACAAATTTGAGTCAATGGGATGGAATTACACATACACGTCACGGAATGATGTTTTTAACATTGATATGTGATTATTATATTATGAAGGAAAGTGCTGTATAGCAAATGAGGCCAGAGTACAGACTGATTTGAAGGCAATAGAAACATTCTCCTGGGCATGCTAATTAGATCGAGGGACACTATTTTACACAACGATGATGAGATGCACAATAACAAAATTCACCACATTTATACGATGCTTTTCAGGATCATCTTAAAGTTCTTTCTTATCCTAGTTAGAAGATACTGATCCAGGCTGCCAGGGCCATTTACTTCTACCCATGAAACTTAGCTAAAGTTCAACTCTAAAAACACACTTCAAAAAACACACAACAAAGAAATTTGGGGAACAGACTTGTCCAAGGAAAAGAAAGGAACATGCATTTGTCAATAAACTAGCATCAATAAATGTAAGCAAGAATAGAACTTCCTTGTCTGTAGATTGCTTAAAATTTAATAGCTAATTGTAAAGGTATATGTGTACAGTATAAGCTACAAGTATAGATTTCACCAAGTTGCTCATTAATTTTAGAAAGGTAGTTGTATTCTTTAAAAAGGAAAAAGAGAAAGAAGAAGAAGAAGAAGAAGAAGAAGAAGAAGAAGAAGAAGAAGAAGAAGAAGAAGAAGAAGAAGAAGAAGAAGAAGAAAAAGAAGAAGAAGAAGAAGAAGAAGAAGAAGAAGAAGAAGAAGAAGAAGAAGAAGAAGAAGAAGAAGAAGAAGAAGAAGAAGAAATGAATATGAAGAAGAAGAAATGAATATGAAGAAGAAGAAATGAATATGAAGAAGAGCTGCTAGGAGGGGTATATGAGAAAGTCTGAAGGGAGAAAAGGAAAGGGAAAAACATAATTATATTGTAATATTTAAAAAGAATAAATTGAATATGTGGATTGAACCATGGTTATCCTGTACTTTATGGCTAATGTCCACTTACAAGTGCATACATACCATGCGTGTCTTTCTGGGTCTAGGTTACCTCACTCAGGATCATATTTTCTAGTTTCATCCATTTGCCTGCAAATTTCATGGTGTCATTGCTTTTTAATAACTAAATAGCATTCCATTGTGTATATGTACCACAATTTTTTTATCCATTCTTCAGTTGAGAAACATCTAAGTTGTTTCCAGTGTCTGTGTATTATGAATATAACTGTTATGAACGTAGTTAAGCAATTGTCCTTGTGGGATAATGGGACATCATTTTGGATGTATGCCCAGGGGTGGTATAAGAGTACCTTACAGTAGAACTAGTTCCAATTTTCTGAGAGTGTCCTTCTTGCTCCACATTCATGCTAGCATGTGCTGTCACTACAGATTTTTTTTTTATCTTAGCCTCTCTGATTGGAGGATGCATGGATCTCAATCAGATGGGGAAATAAAGTAGACATCAGAAATGAATAGAGGGAGGGAACTGGATGGGAAAAGGCTGAGGAGGGTAATGGTGATGGGGACCAGGTGTGGGGAGAAGGGCCTGCAAAAGGGCTGTGAGTGAAAAAGGAAATCAGAGGGGGACCATCTCTGTACTAGCTAGAGACCTGGGCAGGAGGAGACTCCTAGGAGTCTATGAGGATGACCCTAGCTCAGATTCCTACCAGAGGGCGATATGGAAAATGAAATAGCCACCTCCTGTAGCCAGGTGGGACTCCCAGTGGAGGAAAATGGACATCAACCCACCCACACAAAAACTTCCCCATAAAATTCGTCCTGCTACAAGATGCACAGGAAAAAAGAGGGAGCCAAGATTGAGGGAATAGCTGACCAGTGCCTGACTCAAGCTGAGACTTATCCCATGTGAGAGAGCCAGCTCCTTACACTATTAATGTATTGATGAAGAATGTAAATTGTAGCAAGAGGAAAATTATTATGAAAGAGACACAGAGAGAGGAAAAGGAGAAGGGGAAATGCTGTCATTTTGTGTATAACATTGCAATAAAAATTGTGTCTCAAAATATGAAGACAGAAATAACAATTTATTATTTAGTAGTATTTCTTTGTAATTCAATTAACCTCAGGAACAAAAGGAGTTGGGGATACAACCATATATACACTGAAATTTAGAGCACCTCCACTATATCAGCCTAAAGATTTAATTTCTAAAAAACCAGCAAGTCAGAAATAGTATGATTAGTATCTAACATTTGCAACAATTAATATGTTCTTCAATAACATGTCCATTGCATTAGCATGAGAACCCAGCTTATATATCTGACAGCTTAATTTGATTTTGATTGTCTTTACTCAATCTCAGAATAAATAAGATACTCTAGAGTTACTCTTTAATCAACTCCCTTAAAGAGTTTGAGGTTTCTGCATCTTATGTTTGGGAACAGTCTGAATTTTGCATTCTGGGTTCTCTTTTATATATATATATATATGTGTGTGTGTGTGTGTGTGTGTGTACGTGTATATATATACGTGTGTATATATACGTGTGTATATATACGTGTGTATATATACGTGTGTATATATACGTGTGTATATATACGTGTGTATATATACGTGTGTATATATACACATATATATACGTGTATATATATGTGTGTGTATATATACGTGTATATATACACATGTATGTATGTGTGTGTGTGTGTGTGTGTGTGTGTGTGTATATATATATATATATATATATATATATGAGCCCAAATGTATCAGCCTCCAAATGAGCCCAATAATCCCTAGTCCTAGCAACTGTATTTCGCTACCTCTCACTCACATTCTCTCAGGGTTGGTTTTATGACATACAAAATATGGCAGAAATGATAGCATGTTATTTCCAAAAGTGGGATGAGATGTCTTTGCAGACACTGACTGTTCACTAGATGGGACAGTGGAAAAGCAGATAAAACTCATAGTCAGCCTTATCAAGAGGCTATTATGAATAAGAACTGGGCTTTCTAAATACTGAAAGAATGAACTTCGAGACAGATCTCTCCGCTCTACTCATGTCTTCAGAGGTCTGGGTAATAGTTAGCTGTATGTTCTCTGCTTCTTAAAAGTCCCTAATACACCAGGCATGGTGGCATAGATTTGTAATCTAAATATTTGGGAAGCAAAGGTAGAAATAGGCATGTAGGAAAACTCCATCTCAAAACCACAGCAACAAAATGCCCCTAATACTACTTATTTCAAATTAGTGTCAGGTCCCAAACCACCCAGGAAATGCTCAAGTGTGGTGCCTATTAGCATACCAAAGCACATGCTGGCTACTAGTCTCACTCAATGGCTTCTCTGCACATTCTCACTCTGCTGCCTCTAAATCTCTTCAGCCCAGGGATTCACATCTCTTTCCCCAGCTTCTGATTCCTATATAACCCAGACATTTCCTCCATGCTCTCTCTTTGTCCTCCACTCTTGCCTCCTGGTCCCATTCCTTGGTTCTCTTTGCTCTCTTGGCTCCAGTCTTGGTTCTCTTAGTTCTTTTGGTCCTGAAACTATCTCTTTGCTCTTGCCCTCTCCTCCTCTTCTTCCCCCTCCTCCTCCTCCCCCTCCTCCTCCTCCTCCTCTTCTTCTTTTTCTTCTTCTTCTTCTCTCCCTTCTCTTCCTCTTTATCCCCCTACCCTCCATGACCCTGTTGATCTGCTGACCATGTTCAGTCTACTTCTTTCTCTCCCTGTTTTGGACTCTTCCAGATGCTTCTAGCTGCACTCTCCTTTGTATCTATATGAAAAGCCTTCTCCTCAACCATACCTTCGAATGGCCATGTCCTCATTTTATTCAGTAAGCGATTATATGAAGGTGGAGTTATATATCTGGGAAAGCCCAGTCTAACAATGTGACTTTATGCATGGTTACAATGAAGAAACCAAAGAAGGACACGGAGAACCAATTCCTACCCATAAGCTGTTTCCAAACAGTATTTTAAATCATTCCATTTTATCTTGGCCTCTAAAATAATAAAAAAATTTATACATAATGTACACTGCTTATGTGTTGTTGAGCTCCTGAATATGAAGATACATTTTTAAAGCTCTAGATATAATCTTTTATTGAATGAGTGCCTGTAATAACTCATATAGTGACAAATAAAATATGAAAAATGAAAAATTCAAGCCAGTATGACTTATCCCTAAATAGATGTTATTGCCTAGACACTCTAGCAAATATAATCACTGACATGTGCATATTTTACATACAAATCTACTCATTACTGACAGTAGTGGTATTTCATTAAAGTATAATAAAATATTTTATATGTCAAAATTTATTTGTAGGATAATATTATAATCAGTTGTTCTATAGAAAAGTCTGGTATATTGATAGATTTTTTTTCTATTTTTATATTTTAAGAACATTTATTTTTACTCATATCTATGAACCTGTGAGTTTATATGTACTCCATGTGTACAGGAGCTCTTCAAGGCCAGAGGAGGGTACTGGCTCAATGACCTGTAACTGCAGTCACAAGCAGATGTGAGCTTCTATACTGGTTCTGTGAAACAAACCCAGTTCCTCTGTAAGAGCAGCCAGTGATCTTAACAACTGAGCCATCACTTTAGCACTTCATCAGAATTTTTCTTATAGTTTGTGAAGAAATTAGTTGGTTATCCTTAAAATGGGAAAGGGATAAAACACTGTTTAAAGTACCTACAAGTTGTTCTTTTGGGGCAAGACAGATTGTTCTTCTCTCTGCATGCCTACCATATAAAATCTAATCAAGTTCAATTTGGAAAATAAGCCATTTTTTCTTTATAGATTTGATAAAGGTACAATATTAGGAACCACTCTGTCCATATTTTTATATCATAATCTGATGACATAGTAAATTGCTATCAGATGGATTTTCTGGTAACAAATATAATCTACACTCAAAGATTTCTGTAATCAAATCCCTAGAACCCGTGAATATACCTCATTACCTGGAAGAGGGACATTAAGTTTAAAAATAGAATCAAGGTTTCTAAACAAGCTGGCTGTTAAGACACTTTCATGGTTTTCTTACATGGGACCACTGTGCTTACAATGTCCTTAGGAATGGTAGATGGAGGAAGTAAGAAAGTATGAACCTGGGCATTTCATTCGATCTTCTTTCCATTGGTGGATTTTACAGAGAAGGTAACTATTCAGGGAATGTCTATAAGCTGTAGAAGCTTCTCAAAGGGAAGACAGCCTCCTACCATTATTATCTCAGCCCAGCAAGGTGATGTGGAACTTCTACCTGAAAAATAATAAGTTCCTGTAATCTTGGTCCACTAACTTAGATGATGTTTTCCAACAGTAAATAAGAAACAACAGTGACAATGCTGTCAGAAGGATTAAATACAAACACGAGACAAAATAAGTCCTAGTCATATGGCATGCTAAGGCAGCACAGTCACCTCTGTGCAATTCACATTGTTTTCATGCAGAAAACCATATGAATACTTTATATTATTACTATTATTATTATTATTATTATTATTATTATTTAATCTTTTTTATAATCCAGTTCCTCATCCCATTCCTCCTCCCCTGTCTCTAAGAGAATGTCCCCACCTCACCCCACCCTACCAGACCTCCCCACTCCCTGGGTTCTCAAGTCTCTCAAGGGTTAGGTGCATCTTCTCTCATTGAGGCCAGACCAGGCAGTCCTCTGCTGTATATGTGTGGAGGCCTTGGACCAGCTAGTGTATGCTGCCTGGTTGATGGCTCGGTGTCTGCGAGATCTTTAATGTTGGAGAACTATCACATGCCTTCCAAATGCATGCAGCTCAGCTTTGGAAAGAAGAAAATAAAATCTATTGGGTTGAGAAATTATATTTTTTTAAGAATTAAACCATGGAGGTGGTGGTATAAGCACTGTAAGATACAACTATTCTACTTGAAGTATCAATGGAGTTTTCCTAGAAAAGAAAGGAAAGAAAAGTCAGTTCTTTTCTAAACACACAAGGAAAGCTTTGTACAGTGATAACCTATAGTGGGATCCTGAAAAACAAACAGAATGCCACCAAGTTGATGGGAAATTGAAGACGGGTTTTGCACATAGAAAGGAAGTACATTTGGCATGTGGATAGAAGGAAGGTGTGTTTGAAAGAACAGTGTATTCTGGGACACAGAACTTCGAAAGCAAAAGAAGATTGGGCCTCTCCTATACCAAGTTCTTAATGTCTCCCCAAAAGAACTCATCTCTATTGTACAGAACACAGGTCAAAACTCAAGACTCACAAATATATTTTAATTGACTTCATAGTGTGAAGTTTAAGGCTAGTGATTGTAACTAAAGATAATTTAAAATTAAATTCATCAGCCTTTCTATGGTCCAGGGTTATTGTAAGGGCCAAAGGACAAGAAGCAAAAACATTCTGTGGTATCTGACTTTGGGATGTGACATAATTGATGTACTCCACTCATGAACACACAGCAGCTATGGCTACCGACACAAGTTTATATAAAGAAAAATAAGCTACAGAGGTAGAGCAAGACCAGTTGGGAAGAAGTTCTGCCCATGTGGAAAATGGATAAGAGGCTAATGAGATGAATAGGATCACAACACACTATATGCATATATGAAATTCTCAGAAATTGAATTTAAATAATAGCAACAACCATAATCTCTGGGAAATAAACAGTCTTCACAATCTTAAGATATTTTCTGCCTTCCTATCATTGTACTATCATTATATTAAAATAGTTTAAGTATTTTTATCTTTCTTGCTGACTTTTTATCACTATAATACCTGAGAAGACTGATTTATAAAAAGAGAAAAGTTATTGACAAATTTTGGAGGTTTGAGTCTGTGGTTGATTGTTCTAATTGTTTTGGAATTTGTAGTAAGGTCCCATGGTAGGAGCCAGTCAGCAAACACCTCACTTTGTTCCCAGGATAAAAGAGAAAGAAGAAATGGCCAGAGTTGTGCAATTCCATTCAAGGGCTTGTTCCCAATGAGAGCCTTAATTGGCCTATCTCTAGAAGCTCCACCAAACTCTCAGCTGCCTTGCTATAGGTCAAGCCAACCTATATCACATGGTTCTTTGGGGGGGACTTCAAAATCAAACTACAGAACCAGTCACATTCCTATAAAAAGTCATCAAGTTTTTTTCATTTACCTTGTTACCTGGTATTGTGTTTGGCGAGTAGCAGAATGTTGATTTCTATAAAACTACACTAAATTAGGGATTCTGGTAAGTGACACACTAAATATAGAGAAGTCGCTGGGGAGGCTGTTGGCCTTGTCCTAAGAAAACATGAAGCATATGAATTGTAATGTCATCAACAGATTTCCCTGTTTTCTGCCATGGAATCACACAGAGAGAAAGCACTCACAGGTTGCCAGTCTCCCTTAGACTTCTCAGCCTTGAGAAATTTGAAAACAAATGTTTAGCCATTAAGGATTTCCACTACGTTCTACTCTATCATAGCAACACAAACTGCACTAAGAGAAAAAATTGGTACTAGATAGATGATGTGTTGTTGTAAAAAATACCAGAATAAGTAGAGGCACTTCTTGAACAGGATACTGACTAGAGGCTAGACAAATTTGGAAGAGCATGCTAAGGAAAGGTCTAAATCCTCATAAAAAGGGGTGTTAAAGAAAATTATTCCAAGAAAAGCTGGGGAAAATGTCTGAAACTTCTTAGAGATTTTCTAAATGGTTAAAACTAGAAATTTGGTTGTAATATGGTCAGTAAAGCCAATTCTGATTAGAGTTCACATGAAAATGTATAACACACTGTTGAAAACTGGGATAAATGTCATCCTTGTAATCCAAAATCTGAGGACTCAGATGAACAGTGTCAAGCCCAAGTGATTTTTGGAATATAGAATGATGGACTAGCACCTGGTAGAAGAAATTATTAATCAAAACATTGTAGGAACAGTTTGGCTTCTAATAACATGTCATAGAAGAGAAAATTTGTATTTAAGTGTTTTAAAAACTTTTTAAGATTCCATTTAAATGTAAGAGGAAGGAAAATAAACAAAAGTAGATTATCCCCAGTTTTGGTCACATAAATAACATAAAAGCATGCAAAAGTACAGCTAAGTATCAATTTATACTGAGATTTTTATGTTTAGAGAGAAGCTAGGTTCATCAAACAATATTAACAAGAATGACTCTGAAGGCATTTAATACATCTTTGAGAAAGCACCAAGAAACCAACAGAGGCCATTGTAATCTACAGAGTCAATGCAATCCCAACCAACTCCATTGAAACTCCATCACCTTCAGGAATAGAAAAGACAACCCTAAAATTCATATGCAAACACAAAAGATCCCACATTGATAAAGCAATTCTAATCTATCTAAATTATTTCTGGAAGATTATCATATCAAGAAATTGTACAGAGCCACAGTAATAAAAAAGAGCATGGTACACGTGCATTGAAACAGACCTATAGATCAATGGGATGGGATAGAGAGCCGAAATATAAATCCACACAACAATAGCCACTTGATTTAGTGACAGAGTCCAACAATATACAACAGAGAAACAAAGCAAGTATTAGCTGACCAAGGCAACTTACAAAAGGAAGAGTGAGTTTGTAGCTCCAGAGCAGAGTCCACAATGGGGAGAGATGCCCAGCAGAAGATAGCAGAGCTTACACTGGGAGATTGCATCCTCAATCATAAACCCAAAATAGAGAGAGTGAGCTGATACTAGGGCAAGTCTAACAGTGCTCAAAGTCAACCTTCAGTGATAAATGTACTTCCTCCAGCAAGGTCACACTCCCTAAGTGTTTCCTAACAATTCCCAAACAGCACCATTAACTGGGAAACAAGTTTTCAAATGTATGAACCCATGGTGACATTCTCATTCAAACCACCTCTGAGAGCTTCTTCACCAAAAGATGTTGAACAAGCTGGATATGTTAGTGTAGAAGAAGAATTAGATTATTATCCCTCACCATGTACAAAAATCAACTTCAAATGGATTAAGAACCTCAATACAAAGCATAAATATCTAAAAGCGAATCTCTTCTGGAATAAAGAGGGGTAGAGAACACACTACAAGATATACACAAGGTAAGGACTTTCTAACATGTTGGTTCAGGAAATAAGACCAACAATTAACAAAGGATGGTAAATGTTTTTGTACAGCAAAGAAAACTGCCAATTGAGTGAAGAAGAGTACCAAAATGGGAAAATATTTGCCAGCTATTCAACTAAAAGGAGATTGATATCTAAAATATGCAAATAACTGGAAAAAACTAAAAATCAAGAAAACAAACAACACAGTCAAAAGATGGGCTTTCAAACCGAACAGAGAGGTCTCAAAAGAAGAAATATTAATGAGCAGTAAACTCTTTATTGGTCATTGTTCAGCAGCATTGTCATTCAAAGGAATTAAACTTACTTAAATTAAATTAAATTAAAACTTACTTGAGATACCATCTCACCCTGGTCAGAATGGTTATTTTATTATTTTTTTAAAAAGACAGCAGGTGCTGGAGAAAGAGAAATCCTATATCACTTTTGGTGGGAGAATAGAGAGGTGTGTCCACCAGGGAAATCTGTGTGGACATTCTTCTTTTGGTTCCAGTGTCTTCTTATATCAATTATTTAGAGTGGGGATGGAGTGCTTTAGTATAAACTTTGTATGTGTTTGTCTCCTTGTACTTTTATCAGTTTGTTTATGTATTTTAAAGCACTGAGAATAGAGACAAGATAACTTCAATTATTACATAATCCTTTTTTAAAAAACAATGTGGAGTTGGACGGTGATGTGGAATGCTATGGCATGCTGAACATGGGACATCTACTGTACACATGAACTCAAAGTGACTATGATCACCTGCAAAATTCCCCACACTAGATTGGACGCATTAACATTCCCTCATGGCTAGGAAGAAGCTCAGGAGTCCCCAACCCTCCTTGCATGTTACTAGCAAATAACATAATAACATAACTTTCAGAACTAAGACTGTAATTTGCCCATGTTCCTATAAATAGCTCCTCATTCTTGTGCATGTAGGTAACCCTGAATAAACCCACTAGGACAACCACACATGGAACTAGACATGGAAGTAGAGGAGGAACTAGATGGGAAAAGGAAGGCATTGGTGAGAAGAGGAAAGAGACAAGAAAGGGCTAATGAAAGAGCATGATTATTATCAAAACATATTGCTGCATTGTCAAAAATAAAATAAGCAAATGCAGCCATTCATACCCTTTTAGACCAATTCTCTTAACTCATGTTCATCATCTAAACACAATGGCTTAACCACATGTCCCAAAACTTGAGCCTTCCCTAGTACATGGAATACACACTACAAAACTTTCCTACTAAGAGGAAGCAGAAAATTTCCAGCTAAAAACTAAAAATCCTTATCTGCCAAGTCTTGTTTCCCCTTCTCTTTTGTGAGATAAACAATGTCTGCTGCTCAGAGTCCTTGTCTGGGAAAGATAGCTTAATAGCATCCTTACCTGTGAGGCCATCTGAAGACAACAGTAGCTTATCAGAGATATTTCATAACTGTATTTTACATACACCAAATATTATGTTTGTCGTTAGAGATCCAAGAATGAGCAAAGACTTGACATTAAATACCGAAGTTGTGGCTAGAAAGATACATAAAATGGAACAGAAATGGGGACGTGAGGATAGGCAATGATACTTTCATTCAATACTTTCTTAGGATTCTTTCTAAAATAAATTTGCAAGCAATAATTTGCAATTTGAGACCATGAATTGTTGGCTAATTCTTTTAGGAGAATTTTATTCTTATCATTGGTATCTGCTTATGCCAAGTTAACTAAGGCACAAATAGTAGCTGACCCTAGGAGAATGCGTGATAGAATGAGAGGCATTTGACATCACTCAGAGAGGTTCTTCTGGCCACAAACATATCTATGTAAGAAGCCAGTATGCTATGTATGTGTCTGCTCTGTGGCATTATGCAATTCTAGTAGGAAAAAAGATTGCAATACGAGGCAGTAATATGAAATCAAGACAGATTGGTGTAGGCACTTAAGTCATATTCTTGACCACCTATCTGTCACTTTCTGTATATAATAAAACATAAACACAGAATATATTAAAATCCACTTATGATGAGAACTTCCCTGATGTTATTGTGCTTTATCTATATTGCTTTGTCAATTATTCAAGAAATGAAAGCAGCTCAGTTTCAAACAGCCAACCCATCAGATTCTGCAGATTAGAGCATTACTGTATAAGAGTCAGGCTGCAAATACATACAATCACCTAAATTAACCAGTTTTCTTTTTAACTTACGATACGAAAATACATTTACACCACTCAGCCATGGATAAATCTACATTGTTTGGTCTTTTGAAAACAAAGGTAGAGAAGTTACCCTACCAATCTCTACATTTTTATGCTCAGTTTTTTTTTATTGAAAAAAATCATTGATTACTTTCTAAATATTAATGGACAGGAAGACTATATGTCTATAAAACATGGGTGAGTATCTTTTAAATGGAATTTCAAAATTCAAACTTCAAAAATGTTATAGGCACTGTGAAAACACAACTTTTTGTGGAAACAAAAGACAAATGCTTTGGGTATTTAGTAGGAAAAAATGTAGCATTCCACTGACAAGGAGATGCGCAAGCTTTAGGACATATCGATTATTGATTCTTTGGAATCAACAATGAGTTAATATATGATGATGAACATTGTACCTGGCACAGTCCTAAAATGTGGATGTTTATTACTTTAAGGTGACAAAGGCAACTAGTAAGCCACTGGCTCGGTGTGTTTTAGAAAAAAAGAATCTGAGAGCACTGTCATATCAGAATATGGTGTTTCCGAAAGAAAGGGGCTTTCATCAAAGTCCCAGCAAATTAGCTTTGTGAGGTAGTCATGAATGAAACCCCTGCATTTGCACTCAGCGGGCAGAACCACGAAGAGTACTTCAACTTCAAGATCAGCCTGGTTTACACTGCAAGTTCCAGTACCATGAAGGGTATGTAGCAAACCTCAGCCAGTGAATGGAGCTATCCGGGTTAGTGGGTGTATTGACAAATCGGCTTTCATTGCATATCATTTCTGTAGATGGAGCCATAGCTACAAAGTACATTTACTACTGAAGATACCTCTTAAAGAATACTAAATGTGCTATGATCTCCCTAGGGAAAGTCACCATAAACATTGAGAAGCAACAGATAGCAAGCCGAAAGCAATCCTGTGCCCAAGAGACACCACATGGTTTGTTCTCTTTTCCTTCCTTCATTTTGCCCATTCATACTTTCTTTCCTTCCCTAGAAACAATGGTAATCTTCCTGTGAAATGTGGATAGAATAGGAAGGAGAAGGTTCTTTCAAACCGTCTCATGGAAGGTCAATGGAAACAGGTATCAGAGTGAAGCAGACTAGTAAAATATGTAAGAAAAGTATACAGTGTAGTAGGCAGGACGTGTGAAGTCAGTGGTTTGACTCAGGGAATATTATCTACAGCAGTTTGTTTTAGATTGGGCTCTCCAAAATCTGACTGAAGGTATCTTCTGTGTCTGAGACGGCCCACTAGAACCATCAGCTTGCAGTGCAAAATAAAATCAGAAATTCTATTTTTTAAAAATACAGGAAAGTGATATTTCTGGTAGTGTCATGTAACGCAGACTCACATGATATTTGCTAAGGCTTGTGGAAGGACACATGATGTTTGAAGAAAGTATACATAGGGTCAACGGACAGACAGCCACGCTTGCATAGCTAGCTTTGCAATGTGTCCTTGGTCTCGCTTCTCTATTGATCTTTGCTTTGCTGAGAGGATCATGGCAGAGAACTTCTCCTGGCTTCCTGGATGGATCAGGCCACTGCTGCTGATTTGTGTTTGTATCCTGACACTACTGAACTGGACCGACAAATGGAGATAGCAATCACCCCGAAGAACTACTTCTAAACAGGTTCATTACCCTCGTCCTATTTACCATATTTTCTCCCTACCTTTAGCCAGTGGGCTAGAAGGGAGAGGGGGTCGAAGTATTTGAGAACCCTTATTAAAACTAGGTTTCAAATATTCTAAGCCTACAAGACAGAATATATTCCCTTTCTGTTGCTATTAAGTCCATCTCCTTCCACATCTTCTGAAATGTGATGCAACCTATTTTACACACACACACATTTATAGGATGATCATACAGCCTCATACATGATACGGTCTCAGTTTGGCAGCATAGCATATAAATCATATGCACCCAATGTAAATGTCTCTGGGGCCTACAGATCCTATGCATCCCAACTGGAGAAGAATATGGACAGCAAACCTTGTGCAGAGGTAAGATCTGAAGTCACCAGTAGGAGCTGTTGAATGACTGAAATTATTCTAGAACATGGTGTATGGAGCACAAGGTTTGGTGATTTTACATGAAATACTGAGCTGAGTTACAGTAAACCACAAGAAGGAAACTGACACAGTCTTGAGGCTTAACATCAATTCTGACTAAGAGCATTGTGGCGAAAGAGGCAAGTGGACCTCTGTAAGTTCAAGACCAGTCTACGTAACTTGTTCCAAGCCAGCTAGGGCTACATAGTTGAGGCCCTGATTATAAATAAATAAGTACATGTAAAAATAGTTTTATGAACTCTTACAGATTCGTAAAAGACTTTACCAAATGGCAATCATGATATATTATCAACAAGGAATTTTGATGCCATCATGACAATGAAAATAATTTTTATCAGTCACACCAGAGAGATTTAATAATCTTTCCTTTTCCTATAAATAATATTTTAACTATATCTATTTTAATTTTGTTGATGTAGAAGATAAAATTGAATTATTTACTACATATGTAGCATATATGATAAATGCAGAAGGCAGCTTATAGTGTGTTAATTTTTTGTTCCCTCATTATTCTAAATATTCACTATAATATTTCACTGTATTTATAATACTTGGGGATATTTGCTCTAAAAACTGCTAGAAAATATATGAACTTCTGCAGATTCTATATTCAACCCAGATTCTAGACTTTTGAGGTGTTTGTAGATATCGAGAATATTTATAACCCTCTACAGAAATGTATTCACCCAAATTTTCTTCGATACTGGCAAGTACACCTGCTTCCTTAGGAGAATATTGAGAAGGGTTGTTTATAAGAAGAGGCCTGGGTGTTCAACTGTTAAGCTGTGCTATCAGACCACTTCAACTAATAAAAAGACAGACATCAGTGGAAGGCAGTCAAGCCTAGAAACAGAATACAGGATCCCTGTAATATGTAATGTGTAATGTTTAATATGTAATATGATATGTATTCTTTCAAGTGGCCCCTCAAGTCAGAGGAAATTGTTTGAAAAAAGTCAAGCTTTTAAGAAAAGAACTGACAAACATGTATTTCACTTCATATATAAAACTAAACCCAAATGGAATAGAAACAAAATACTTAAAAATAAAATACAGACAAGTATTTCAAGTTTTTCTTTTTTTTTCCCTTACTGAGTCTCACTAAATAATCTTGGCTAGAATAGAACTCAGAGATACTTACCTATGTCTGTCTCCCAAGTTCTGTAACTAATAACATAAGTCACTATGTCTAGTCCTATTCTTCTTTAGAGATGGGAATGACCCAGTAAACTAACCAAGAAGCTGTCTACACAGGCTGATTCACTGCTGACACTGTCAGTGACCATGAAGGATCTGGAATGTTGCTGGCCCAACAACTTCTGCACTTCCTCCTGTTCTAACTTTAAGAGCCTTGAGAGCCATTCCTTGACCACCACCATGTCAGACATAACATATTGATTAACATTAAAAAACCCTTTGAATTGTTTTAATGTATCAGAACTCTATTCTCTACCAATTGAGGATGCTATCAAATAGTTTGAGACCTATAGTTGACATTCCTCTGCTTTCCAAGATGTCCCACCTAATATTTCCATCAATATATTTTTATTTTTTTTTGTTACTTTATTTTGTTTATTAATTTCTTTTTTTTTCCTCCTTTTTTATTTTTGATACTTTATATACATTTCCAATGTTTCCCCTTTTCTGAGTCTCCTCTTTGTATACCCCCCATCCCCTCCCCAACCCGCCTCTAGGAGGGAATTCCACC
>CM052716.1:25592202-25616571 GCA_028551405.1 Uromys caudimaculatus | reverse complement strand
GCTCGCTTGTTGGCTACCGACTCCTGGTGTCCCAGGCAGAGGTTTCCCCCTGCAAGTGAGATCCGGAAGTTTCGGGGTCTTTCTGTCCCCGGGTTCTCAGGCCCCGGATCCCGGCAGATCCGGGCAGGTCTGGGCGAGAGGTGCTGCTCCCCTCAACCCCACTCACGGCCTTTCCAGGCTCCTGGGGGGGCACCCCTCTCCGGTGCTCAATGGCTACCGACTCCTGGCGGCACAGACAGAGGTTTCCGCCTTTCTATGGCGCTCGTTGGCTACCGACTCCTGGCGTCCCAGGCAGAGGTTTCCCCCTTTCTACGGTGCTCGTTGGCTACCGATTCCTGGTGTCCCAGGCAGAGGTTTCCCCCTTTCTACGGCGCTCGTTGGCTACCGACTCCTGGTATCCCAGGCAGAGGTTTCCCCCTTTCTACGGTGCTCCATATTTTTAAATGCCTTGATTTATAGCTTTCTTTGTTCTGTTGTTATAAAAAAAAAAAAAAAAAACATCAAACTGCTTCTGCTTTGGTGGAACATTGCATTTAGGGAGACCTAGACATATATCCATGGGCCCTTGGCACTCTGATTTTGCTCCTAATTAAGCTATCTCGTATTTCCTTTGAGATGAATGCTATGGGTTATTATTTTTGTCTGTTTTGGTTTTGAAGAGGTTGCATTGACAAAACAAAACCTGTAAAAAGTAACCCAAACAAAATAAAATATTCATTAATTTATTCATGTAAAACTGAGAATAAAATAAATATCAAATAAATATTGGGGAAAAATTCTTCAGGTTTATACTAAAATTGAAGACTTCTTATGAAAAAGAAAAGTGAACCTCTTGGTGGGAAAACAAGTAGGCATTTCAGAAGAGCAAGACGCAAGTGTTCAATAATGATAATAAATATTGAACCTCATTAGCAATAAAATATGAGCATATTAAGTAAAAATCAATCATTTTGCTTTTTTAAGTAGGTAGTCGTTTTTCTGCTATGGTTGCTGCTGTGGTTTTGGATGGGAAACTATGAAACAGACCTTCAGCTCCTCATGTCCCGCAATAGAACACACAAGCCACTAGATGGATACACCCGTGGGAAGTTTGTTCTATTTTGCAATAGTTTGCTCTTGAGAACTATTGCAAAGGAACACATATGTAGCCAGGAATTAATGATCAAGAACATTCAACACTGACCTATTTACCAGAAAAGGGTTGGAAGCAATGCGGGTTCCCAACTATTGTGAAAGTAACAAATCAATTGCATAATGAAACAGTGCGAGATCACAAGGAAATTGATGGGCCTGAGACTTAGTGACAGGACAAAATGTCCATGGTACCTGTTAAGCAACAGCTCAGGGTTTTCCATGTCACCACTTCCAGAGACACTGTATCTGCTGTTCCTTCTTTCACTTAGCTACTCTCCAGGACTCCCCCATGGCTGTTCTCTTTATAATTGTGTAGAATGACTTCCTGAGCACTCTGTTGAAGAAAAACCTCCCTCCATCACCATCAGGATATAGCACTTCATTGCATCTTCTTCAAGTCATTGTTTTCTTCTCAATTAGCATAGTTAATCATACAAAATAATGGGAATTTTATGTAATATATATTACTTGGATCATGTCTACACATTTTCTAGTCTTGTTCCCCGTTCCTGCCGATCTCCTTCCTCTTTCAAGTAGCTCATCCCTCCTTACCTTTATGCCTTTTTTTCTAGAGTCCACCCATGATTTAAAAAAATACAATATATATTTACATCTTTTACAGCTTGCCGTATTTCGCTTAACATTATGATCTCTAGTTCCATTGATTTCTTTCCAAAAAATAGCATAATTCCCTCCTTTAAATATTTTAATTTTTTTATGTGACTGTATTTTGTCTTCTTGTATGTTTGTGCACCACTTGCATCCCTGATGCCCACAGAGGCAAGAAGGGTCAGGGAATCACCTGGAACTGGAGTTAAAGGTGGTTGTGAGCTGCCATGTAGGTACTGGGACTACAACCCAGATCCACTTTAAGAGCAGCCAACTCTCTTAACGACTGAACTATCCCTCCAGTCTAATTTCATTTATTTAAAAAATATATTTGCTTTTGTTTGTTTTATGTGTATGTGTGTGAGAGAGTGCATATATGTGTACCATACATACCTTTCAGGTTTGCTCTGAGACCAGGAGAGGATGTCAGGTTCTGTGCAACGAGAGTTAATGGTGGTTGTGAAGCGCCTAATATTGATGCTGGCAACCAAACGCAGTTATCTGCAAGAGAGCAGCAGGTGATCTGAGTTGCTGATGACCCAGCTCCTCATCCGTTCATATTAAATAATAACTCATCGTTGGGTCCCCTGTTGATGAATACCTGGGCTGGCTCTGTAACGAGGCTATTGTGAACAATGTTGCAATAAACACATATCCATGTACCTCTACAGCATGCTTCATTTGATTTGTGTGTGTGTGTGTTTGTGTGTGTGTGTGTGTGTATGTGCGCGCGCGCGAGAATAGCAGGGAGTTCTAATAATTTTCCCAGGAACCACAATCATAATTTCTACCCTAGCTACACAGTTACATTCCCACCATTCAACAGTGCATAAGGTTCCTGCATACTCACTGTCTTAGTCAGGGTTTCTATTCCTGAGCAAAACATCATGACCAAGAAGCAAGTTGGGGAGAGAAGGGTTTTTTGAGCTTACACTTCCACATTGCTGTTCATCACCAAAGGAAGTCAGAACAGGAACTCGCACAGGGTAGGGACCTAGAGGCAGGCTCTGACACAGAGGCCATGGAGGGGTGCTGTTTATTGGATTGCTTCCCCTGTCTTGCTCACCTTGCTTTCTTATAGAATCCAGGACTACCAGCCCAGGGGTGGCACCACCCACAAGGGTCCCTCCCACCCTTGATCACTAGTTGAGAAAATGCCTTACAGCTGGATCTCATGGAGGCATTTCCTCAAAGGAGTCTCCTTTCTCTGTGATAACTCCAGTTGTTGTCAGTGACACACAAAACCAGCCAGTACACTCACCAACATTTTTTGTCCCAAACGAAAGCAGGCTGCCTCATGCAGTGCTCATTTGGACATATCCAAAATGTTAGTTCTCCTACAAACAGGCCTGGGGAGACTGTAGAATTTCTACCGGGGGAGTGCAGCTACTTGTGTATCCTTGATTACAGAATCGAACTCTTCTCTCAAGAAGGTCACCCTCCAGGTTCAGCTTTAGGAGGAGTGTTTGCAGAAGGAGGCAGAAGGCACCTGCCTAGGCAGTCTGATGAATTAAATCAACCATGGCCCTCACTGAGGTGACAAATTTCACAGCCAGACTTTCACCGTTCATTTCTTGCATTTCGTTTTCCATTCTGATTGGTGGAAGGCAGATTTTCAACGTGATTTCCATTTGCAGGTAGAAGCAGTTTCCTTGATTAGCTGAGAGTATTGAACGTTTTCCCGGGCACTTACTATTTGTACTGCTCAACAATGACTTTCAATTGTGCTTTTCATGATTAATATTTTTACACCTTCACTTAGGTGTCAAGAGCTCTCTCTGACTACCTGCTCCCACACAGTACATGCCTAAGTTCAGATAGCTAGGGTTTTTCATTCCTCATTTTCATAGAATCTGTCTTGTCAGTCTATAGCTGATAGGCAAATAAGTTGAACATTTTTAACAAAATGCAGCAGAGGTTTTTTTTTTCCCTTCGTCAACAGTCAACTTTTAGGGAAGATATTACATATTATTTTAATCTTCTATTTTTAATGTTTACCGTAAATTCTTGATGTTTACCGTAAATACAGAACTAGAAAATACTTTGTAAAAATAAAGCCTATTATTATGAATAATCCATCTCAAAGGCACACTTTGCAAATACTCCTAAGCTTCTTTCCAAATGCATTAACTACAAATGGCCACACTCGCACTGCGTTTGGAAACTTCACACTGTGGCATTCAGCCTTGTGATGCCTCAGCCCCTTAAGGACTGTAGTAGGAGGGCTAGGTGTGAGGGCTGCTTGCATAGATGCATGTACGCATCATGCAGACACAATAGAGAATGTGGAATAGTGAGTAGTCCTTAATACTTGCTAAAAGAACGTTTGTCTTTGTAAAACATGCCTACAAAATATTTTAAAATATTCACTAGCAGATGATGGAGAAAACACATGCCCATAGGCACATCATCCAAATTAATAAACAAAATATTAAAGCAAGCTGTAAATCTTCTCTCATTTTTTTTTACAAATTTCTTGCTCCTTCTTAACTATACTTACATTCAGTATTCTGAATTATGTGCCAATTACTTCCTTTATTTCACTATTTGAGAATGATCCCTAAATAAAAAAGGTTCATATCAACTATTATTGAATTTATTGATTAAAAATAATAAAGCTTCTTTCAAATAATATTATGTTTAGCAGATTGAATGCTGCAATTGAATTATTCGGTTAGATGACTTTATGAGAATTAATTTCTTCATTTCACTATGGGACCATCTGGGTTGTCTCATATGAGCAACTTCTTATAATATTAATATACATGCTCAGTAGAACAATTGTACACATTCTGGTAGCTGAAACTTTAGGCATAGCTTCCCTTTGGTCAGTATGACCACCATCCTTTCTGTTCTGTTTGCAGTAGACAGCACATCCACTGGACACTCGGACACACTCCCATTGCTCCATGGCCTTGGATGTTTCCATCATCTTACTAATGACAGTCATTCCAGCAGATGTTTGCTAATAGTCCATGGCTCCATTTATAATACATTAATAATTATTTTATATATTATATTGGCCATAAAGATAGGCAGAACAATGAAGTAAAGAGTCTCCTGGTCACAAAGGACAGTTTGAGCTGCCCTTACATTGCTGAGTTGCCCAACTGCCTCCACACAGCTTATGAAGGAACCACCTAAAAAGAAACGGATTTCCCTCCAAGCAAGTCAGCCTGTAGTGCACATTTTAACCTTTTCATGTAATCTTCTTATAGAATATGTGCATATAGTGCTATCAATCTCTCTGTCTCTCTGTCTCTGTCTCTCTGTCTCAGTCTGTCCCTCTCTGTCTCTGTCTCTCTGTCTCTGTTTCTGTCTCTCTCTGTCTCTGTCTCTCTCTCCTTGTTTGTTTTTTTTTCTGGAAAAATTCGAAAATATATAGCCAAGGCTGTCCTGGAACTCCGCCAGTAAACAAGACTGGTCTCAAACTCATAGAGATTTGCCTGCCGCTGTCTCTCAACTGCTTGGATTCAAGGCATGCACCACCATGCCTGGCTAACACAAGTAATTCTAAAGGCACAGCAGCATGAATGTGTGTGCAATTGTGTAATTAAACTTAATAAATCATAAAATATTAATGTTGATATTAATAAAAACATCCTCAACCGTATTAGTGAGCCACTAAGAAAATGCAAGTAAAAAGGAACTCAATGCCATTATGTACCAGCAGAAAACAGCCGAGGCTAAGATGTGTGTACACAGAATACATGTCTATGTTCATGAATGTTCATGAGCATGCACGTGTGTGTGTGTGTGTGTGTGTGTGTGTGTGTGTGTGTGTGTGTTTCAGAGAGATTTAATAAAAAATTGGATTCTACTTCACAGCTAACAAATTTAATAAACAATTGATGTAACTTCCTTCAGTTATTAAACTTAACTACAAAATAGTGTGGCATTAAGCAAAAAGAAAAAGACAGAAGATTAAGCAAAGACTACAGAATCCTATTTAAATATGATACATGGAAACAATATCTGAATATCAAAATGCATAAGTGTCATCAAATGTTAATTTATCAATTAATGATATCCTAACTTATTTAAGGTGATAGTGTCTCTTTTCTTTATTAAATTACTCACATATGCTTTATTGTGACTATATTCATTATGCATAATATTTCTCTACCTCCTTCCCCTTAGAACTCTATATTTCCCACCTCTCCTCTCTCTCTTTCTTTCTCTTTCTTTCTTTTCACTCCCTGAGTTTAATTAGAAGTGCTTATATGAACAAATGTAGCAAGTTTTATCTTTCTGGAGCTTGACTCCAGAAACAAATGTACCAGTGGCTATATCATTGAGAAAAATGATTGCATCATCATCATCATAATAATAATAATAAATTAACTTTAAATTTCAATACCTTCTCAAGAAGGGGTGGAGCCTCATGGTGACCCACATACCCACGTGTCCGTGACAGAATACTGAAGGTCCCAATTTTATCCAGGACTTGTTCAGAGATCCACGCCTATTCCATGTTCATGACTGCAATGTCCATGTCATGATCAGATGGCTGTGTTCTCCAAACTCACTTATCCCATCCTTTGGCTCTAAATTCTTTTAATCCCTCTTCTGTGCCTGGAAGGTGACGATATTGGGTTCTCTGCCTAAGCTGATAGCAGCCCTGGTCTGTGGGTATAAAAGTGAACATTTCGAACAGACATAAACAGATTGACAACATGCTCCATTTACTGAAACAACAGTAGTAGGCTGAATCCCTAGTTAAAGAGAAGAGAAAAATACTGTAAAATCCTATTTTAATACCTTATTAGTCAAAATTTTCCACCAGGTTTAAGTAGTAGGTCTGTATTTCTCCCTGGGTAGCAGGCCTAACATCTAATCAGAAAGTAGTTGGCTACTCTCTTGTACCAGTGAGTAAATCTTGCCTGGCAGATACTGTAACTACACTATCTATAGCAACTTAAGGCCATTAATAGGGTTTCTCCTTCAGTAGCCTGCATAGAACCTCCAGACATTGTGTGTGCTAGGGAGCAGGGTAAAAATGTCTAGCTCAGTTCCAGATTGATTTTTCTGTATCCTGTAAGCAAAGAGTGTGATATTTTCATCAATAGGATCTTAAGTAATTTAGATGGGCAACCAAGAGCAAAGTAAACAGCCTGTCATGTCTGGGTAACCTCTGCAAGCCCCTTGGACATAATTCATAGTGAGGTATCTTCAACCTTACATTAAAATTTTTACTGAAAAGCCTATGGCCTCTGGAAGCAGAATTTTCTATCCATCCACCCTCTGATCCAAGTTCTAAATGTATTTTTAGTTAGTTTAGCAAGTAGTACATTTCTAAATTTATCCCAAGTCATCATTCTCCCTCCCCAATCCTAACCCCATCTAATCTTTCATATCTGGTATTCTAGCCTCCCCCTAATTTCATATGCCATCAATGAAATGTAATAATGTTTATCAGCTATACATCTGACAGAGGATTAATGTCTAGAAATATGAAATACTGAAAAACATTAAGAAAATAAACCAAACAAACTGTTAAAACCAAACAACTGTTAAACTATTGAACTAAGCAGAGAGTTCTCAAAACATAAAAAAAAGAAATATAGGTGGCTAATAAGCACTTCAAAATTCTAAGAAAACCCATTATTCTCCATCAAGGAAATGAAAAGTTGAACTATTATTATCATAAAGAAAAAACATCATTAAAAAATAAATAACAATAATTATGACAATGATATCCTTATTCATGGTTAGAAGAAGTGAAAACTGTAGCAGCCTCTTTGGAAATCAGGGTGGAAATTCCTCAGAAATTTAAAATATAAACTATAAAATATAATATGTACATTTCCCACCTATATCACTCCTGGTCACTTACCCAAAAGACTCTACATGCTGCTGTAGACACACCTGCTTACCCACATTCATTGTTGCTCTAGGCACCATGGCTAGGGAGTGAAACCCACCCAGACGCTGCTCATCAGCTGATGAATGCATAATGAATACAATTCAATGCTATTCATTTTAAACAAATAAAATCATGATTTTTAGGAAGATGGATGACAATATAAAATATGGTACTGAGTGGGGTAATGCAGGCCCCCAAAAGATAAATGTCCTATGTTCTCCTTATAGGAATTTCGGGTTTAATTTTGAAGTTTCCGACTTCTGTGTCTTAGTTGGAGTGAGTAACAGAATGGTCAGGAAGCAAGAGAAGAAGAATTGGGAAAGGCATCAAGTGGGAAGATAACAGAGTGATGTCAGTAAATACCTCTTGAAAATCTGCTTTTCCCAACTAATAAAATGTAATAATTGTTTAACTTTTCATTTCCCTGATGGAGAATAGTGGGTTTTGTTAGACTTTTGAAGTGCTTGTTAGCCACTTATATTTTTTCATCATGTTTTAATTCTAAATAAAAAATAGTAATCAGATTAAAGCAGGAAGAAAGGCTTGCCTAACCTTAATGATTTTATTTAGCAAAACAGAATCCACATGAAACGAGGTGAAAAATCAATATTTAAAAATGTAGAATTTAATTTTCCCTCAGGGGCACAAAGTAGTATATAAAAATATGTAAGATGCTTATAAACACTCAAGCTGATAACTCCCTTACAATAAAGAGGGTATACAAATTGGGACTATTAAGTTTGAGTTCTTTCTAAATTACATAATAACATATTCGTAAAAAAAATGAAAAAAATCTCAATTTCAGTTAGTAAATTTGTTAATTGATGGAATTTTTGCCATATAAAATTATTACATTAGTCAATGGAATAATCTCCCACTTAGAAGGCAGTTACTTGAAAACCAGGAACATGCACACATATGTATATGCACAAACATGTACATGTGCACACATGTGTGTACATGCATTTACACACTCATGTACACTCATATGCACATGCTCCCACATACACACATATGCACACACGCATGTGCACATGCACATGCACAGGCACACACACACACACACACACACACATACATGCAGACACACCCACCCATACACATCTCCCCATGAGTTGTATATTGAACTTGGAGCAGCTGCCTTTGAATCTCATTTGAGAATAGCTAAGTCTATGTGATTTATGTAGGCTGCAATTCATAAGAAAGATCTAGTCTAGGACCCACATGACAAGATACTGATCTCAAAAACACGGTACAAGCCAACTCCTAAAAACCTAATCAGACTTTTCCTGAGAATTCTAATAGTGCCTGGATTACCAAACAAGACATTAAATCTCTTCATTGTAGAACTTGAAACCATGACCTAGTGTGGCCCTCAATTCTACTGAGGAAAGAGTGAAGGCACCATGGGGTAGTGGTCCACAAGGCAGAGTTTCTAATTGAGTTTGGATGGGGTTTCTGTCACTTAAAAAGTATGCTTCTTGATAAATGATATTGTATAAAATGTACATGGAGAAAGGTGAGAGTAACAAGATATTAGATTATTTATACTTATTATATTGATAGTAGAAGTGGAATGGGCCAGGAGAAAGGTATTAAAGTAACAGTAATAATTCAATTAGCAATATATATATATATTTTCATAATATATGTATATGTATATATAATATGTATGATATATACATATATATTATGCTATATCATTGCTAAAATAGTTTAGATTTAAGTCATTAGCACACATAATATTTTCACTTGAAATAAATCTTATAAAAGATGCAAATGATCAATCCTGGAACGTGAAATTCAAATGCAAGTTCAAACAAAAGTTTTTTTTTTCTTTGCTTTGTCTTTAACTAATAAAACACACTGCCATTAACCAAATGTTTGGTCTTGATAGCAGGATTACAATTAGACTATTCTGAAGTCGTTTGGCTATTTTGTTCCAAATAAAACATTTAAAGCCAAATGATCCCAGCCTGTGTAGAATGTGGATCTCCGAAAGATTGCCATAAAATAGAGGTCATAGCTGAGTTTTAAATTCTAGTCAGCAAGGGTGCGGTGACCTAGGACTGTGTAGTGCGTGCCAGGTAGTCTGCACTTCATTCTGAACTTAATGGGGAGCTGAAAGGTTTGAGCAGTAGAGGGTCATGTTGAGATGGAAAGCCCCTGTGTCTCCAGGGAGAACTACCCTGGACAAAACAAAACCACTCCCCCTGTTGAATGGACCTGAAAATGAATTCTGGCACACTTAACTGTGATTTAGTTCCAAAATTGATGTAAGTGAAATTTTGAAACACTTCCATGTGTCAACAGCTATTTCTGCTGTGACTCAAATTATTTTCTGCTTTTATATAAAAAGATGTTGTTTTGATATTAAATTGCTATAAATTGCTGGAAGCATTTGTATCTTCCTAAGTGAAATTATGTGATCAAAGACATAATTGTTGGTGCTTCTTGTCCAACTTTTTGGTGTTCTAGCCTCTGTCTTTTTTTTCCCCACAATCTATAAGGATGTTAAGAAATGAAAATCCTGTAACTAAATTCCAGGTTCTTTACCTATTTCTTTATCAGTCTATTATATATTATAGGTAATACTGCTTCTGCACCTTTGTGTCTTGGCTACCAAATGGAGGCATTCATATTTTACTGGAATATTTAATAAATATATAATATTACCCATAATTCTTTGGATCTGGGATAGAAATTTCTCTTTAACAAAATATTTTTCCCATTTATAGCAGTGCTTTCCACAATCTCTTATTTTCTACATGTTGTCTAGCTTGTGGGTCTAATCCACTATCTACTACAAATGAAGCATCTCTGGTGAGGGTTAAGAGATCCACTAATCCTCAGTGAGACAGAGTCCTCAGCTCTACATAGGACACATAACACATAGCCTTAAGTGAAGGCTCAGAGGTCATCCCAGAAGGGCAGCAGAAAGATTGAAAAAATGAGAGGTAGTGGACACCTGTAGCAGAACAGCATTGACAAGACACGGCAGAGCTCTTGTACACTTGAATTCACAGCAGTGTGATGTACACCAGTTCAAACCAGTCAAAATTCCAGCAAGGAACAAGGGGAGGGGGGTTGCCTGTAGCTAAGAAGCCACTTTCAATTGATGTCTCCTGTGGAGAGCCATTTCTCCAGGGACAGGTCTCCTGGAAGGGTCACCATGCTCTGATAGATGGCTCTCCACTCATGTATATACAAGAGCACAATGTGTACTCAGTGTAGAGAAAGACAGAGGGGCAGAGAAAGAGAGAGCACAGAATTGTTGGAGGGAAGAATGGAATGATAAGAAAAGAACTGAAAGGGGAGGAAGGGGCTTGAATTTGATCAAAACATATGTGTTTTGTAATGTTTCAAGTTTATGAAATTCTCTACTTAAAAGAAAAATAAAAAGAAATCTCAGGTTGAGAGCAGGAGAAGTAGTCTTCCCTCATGAAACGCACACCGGTTGGTTGTCCCGTCACAAATGGTCAGTCCTGAAAACATATGCACAAGGAACGGTATGCAGATTGAGCGGTTTTATGTGAAAACCCTGTATAGTTAGTGACAGTACAGATGCAGTAATCCCTACAGTCAAGAGGCTGAAGCATGACAATCACAGTCACAACCCAGTCTATGATACAGAAGAGACTGTCTACTTAGATATGTTCGATTCCTACCTAGATATTAAAGGACATTTATCTCATTCATACAAAATAATTGTATGTTCATGTATGGAATATTGCTTATTTGTAATTATTCATTATCTAAACAACTTCGGAAATAAAAGTGATTACAGGAACACTTGCTGAAGTTGCATGAGACTCATGTGGCCCCTCAGCACATCAGCTTTGATGAGAACTTGCCTCATTGCCTGGAGGTCAGGAGAACATAGCTGAGCACTTACTAAAAGGGCAGGCTTCCTATAGAAGAAAGTGACATTACCCGCTCTACCTGAGGGTTGAAAACAGGAATCTTTCTTATTTGCTGGTTTGCTTACTCAAAGAAAGTAGCATTTTCTTTCTCAGAAGAAAACAACAAATGCTCTTAAGAATCACACAGAAACACCTCCTTGAGATCAAAAGGCTCTTCTCAGAAACTGTTGGTGAAGGAAATGAAAAGTACCAGAACCCTTCAGGGGAATTAAACATCGAGGGAGAAAAATGCTTTCTAAGAGTGTTTTCAATTTGCCAACTAAATCTCAACTATTTATCTCATACTTTTGTAGTGTTCACTAAAGAAATCAATTACATTTCTTTACAGTGTAGTTTACTAAGAAGAATTCCCAGCTAACACAGGAATACAACAACTGTCTTCCCTACCCAATGTCACATGTGCTCTTTTGTGACCTACACTATAACATCCTCTCCAGCCTGGCAGCCATGTCTGCCCTGATCTCCTAAAGACTCTCGCTTGTTGAAATTATCTCCTGGGAAGATGCAGGCTCACCCATGGCTGATCAGGACAAGGCAGAACTCCTTGCCTAATACCCTTCTGTTCACTCATTGAACTTTATATCTTGGTTCGAATGGTAAATGTCCCTCACAGTCTCAGCCCTTTGAATACTTAGTCCCCAGCTGGCATTACTACTTGTGTATGTATTCACTTCTAAGTAGTATTGGCCATAAAGTACAGGATAACCATGCTATAATCAAAAGACCCAAATAAGCCAAATGTGCAAGGACAAAGATAGAACAGAGACTGAGGGAATGGCCAACCAATGACTGCCCCAAATTGAGATCCATCCCATGGGCAAGAACCAGTCTCTGACACTATTAATGATACTCTGTTATGCTTGCAGATAGTAACTTAGCATAACTGTCCTGTGAGAGGCTCCACCCAGTAGCCAAAGGAAAGAAATTTAGAGAATCACAGCCAAACAGATGGAGCACTGGAAGTCTTGCGGAAGAGTTGGGGGAAGAATTGAGGCCCCTGAAGAGACATGGGCTCCATAGAAAACCCATGGGCTCTTGGAAGTTTCCAGAACTGAATCATCAACCGAGTGAGCATGGGCTTCACCTAAGCCCCCTACACATATGTAGCAGTTGAGTAGCTTGGTCTTCATGCTGGTCCCCAACTGGAATAGGGGCTTGTCCCTAAACCTGTTGCCTGCTTCTCTGCATATACTACTCCACTAAATGGACCACCTTCTCTGCCTCAGTAGGACAGGATGCACCTAGTCCTGCATAGACTTGACATGTAACGGAGTTAGAGAGGGATAGGGGGTGTGGGGGTGTGGGGGCAGTAGTGGGGGGGGTGACACCCAGAGGGTAGCTTCACCTTCTCAAAAGAGAAAGACAAGGTAGAAAGGGGGGAGGACTTACGTGGGGAGTACTGGGAAGAGAGGGGACTGATAGTGGGATGTAAGGTGAATACATTAGAAAAGAACCAAAAAGGACTCTGTGGGATAATAATTAATAAATAAACAAATAAACATTGTAAGAGGAGAAAACAGAGAGAAGAGAGTACAAGAAAGGTCACAATGAACAGATATAGATACAGAGATCCATTAATTGCATCCTCAGAAATCCCATAAAAGCCACCAAACTGGAAGTCAGAAAGTTATATGGAAATGGAAAGGACGCAAGGAGTAAAACAAAAGAAAGAGAGAAAATGAGAAAGAAAGAAAGAAAGGAAGGAAGGAAGGAAGGAAGGAAGGAAGGAAGGAAGGAAGGAAGGAAGGAAGGAAGGCGAAAAAGAGAAAAAGCTAAAATAAAATAAATTTAAAACATTTCATGACATTATGAAACAAGAAGCCTTCAAAGAGAAAGTTAAGTTAATTTTCTCTTGGCCATCTATTACTGGGTATGCAGTCCAGGTTAAGGGAGTGGGACTGGGAGGAGAGGAGGGAGGGGGCTGTGATCAGGACATAAAGTGAAATTTAAAAATTAAATAAATACATATATATGTATATATATATGTATTTATTTACATATTTATACACACACATACACACACATATGGCAAATGTCCATAAGATATTTTATTGGAATAAGACTTAAAAAATAAGAATAGTTTGTTTAGTCTGTGAGACTCCTTTTGTGAAAACTAACTTCTTATTTGCAAGTGGTTATCAGTTGGAGAAATCTTCTGGGTTAGGGATGGGAGTAAGTACCCACTTCTCCTTTCAGCTCTGGGATGCCATTTGGCACAGGTCTGTGTTTGCTGTCTCAGTCTCTGTGAGCACACAAGTACATTCTGTAGGCTTTAGACATAGCTTTACTGGAGAATGTACGTAGCTGGAAGGTAGGCTTTGAGAATTTAAACATTCCTGCTGTTTCTAGTTCACTCTCTCTACTTCCTGCTTGCAGTTCAAAGTGTGAGCACTCAGCTTACTGCTCCAGTCCTCATGCTGGTCTCTTCCCATGGCAGTAATAGATTCTTGTCCTTCCAGAACCGTAGCCCAAATAAACGCTTCCTTTTATAAGTAGCTTTGGTGAGGATGTTTTTTTCAGCAATAAAAAATAATGAATACATTTGGTAATAGTTACTCCTCATAATAGTTAGGGAATTGGTTTTAGATATCACTTCAGACACCAAACTACATAGTTGCACAAGTAACTCACATATAATGCTGTGTTTGAATGTATTCCATGCACATCATTGATGTACTTTATGTCTAATGTTCAAGAATAGTGTAAGTTCTATGCTATGTAAATAGTTCTTTCCACTGCAATTTATAGACAGCTGCCCCACCATAAGGAAGCTAACACTGGGTACAGTCACCTAAGTTGTCTGGGTTTTATGAAACGCACCTGCAGAATTTAATTCTTGACAATAATAAAAATATGAATTTTCACGCTTATTTTATGAGGCTATAGCCACAAGGTGTGATAACCTTCTTTGCATCTTCATACCTTCTTTAATTCTCATACATTTTAGACATAAAATAATATTGAATTATTTTAACATTGTTGGATATGATGGCACATGCATGTAATACCATCATTTTAGATTAAAACACAGTATTACTCCATGTTAAGGTCATCCTGAGCTGCTTACTAAAATCCTACCTCAGAAAAACACTTTAATACAGTTAGAAATATCAATGTCAACAATATTTACCTACACATTAATTCTTTTCTGACCTTCCTTCCCAGTGATACCTTCGTTCTCATGAATTCATATTTTTTCTCCTCCTTTAAATAGCTCTTCTTATTATTTTTGTTAAGTTAGCTCTTGATGACAAAAATAACAAGAGACATTGCCATAAGGATGGTTGTGCTCAGTAAAAAGATAGATCTAAGGCATTAGATCTAAGATGGCTGCCGGCAGTGGCTGCCCATGTCTTCACGGAAGTCCTAACAGGTGACGATGCTCCCCCAGCTCCTTCTGAGTAACCTCATCTCATCGGGCAGGGCTTTCATTAGAGCATGTGACAGTGTGGAGAGATATGATTGGCCGAGGATTTATGGATTTAGGATTGTTCAAACACTGTATATAAGCTATGCACTGCTCAATAAAGAGATCTGCACCAAGATGCTGGTCCCCAGAATCTGACTCCTGGGATTTAGCACGTGACTCTGTTGCCTCTCACCTCCCCCCATCCTCGGTCCTGTTCCCACACCTTGTGTTTGGCATTATAAGCAATATAGAAAGGATTCAAATTTGTGCTTAGATTATCTGCAACTACTGAGCCACATTATAGAGGCACCTGCACATGACAGTGTCGGTATGTATCAAACTTCAGAATTTAAGGGATATATGTGTGTGCTTCATTAACATCTTTGGTAGGAAGCCAACTGACAGTATTATTTTTCTGAAATGAAAATATCTTTTCTTTTGAATGATTGTCTTCTTTTTCTCTATTACCTTTAAGGTTTCTATAATTTGAATTCTAGCCAGTTGAAGTAGCTCTGTCCGAAGCTGATTCTACAAACAGCATTGGCACTGTGCCTCTCAAAGCTCCTTGAGTATAGTCTGAGATCTTTCATCTGCACTGCAAACAAAAAATGATTGCGTCCAAAATTGCCTCTGCCTCCACAGGTATCTTATTTTTCTTTTGGTGAATACAATTATGTATGTATTGGAATTTTGAACATGGCTCACAAGTTATGTTTTTATCCATTTATCCTCTTTTTATTTCTACCTCTGTGTGTCAAGAGCCATCTAGGATAATCTGAGGCTAGCAGGTGACCTTCCTGGAGGTGGTCCACTGTTTTCCCATGGTCTATGATGGGTGAGCTTGATGGCAAGGTTCCAAGAGACTGCATCTCAGGATTGCTTCTTGCAGCTATCATTATTAAATTAATATAATAATCCCTGGGCATTAGATCACCCTATTGATCAAATTACCTACAGAACAACATAAAGATAAATTTATGTGAATTAATACTGTTTAAATGAATTAATGATTCTATAGAATTCCTGATTTGATTCAAATAATTTTAGAAAGAAAGGTTTTAGAGATGGTCTTGGTTGCCTTGCTAGAAAGATGTAACAAAGTGAGAATCAAGAATAGAATGTGCCCACTCCTAATAGTAGTAAGTAAAGGCTACATAATGAGAAATATGATGAGCTTTCATAATTACACTAAAAAAGAGAAATAGGCTTTGGACAAATTTGTGTTCAAGGAAAAACATTTAGGTTCAAGGATATAGCCACAAGTGTGCACTATGATACGGTAAGGCCAAGTAAAATTTCTTGTTTTGAACTTAAAACAAGCATATAGAATCAAATACTACTTGAACTTAATATCAACATCCTTCTATAACTCTCATTTTATGGTATATTTTATCTCTGAAGTAATTTTCTAAAGAGCCTTTTGTCTAAGAATATATTAAAAGGCCAGAAAAAAGAAATAAAATTCTTGGTTGGATGGTTTGGCTTGGGGTCTCTGCCCCATCCATCCATTCATCCAAATGTATTTGTCTGTTTGTCTGTACATATGTGTGTAGGTATATGTATATATATAAGCATGTATGAATACTTGTGGAGTGTATGAGACAAGTGGTTGGGCCTACCAAAAATGTGAATGTATTAATGTATAAATGAGAACATGAATGAAACTGTAAATGTGTGTATAAATGTGTGTGTGTGTGTGTGTGTGTGTGTGTTTGTGTGTGTGTGTGTGTGTGTGTGCATATTTGCCTGTATAAAGCATCTTAATTCTTTTCCTTTCTTACCTCTCTGGTTCACAAAGAGTTAAACAGCCTAGCCAGAGATTGGAGAGATAGCAATAAATGCTTTACCTAATCAACCCAATGTTAGCAACAAATGTCAGTAGATGCAGAGGTCTGTAGCTTCCAGCCTCAGAGTAACTTAAAGTCAAGATAGGTATAAAAAGCAACTCTGATGACTGAAGATGTTGAATAGGTCTTTAGGTGCTTCTCGGCCATTCAATATTCCTCAGATGAAAATTCTTTGTTTAGCTCTGTACCCCATTTTTTGATAGGGTTATTTGATTCTGTGGAGTCTAACTTCTTGAGCTCTTTGTGTATATTGGATATTAGCCCCCTAATGTAGGATTGGTAAAGATCTTTTCCCAATCTGTTGGTTGCCGTTTTGTCCTATTGACAGTGTCCTTTGCCTTACAGAAGCTTTGCAATTTCATGAGGTCCCATTTGTCTATTCTTGATCTTAGAGCATGAGCCATTGGTGTTCTGTTCAGGAACTTGTCCCCCGTACCCAGGTGATCGAGAGTTTTCCCCACTTTCTCTTCTATTAGATTCAGTGTAACTGGTTTTATGTGGAGGTCCTTGATCCACTTGAACTTGAGCTTTATACAAGGAGATAGGAATGGATCAATTTGCATTCTTCTACAAACATCCTTAGTCATCGGGGAAATGCAAATCAAAACAAGTCTGAGATTCCACCTCACACCAGTCAGAATGGCTAAGATCAAAAACTCAAGTGACAGCAGATCCTGGCAAGGATGTGGAGAAAGAAGAACACTCCTCCACTGTTGGTGGGATTGCAAGCTGGTACAACCACTCTGGAAATAAGTCTGGTGGTTCCTCAGAAAATTGGACATAGCATTACCTGAGGACCCAACTATACCACTCCTGGGCATATACCCAGAAGATGCTCCAACATGTAATAAAGACACATGCTCCACTATGTTAATAGCAGCCTTATTCATAATAGCCAGAAGCTGGAAAAAACCTAGATGTCCTTCAACAGAGGAATGGATATAGAAAATGTGGTACATTTACACAATGGAGTACTACTCAGCTTTTAAAAACAGTGACTTCATGAAATTCGCAGGCAAATGGAACTAGAAAATATCATCCTGAGTGAGGTAACCCAATCACAAAAGAACACACATGGCATGTGCTCACTGATAAGTGGATATTAACCCAAAAGCTCGGAATACCCAAGATACAATTCACAGACCACATGAAGCTCAAGAACAAGGAAGACCAAAGTGTGGTTGCTTTGGTCCTTTTTAGAAGGGGTAACAAAATACTCATGGGAGCAAATACGGAGTCAAAGTGTAGAGCAGAGACTGAAGGAAAGTCCATCTAGAGCCTACCTCACCTGGGGATCCATCTCATATACAGTGACCAAATGCAGACACTATTGTGGATGCTAAGAAGTACATGCTGACAGGAACCTGATATAGCTGTCTCCTGAGAGGCTCTGCCAGAGCCTCACACATACAAAGGCAGATGCTTGCAGCCAACCATGGGACTGAGCACAGGGTCCACAATGGAGGAGTTAGAGAAAGAACTGAAGGAGCTGAAGGGGTTTGCAACCCCATAGGAAGAACAACAATATCAACCAACCAGACCCCCCACACACAGAGCTCCAGGGACTAAGCCACCAACCAAGGAGAACACATGGAGGAATTCATGGCTCCAGCTGCATATGTAGCCTTGTCAGATATCAATGGAAAAAGAGGCGCTTGGTCCTGTGAAGGCTTGATGCCCCAGTGTAGAGGAATTCGAGGGTGGGGAGGTGAGAGTGCCTGGGTGGGTGGGGGAACACCCTCATAGAAGCAGGGGGAGAGGGATGGGATAGGGGTTTTTGGGGGTGGGGGGAACCAGGAACGGGGATAACATTTGAAACGTAAAAAAAAGAAAATATCCAATAAAAAAAAAAGCAAACCTACTGTCTTGTAAGATCAAGCCTTGACCTAGTCAGTGCTGCTTCAAAGAGGACCCACACCTGGGTTAGACACCCAGTATCTGTGCACCCCAATGACTATTCTTTGTTAATCTGCTACTTAATCTTTTTAACTTTTAAAACTTTAATTTACTTATTCCTTCACATTTTTATAAAACGCCAGGTTTGTCACTCCATAAAAGTATGGTAAACGTTTAGTCCACAGCTAAGTGAGGTAATAATCTTTTGCTACTGTTAGTGACAGTATTATATGTGAGAAAATGTTGTAGAGGCTTTAAGCATTTGTGTATATTATATGCATTTATACAAAGATCACACGTATCTTTTTGATCTGTACATATAATGTATGTTTTTACAGCTTTATACATGTAAGTAGTCTGTTCTGTGGCCGCTCATCTCCTACTCTTATTTTCCTCTCACGTTTACCAACCCTTCCTCCTCCCTACAGGGCCCTTCCCATATTCTTATTTTTTATTTTGTTTTCTGACACACTGATTTTAGCCAGGACTGCCTGTGTTACTGCAGGTTTGCAACGATGCATTAGAACTTGCAAGACTGTCCATTGGGTATACTTGAAGACAATGACCACACTGCCCAAAGAATCCACCAGTAGCCAATAATTCAGCAGAGATGGAAAAACAGAGTCTATGACCCTCCACCCCTGTGGTCTATAACTTTGTATTAACAGGCCCAGTCTTATGTAGGTGCTAAAAGCTGTTGTGAGATTTTGTCTCTATTGGATGTCATCATCACAATGGTTGTGTTACGCCTCAAAGATAGAATTTCACAGCCTTTCCCCCTTTTAGCCCTGAGGTTCGCTGTGGCTCTCATTGTCTCTGTAGCTCACTGAGGGGTTGAAGACTATGACTTTACTTTTTCAATGTAGCTGATTTTGTACTGGATATTAATGAGAATATCGAAATGCTGTACCCTGTTATATCTTACCAAGAAGTGGGAGTCTCTGTGGGTTCCTATTTTTTATAAAATGTCATAGAATTAATGAAAACATTTTTGAGAATGCTCAGTTCATATACCCAATGGCATATTATTCATCTTTGATTTCATCTGCCTTAAAATAACTATCATCTTAAATTGTACTTCTAACAGAAAAAAAAGAAATTAAGGCTTAATGTACTAACTCTATAATCTTTCTTTTCTCCATCCACTGATGAAATGATCCATAGCAGGTAGATTTTGCTGCTAAATCAAATAAATACTATGTCTGTGGGCTTTTATAACATTATAATATTTGGTTTTCCTCTGAATTCTCGGGTGGTTCTTTTTCACCCTCTGTTCCATAAAGCCCGTGTGTCGCTCTGTATTTGGTATTTATTTCTAGTTCTTAGAGCTTAAAATGCATCTATGTAATGGGGAAAATGACCCTTCACTAACAGAAAAATAAGAGAAGAGGAGGCCATTAAATCAGTAACGAGCGGTATAACCCTGTGGTAAGAATGGGGACAGGCTAGCACTTGAAATATGCTTTATCCATTTTCAAAGGCAGAAGTGAACACAAAGAATGGACTGGGTATCTGAGAAACATTAGTCACATGGTGACAGTCTCTGGCTGGGTAGAAAGCCTCACAAGCTCGCCAATAGCATTTTATCCCTCCCTTCTCCAGGGATCTTAAATCAGCTGAGAGTATAGTCATTATCCAATAAGTCTGGAAGGTATAAAAAGAAGCTTACATGAATCCGTTTCCTGTCCACAGATAAAGAAGAAACTTTGACATGACACTTAATAGATGTACTTGGTGAAAAAAAAAATGCTTAACTTGATTTTAGGATACTTCATTTTTTTTTTTCATTTAAAAACTTACCTTATGGGATTGAGCTATGACTCACAGTTAACAGTACTGAGAGTTAACAGTTAACAGAGAACTGAGGTTCATTCCCTAGCACCCACATGGTGGTTCACAACAGTCTGTAACTCTAGTTACACAGGATCTAACATCTTCTTCTGACCTCTGAGGGCATAGAGTGCATATGGTACACAGACATACACACATGCAGAACCTCATACATGCAAAATAATTTCTTAAAATAATGTAAAATGTTCCTCATTAACATTTATTCCTTTATTATCAGTGGGAAGTGCTCATAAAGGGTTCAGAAGGTGGAAAGCATTGATTTCTCAGGGTTGGCTCCTTGGATAAGAGTGTGTACTGGCTGGTTTTGTGTGTCAACTTGATACAAGCTGGAGTTAACACAAAGAAAGGAGTTTCAGCTGAGAAAATGCCTCCATGAGATCCAGGTGTAAGGCAGTTTCTCAATTAGTGATGAAGGGGGGAGGGCCCCTTGTGGGTGGTGCCATTCCTGGGCTGGTAGTCCTGGGTTCTATATAAGAGAGCAAGCTGAGCAAGCCAGGAGAAGCAAGCCAGTAAGTTACATCCCTCCAGGGCCTCTGCATCAGCGCCTGCTTCCTGACCTGCTTGAGTTCCAGTCCTGACCTCCTTTGGTGATGAACAGCTATGTGGAAGTGTAAGCTAAATTAACCCTTTCCTCCCCAACTTGCTTCTTGGTCATGAAGTTTTGTGCAGGAATAGAAACCCTGACTAAGACAGAGTGGATGATGATGTTGATGTGTGTGTCTGTGTATGTGTCTGTGTGTGTGTCTGTGTGTGTGTCTGTGTGTGTCTGTGTGTGTCTGTCTGTGTGTCTGTCTGTGTGTCTGTGTGTGTCTGTGTGTCTGTGTGTGTCTGTCTGTGTGTGTGTCTGTCTGTGTGTGTGTGTCTGTGTGTGTATGTGTGTGTGTCTGTGTGTCTGTGTGTCTGTGTGTGTGTGTTGTAGTTTTTATTAATTATACAATCAAATAGCTTAATTTCTTGCTTGTTTTTTTTCTTTATAATATTGTTCTCCAGTTTTCTATTTTTAATTTTAGTAAACCTTGTATTTGTTTTTCTTTCCACTGTTTGTCCCATTATTTTACTGGTTTAATATTTTATCTTTACCTGAAATAACTTTTTACATCACAGTTCTCTGTGTGATTATTTCTTCATTTTCTGCTCTCTGGTCACTAATGCCCTCAGCTTAGTAACCTGAACAGCATCTCTATATCTCATTGCCTTCAGTTGCTAGAGTGGCTTCCTCTTCTCTCTGAGAATATGGAGAAAAAATAGAGAGCCTTCACCCAGCCCTTAAGTATCTGTCTAGGAAGATAATCAAGTAAAATAAAAAGTGCATTTTTTTTTTGCTTTCTGTTGCTGTGATAAATATTATGGGCAAAAGCAACCTAGGGAGGAAAGATTTTCTTTCATCTGACAGCTGTCAATTCATCAAGAATTTGGGGCAGAAATCAGGAAGCTAAGACCATGGGGAATGCTGCTTACTGGCTTACTCTTGTTGTCAGCTCAGCTTACTCTTTTACACAACTCAGGACCATCTACCCAGAAGTGGCCCAGACCACAGTAGTTTGGGCCCTCTGACTTCAATAATTAATAAAAAATGCAACATAGACTGCCTATAGGTCCATCTGAAGGAGGCAACTCCTCAGTTAATGATCTTTTCTTCCAGATGACTCTATGTCAAGCTGACATAAACTAATCAGTACAGAATGAGACATCCATAATAAGGAATGCACAAATAATAACACAGGCACATGAAAAACAGGAAAAAGCAAGTCAATATAATGCCTACAAAGCATCATAATATTTCAACTGGTCAGTCCAAATGTACAGAAATGCTTGAAATTCTGGACAAAGAATTCAAACATTTACCTATAAAATTAATCAATGGTTTCTGGACCAGGGACACAGCTCCAAAGTAAAATGTTTGCCAAAACACAAGAAAATAGATTCAGTCCTCAGAATCTATGTTAAGAAACAAAGCAATCTAGATGTGATGACATTGGGGGGACAGGAACAGGCAGGTCACTGGGTCTCTGGCTCACCATCCAATCTTACTAGACAACTTCCAAGCCAATGAGATAGCTTGTCTCAGAGAAGAGGTAGACAGCATCCAAAGAACAACACTTGAATTTTTCCTCTGATCACCCACCGTACACACACACACACACACACACACACACACACACACACACACACACACCAGGTATGCCTGCATGGTCACATATGACGATCTGAAAGAAAATAAAAACTAGATACAGGAGGTGAGAAAATCAATCTAATACCTGGATAAGAAAGTCAACAAAAACAGATGAGAAAGTCAACATGGACCTGTAGGCAATGTATGGGGTGTTGATTAATTATTGATGTGGGGAGACACAATCCATTGTGGGCTGTGCAACTTCTGGGCAGATGGTACTGGGCTGTATAAGGAAGCAAGCTGAGCTGACAATGGAGAGCAGGATGAGAAAACTCAACAAGCAAACTGAGATTTTCAAAGAAATGGCAAGTGAAACAATGAATACAGCAAAAAGCACACTGCAAATATTCACCATTATATGAGGCCAAAATCTCAGAAATCAGTTCTAAAGGCTGATATATTGTCTTAGTCAGACTTTGTATTCCTGCACAAAACATCATGACCAAGAAGCAAGTTGGGGAGGAAAGGGTTTATTCAGCTTACACTTCCACATTGCTGTTCATCAGCAAAGGAAGTCAGGACTGAAACTTACACAGGGCAGGAACCTGGAGGCAGGAGCTGTTGCAGATGTCATGGAGGGTGCTGCTTACTGGATTGCTTCCCCTGGCTTGCTCAACTTACTTTCTTATAGAACTCAGGAATACCAGCCCAGGGATGGCACCACCCACAATGGGCTGGGCCCTCTCCCCTTGATCACTAATTGAGAAAATGCCTTACAGCTGGATCTCATGGAGGCATTTCCTCAAGGGAGGCTCCTTTCTCTGTGATAACTCCAGCTTGTGTGAGATTGACACACAAAACCAGCCAGTACATATATAGTCCAGTTTTTCACAGTTACATTTCAAATCTTTGTTGCTAATTTTCTTTATAACTTAATTTTTCATTACTATGACCAAATTCCTGACAGAAAACAAAGTAAGGAAGAAAGGATTTATAATCTTTCACAGTTTGAGAAGACACACTTTACCAAATACAAAGAAGATACAGTAGGAAAAGGATGACTGCAGCTCACACCATGTCTGCAGTCAGCAAGCTAAGAGCAGACAAGAAGTGCAGACAAGTTCCAATACCTCAAGATTTCAGTTTCCCACTTCCTCTAGTGAAGTTCCATCTCTTTAAAAAGCCCACAACCTTCTGAAACAGAGCCAGCAGCTAGTGAGAAATGCTTGAATGAATATCTAACATTTAAACCATAACAGCCCAATTAAAATTAAATATTAGATAGTTGTACTCAAACACAAGATTCCAATAACTATTATATAAAAACAATAGTAAACAATAAATAAACCTCAATATCAAGTAGCAACTGTCAACAATGCAAAAAAAGCTGAGAGTAAAAGAATAGAAGTCAATATCAATATACAAACCAAAAATTCTAAAGGATAAATACAACCACTAAATATTAATATATATAAAGCAATCCGTCAAGAAAATACTACTGTTGTAAATGTACATGCTTCAAAAATTACTTTTATTAAACACAACTAAACATAACATTTTTATGTGTACACAAATGCATGTGTGTGTGAATTATAACTTCATTCTTTTTTTTTATTATTTATTTATTTTTTGATACTTTATTTACATTTCCAATGTTTCCCCCTTTCTAGGTCTTCTCTTTGGAAACCTCCATCCCCTACCCCTCCCTCACCTCTATGAGT
>CM052716.1:25567590-25591702 GCA_028551405.1 Uromys caudimaculatus | reverse complement strand
CCTTACAGAAGCTTTGCAGTTTCATGAGGTCCCATTTGTCTATTCTTGATCTTAGAGCATAAGCCCCTGGTGTTCTGTTCAGGAACTTGTCCCCCGTACCCAGGTGATCGAGAGTTTTCCCCACTTTCTCTTCTATTAGATTCAGTGTAGCTGGTTTTATGTGGAGGTCCTTGATCCACTTGGACTTGAGCTTTGTACAGGGAGATAGGAATGGATCAATTCGCATTCTTCTACATGTAGACCACTAGAGACAACCAAATAGCAAAGGCAAGCCCAAGAACAAAATCAACAGTAGCCATTGCAATATGACACCATCAGAACCCAGTTCTACTACAGCAAGCCCTGGATATCCTAACAAACCTGAAGAGCAAGAGTCTGACCTTAAATCCCATCTCATGAAGTTGATAGAGGCCTTTAGGGAGGATATAAATAATTCCCTTAAAGAAATACAGGAAAACAGTGAAACAAAAAGAAGCCCCTAAAGAGTAAATAAATAAAGCTCTTAAAGAAATGCAGGGAAATACAATTAAACAGATGAAAGAAATGACCTAAAGATGGAAATAGAAACAATAAAGAAAACACAAATGGAGGCAACCCTGGAGTTGGAAAAGCAAGGAAAGTGAACAGGAACTACAGACACAAGCATAACCAACAGAATATAAGAAATGGAAGAGAGAATCTCATGGGTAGAAGATATCTTTGAAGAAATTGATACATTGGTCAGTGAAAATGAAGTGTAAAAAGTTCCTAACCCAAAACATCCAGGAAATTTGGTACACAATGAAAAGACCAAACCTAAAAATAATAGGAATAGAAGAAGGTGAAGTTTCCCAGTTCAAAGGGCCAGAAAACATTATTCACAAAATCATAGACGAAAACTTCCTGAACCTAAAGAAAGAGATGATCATAAACATACAAGAAGCCTACAGAACACCAAACACAGTGCACCAGAAAAGAATATCCTTCCACCACCTAATAATCAAAACACTAAAACAAAGAGAGATTATTAAGAGCTGTAAGGAAAAAAAGTCAAGTAACATATAAAGGCAGATCTATCAGAATTACACCAGACTTCTCAATAGAGACTCTAAAAGCCAAAAGATCCTGGACATATGTCTTGCAAACCCTAAGAGACTAAAAATGCCAGCCCAGACTACTATACCCAGCAAAAACCCCAATCATCATAGATGGAGAAATTAAGATATTCCATGACAAAACCAAATTTCAACAATATCTGTCTACTAATCTAGACCAAAAGAGGATAGTGGGAGGAAAACTCCAACACAAGGAGAGAGTAATTACACCAAAAAAAATTTTTAAAAATTTAAAAAAATAAAAAACCACAAGAAATTAATCATCTCACAAAAAAGAGAAGAGAATCACACACACACACACACACACACACACACACACACACACACACACACACACACACACACACAGTACAAGTAGCAGCTAAAGACAACACCAGGACAAGACAGGAATAGATCCCTGTAATCCCTCGAAGATGCTCTGCTGTGATGCTCTGAACTTTTCCACCAGTCATTCCTTTCCTTCAATTTTTGAGATTACACTTATATCAATTCCCTCTTCTGTTTCTTTCCTCCAAACCTCCTATAACCCTCCTTGCTCTGTTTTTAATTTCTTGGTCTCTTTTATCCTAAATTGTTTGTGGTGATTTGAATATCCTTGACCCAGAGAGTGGCATTATTAAGAGGTGTGGCTTTATTAGGGGAAGTATATCACTTTGGGGGTAGGCTGTGAGAACCTTCTCCTGCTGGCTGGAAGCTAGTCTTCTTTTTGCCTTCAGAGGAAGATGTAGAACTCTCAGCTCCGCCAGTGCCATGCCTGCCTGCCTGCTGCTATACTTCCTGCCATGATGTTAATGACTGACCATCAAACCTGTAAGTCAGCCCCAATTAAATGTTTATCCTGTGTAAGAGTTGCCTTGGCCATGGTTTCTCTTCACAGCAATGGAACCCTAACTAAGACAGAAGTTGGTACCAGGGACTGGGACATTGCTGTGATAGGCCTGAGCTTGTTTTTGTTTGGAGGAATGTGGATTTTGGGACTTTGAAAAACAGTGGAATGTTTTAAGTGGGACTTAATGGGCTGTCCTCATAATAATATGGAACACGCTGGTTCTGGGTGTGATTTGAACTGTGTAGACTTGGCCCAAGATGTTTCATTGGAGAAAAATGTTAGTATGTGGCCTAGAATCAGTTCTTGTGATATTTTAGTGAAGAACGCGGCTTTTTTTTTTTTTTTGCCCTTGTCTAAAGAGTCTGCCTGAGGCTAAGATAAAGAGATTTATATTAATTGCATTGACAAATGATGTCTCAAAAAAAGCCAAGCATAGATTTTGTTCTCTGGTTTAGTCTCATGAAGAGTATCTGATTAAGCATAGCAAGTTAAGAAAGAAAAAATATAAAATGTATGGTTCAAATAATGCAAGGGAAATGAAATAAAAATAATAAAAACTAGGAAGGGAAATGGAGCTGAATCCTGCATTCAAGGAGACAAACAGAATAAGGGAATGGTGAATTGGGGCAAACCCCCACCCAGGTACACTTGTTGTTTATGCATTTGCTGTTGAATAAAGAAGAGTTATATCATATTAGGTGTTATTATTACTTGGTTATTGTTTCCACTTGAACTTTTAATCTGAAATGAACTACAGTCCAGAAATGGAAGACACAGGCTTTTTGACCCAGATATTGAAGCATACTGACCATGAAAAGATTATGCTCATGCAAGGTGGTACAAGCCTTTAATTCCAGGAGACAGAGGCAAGCAGATTTCTGAGTTCAAAGTCAGCCTGTTACAGAGAAAGTGTCAGGTAGAGACAAGTTTAAATCTAGGCATGGTGATATATACCTTTAATCCCAGCATTCAGGAAACAGAGCCATGCAGATCTCTGAGTTCAAGATCAGTTTACATAGAAAGTTCCATGACAGCCAAGCTTATGCACTGAAAGTGATGGAAGACCTAAAACTGGTGATGATACAGCAGAACAGGAGGGAGGGGCAGACCTGTTCCAGCCCCAGAAAACAGCAGCTTGGGCCATGTGGCTCTGGTGTTATCAGCAAGAACAGAAAGAACTACTTAGACAATAGATGATGGATAGCTGAATCTAAGAAATTAGTGGTGATTAAGAAGAGATCAGCATCACTGAAGTGAAATATTCTGGGAAATGTTTTCTGAGAGCACAAAGAAGCTGTGTTCCAGAGATAGACAAGGTTGTACTGAATGCTGCAGCTGGACTGGGTAATGTGTAAGAATCACCCAGGTGGTACTGGTTTTGAAGGCCTGAAGGGGTCATGAAGAGCAGCTGAGGCTTGGCACTGTGAGAGGCCAGGGAAGACCATTGTGGAAGGTGCAGCCTCCATTGCAGTTGATGGCCTAAGACTGAAGGGGTCATACGAAGAAGTCGAGGCTTGGCACTATAAAAGAAGACTATGAGAGGATATTGATAAAGACTAGTTGCAGTGGAATACCATATAGAGATGCCAGTACCATGGGATGATCACCAAGAACATCAGTAGTGGAATGGAGTCAACCAGAGCTTAGAGTGCTACAGAGGACAGAGCTAGAGAAGTGACCCAAGCCCTTTGGAGGATCCAGAAGATAATGTGTGGATCCCAGACATCAGAACAAGAAGCTATGAGGTTGAAGTTGTCTTGGAGACCCCCAAATGTTACAGATGTCAGAGCCATGAGATGCCTGCTTGAGGAAAGTGCTAATGGGTAGTGAAACCAGCCCAAGAGAAAGAACTGTGTTGCAGTCATCAAAGCTGAAAGGAGCTGGACATCAGACATGCAGAGTTTGGAGTTTTCCAAGCTAGTGTTTTGGTCTTGCTTTGGTCCAGTTTTTCCTCATTGTGTTGTTTTGCAGTGGTAATGTATATTCTGTGATGTTGGAGATAGGCAATCTGCTTTTCTATTTTGCTTTTATAATTAAGTGATTGGATGAATCCCAGAAGAGACTTTGAACTTTGGACTTTCAATGTTGTTGAGATTGTTATAGACTATTGGGATTTTTTGAAGTTAGCAAAATGTATTTTGCATTATTCGATGCCTAGGTATGGCCCCGATAGACTTGTGTTTGAACAAGCCTGTGGGGGCCAGGGAGTGGAATGTGGTGGTTTGAACGTGCTTGGCCCAGGAAGTGGCGCTATTAGGAGTTGGGGCATTGTTGGTGTAGGTGTGGCCTTGTTGAGGGAAGTGTGTCACTTTGGGGGTAGACTTTGAGGCCCTTCTCCTAGCTTCCTAAAAGCTAGTCCTCTCCTATTTGCCTTGGGAACAAAATATAGAATTCTGAGCTCCTTCAGTGTTATGCCTGTTTGCACACTGCCATGCTTCCTACCATGATTATAATGGAAGGAACCTAAAAACCTGAATTCCAACTACAGTTAAATGTTGTCCTTTATAAGAGTTGCCTTGGTAATGGAGTTTCTTCTTAGTAATGGAAACCCTAAGACATTCCAATTCATCCACTTTTCCCTGGGGAAGACTACCTGTCCTGCTTTCACCATTCCTCAGTTGCCTGTAGCTCTTCTGTAGGGTTAAAGCCTCATGGGCCCATACACTTCAGCATATCTACTGTTACCATTTTTTAGTTCATATTTGGGCAGTTATGTCAGTAAGACTTTATAGGTTTAGCTTTGACATTACTAGGAGACACAAACTCAGAGCAAACTTCCTGATCCTCTGGCTCTTATTTCTGCCCCATCTTCTGTAACATTCAGTGGTCATTAGTGGGAGTATTCATTGGGAATACTTTGTAGATGTTTCCACTTCAATTGGGATACATAACACCAAAATATACTAAAGGGATTCCCATCAATTTCTTATGCCCCATGTAATGTAAACACCCATAGTCCAGGAAACATTTTTGAGTAAGCATCTCCTCATAGATGAAAGATAACACTTGTAAACAGAGGCAGAGTTTCCTACCTCTAATCATCACTTACTATACAAATTTGCACCTCTTAGTAATCATATTTACTCAATGAAACAATCATCATAAGTAGTTTTCACAAAGTCTGACAAAATATACTCAAGAATTTGCTTTATTCTTTTTCTTTACACCTCACCCCATTCAATACTTCTCTAGCACTTTCAAAAGCAGCTCAATATCACTTGAAACAGCGATATGCCCAGACTTTAATCAGGACTTGATCCACAGTCTTAAGGGATGGGTAGTTGTTGGATAAAGGGAATATAGCAAAAATACCTAAATGCTTCTTCTGCTTCTTCTATTTTTCTCTTCTCTCTCTCTCTCTCTCTCTCTCTCTCTCTCTCTCTCTCTGTCTTTCTCTCTCTCTCAAATAGAATCCACTGATGTTTTAATGAACCTAAAACTCCCAAAAGGATGCACTTGTCCTCGAAACAGACTCATATTAAATTAATATTGGCTATTCTAGAGGCAAAGATGTAGATAAGTTGGCCCTTCTGGTACATACTGTGGCTGCTTTCAGTTTGGAAAGAGCTCTAGTTCTTATATAAGTGATTTGACTGTTGTGATCTGCCAACTCAAATGATTCACAGATTTCCATACTGTTAGATAGAAAGTCTTCATGTAATTTAATATTACACTTACTAATGGGAAAAAGCCTCATTTTAATAATGGCTGTACACATTCTCTTCGTTCAGTGTTCCTCCATTCCTCTGCTTTGTTCCTCATTGTTTGCTTTCACATAGAATAGCTTTTGTCTACCTGGGAAAGTATAGAAAATCTTGTTTACCGGGATTTATTTTAGCTATGCACGACTATTCAAAGACTTCTTGCAAACAACATAAAGTAGTAGCTTTTGTGCTAGGCCACCCGGAAGCCTTGACATCAGATGAGCCTGTGGATGCCGTAGCAACCACAGCTTTGTAGTCATGGTAACAGCCTTGCGCTCCACAGGCAAATCCAATGAGCTTTGAGAATCACTACATCCTAGCTAAGCTTCACTGACCTTATCAGAGAGCAACAAGACCTGTCTGTACTTCCAAGTGCACGTGCTTCTCAGAGAGGAGAGAAAAATGTGCATAGTGTACCTGATTTAAACACCATATTTAGATTATTCAAATCAGTAAACGGTCTAGTTTAATGCATTACATATTGTGATTTTTCTGAGGTAGATTGTTGATTTCAATTACTCAATGTGCATTACTACAAGAGTATATAGTCTGTACATTGTAAACACTGTTATAACTAAGTATATTAGAGAAATAAAATATGTGTGTTTGCCTTTTATACAGAGTGGAAAACCCAAGGGGATTGGAAAATAAATTTTGTGTATTTTGATTAGATTTTTTAATTTTTCTTTTTGCCTCTGCTGCAGTCACATAATAAAGAACAATATAATCTCCAAATTAAAGTGTCGCTTCAAGATTTCACAAAAATAGAATTGCAATTTAGTATCACCTGGATTGAGTAAGCATATTGTTTCTGTCTAATACATCCTTCCTGAAACTGAGCAAGGGGGCTATAACCCTCATAGGTGCTTATTCAGCTTTCTCAAACTTAAAAGCATTCAGTGAATAGTGAAAACTGGACAACTCTTTTATAAAAGGACATAAGTAATTTCCTTCCCATTAAGTTAATTAGTTGTGAATAGAGACCCAGCACCTATGATCACTTAATCCCATTTACAAATATATTGATAACAAACCAAACAGGTTTTCTAGCAGTGCAATATTTGACTCTTGTTTACTTATAATGTCTCATACTTCAAGGGGTATATTTTTATAACTGCTGACATATGTCAATATCCCAAATGAATGGGCTTCACTGTAGTAATTCCATGCGGGTATACATCATACTCTACGTCTACCCCTTTCTGCTCCTTCTGGTGTTACTCATACCCTTCCCTAGCCTTCTTCTCCTCAATCGTTTAATAGTTTTCCTGTAGTGTGCAACAGAGAAATTGTCACCTTGTTAGAGGGTAATTCTGTCTTACATATATACGTGTGAGTGTGTGTGTGTGTGTGTGTGTGTGTGTGTGTGTGAAATCTTCACAGTAGTAATAGGTTTCCATACAATGCTTGAGAATGATCTTAGTGTTTATTTATTTGCCCTATTTTTCCCCATTTCCTCTTCTACCTGCCCTCCTGCCCCCATCCCTGATATTTTTATTTGAATGCAAAGTGTGGTTCTTTCTTCTAATTAAAAGACAGCACTTGTGTATCTCAGGGCACCTTCAATCCCATAGTTTGTACAAAACAAGGAAGGTAATGCCGGTAAATATAATGGCATTGTCATAAAGTGCATAACAGAAAGAAAAACTTTGAAAACTTTTGAGGTTACATTCTGTGAACTAAAAGAACAAAAGGTCCAAGAAGTGACTCCTTAGCTAAGCGTTGGGCTGGTCGTAGTAAAACTAAAGCGCATATGAACAGCACTGCGTGGACTGTTTGGATATTATCACATTCGCAGGAGATTTCTTTTGACAATAGAACTTTAAGGATCCTAGTGCCATCACTTCTCATTTTATTTAGGGACCAATAGGACATTGTGATCTTTTCCCCAGTTGGTGACTTGGAAAGTTATTGTGTTATAAATGTACAAAACTAATATACCTGGAATGGACATCAGTGTCACCTAATGCAAACCCTTCATTTAGTAAATGAATTGACCAGAACTAGTTAATTGCCTTCCATTAAAAATCCCAGATTTCACTAACTCTTGACAGCATAGACAAGCCAACTAATTGATCCAGCATCAGTCATAGATCCTGTCAGGAAAAAGACATTGCTAGGAGGATCTGTTTAGCTGACTTCTTCCTTGCTTTCTGCATTGTTCTTTAACACTGCATTGGTCTTGTTCAGTTCATTGAGCTTTACCTACTCCATATCAAAGGATGATTCAGGACTAGGAGCCATTAACAGGGATGCTTTATACTGATAAGACATTGGGTGAAACATGGGGAAGAAATAGACAATAGCTTTAACAACCCCTTAAAAATATTCTAAATTTTTCAAGTTTATATTATTTTTCTCTGCCTTTTTTCTTTTCTTATGAACAGCATTCCATGTGCTTCATATTTAACTCTCCTTATTCATCTTTTAAATTCTCTTAACCTTCTATAAGCTGATCATTTCTATGAGATACTTCTTTGCCATCAAATGACTTTGATATGAACACACAGTGCTTGAGCCATTCCAATACGGCGGGGAAATCTATATGACAACACACACTAACGAAGGAAACATCTCGAAATGAACAAATCTCCATGGACTAGAAGAAATTCTATGACTGAAGAAATTTTGCCTCAGCATACCACAGCAGTTCTGTTCTGCCTGAGGGCTCTCCTCAGACTCGGAGGGCATGTCACAGCATCCTCTTGTCATACCATCAGCATCACACAGATGAGTCTCTTCAGCCACAGTACCCTATGTCCTGAGCTCCCCTTTCCCCTCCCTCATCTGACACTTACTTGCTCTGAATAATCTGTTCTCAAGATCCCATCTGTAAGACCAGCTACAATTTTCTAAACTATTTGTCTAGAGGCATTAATGGAAGATAATGGCTCAATATGCATTTTCAAAGGATTCTTCAGTGCTTAAACCTGAAAGAGCTGGGAATTTCTAATTCTCTGGCATGCTGCTGGCTGGGGATGCTTTAAAGATTCATACTCAGCGGGGTCCTTTATTCATTCAGTGGTTACTTACCACATTATGAGCGAGGCCTATTTTACCTCTCTTAAACCCTCATACCTAGATGTTCCAAAGCTAAACCCTGCAATGACTCCACACATCAAGGATCTGTTAGGAGCTCATACTGGTTGTCTAAGGCTAGCCCAAAAGAATACCACAGACTAAGTTGCTTAAACAGCATAAATTTCTTTTCTCGGAGTTCTACAGTCCAAAAGTTCCTGGTGTCCGCATCATTTGGTTCCCTGTAAGGCAGTTGTTCTCAACCTGTGGGTTGCAAACATTTTTTGGTAAACCTCTATCTCTAAGAAATATTTACATTGTAGTTCATAACAGGAGCAAAATTAGAGATATGAAGTAGCTACAAAAATAAGTTTATGGTTAAGGGTCACCACAACATGAGAAACTGTGTTAATAAAGGGTCTCAGCATTAGGAAGGTTGGGAAGCACTGCTCCAAGGCCTCCTCTTGATGTGTAAATGGCTGTGCTTAGGCTATACTCTTCCAAGAGTCTTTCTTTGAACCAAGCATGTGGATGTTCCAGTCGTTCTATAAGGAGACTGTCAGATTGCATTATGCCCGACATATTTCTACTTTCACGTTCCAAACACATTTATATTATAATTTACCCCATGTTAGAATTTCATAGAATTTAACCCATTATATAGCTTTATACCCTGTTAAAATGTATCTGATATTAACAATTGTTTAGAATCTAGAGACGTTCATCTTATTATTCAAATCTTTACATTGAATAAATGAGCATCAGAAACTATCAGTACTTTTTGCAAAGTCACATAGCCATTGGGTGGTAAAAGTCAGAACTGAATAGAGGGCCCAGCTCTAAACACCATTTTCTCTGTGTACCATGTTGCCTCCAACTAAGCTTTAAAGCCAGCCCACCACAGTGATCTTTTTTTTCCCCCCTGGAATTTTTACTCCATGGAAGATTGAGACTCTTAATTGCAATGTGGGCAAAATTTCTCCTCGAAACCACATTCAAGAAATAGGAAAATTGGTATTTTGGATAAGCCAATTTCCTTGCCCTGGCAAGTATTTTTAAATATATTGATTTTCCTTTAAATTGTGATTGATTGATTGATTAATTGATTGATTGTTATAACCACACAATTGAGTCTATACCAGCACTATCAATCCCTCTACTTCGGTTTTCTACATTCTGGAATAAAAGGTGTGCCAGGACCAACTAGGAATTTAGTTCCCCCTGACACACGTAACAGTTTTAGAAATATGTATGAAGCCATAAAATCTAAAAGAAAGTTAATTATAATGTATTTTCAAAAGCCCCTAATCCACCTGTGGGGGACAGCTGAACTAGTTCGAGATCTTAAATATTTTATGAGACAAGCAGGTCATAAAATTCTCAAGCTTTTCTCTATTCAACATACTTTTTAAAGGCAAAAATCGGGTATACATAATCCAAACTGCTTTGCTGCAATCTTCTTATGTCACTGGAAATGGAGACAAAAGTACATCCTTTATTATTCATTTCATTTATTTTGATCATTTTTTCTTTTCCAGATCAAAATTAAAGATTTTATTATGAAATAGTGGTTCTCAGCCTTCCTAATGCTGTGACCCTTTAATACAGTCCCTAATGTTGTGGTGACCCCCAACTATAAAGTCATTTTCACTGCTACTTCATAACTATGGTTTTGCTACTGTTATAAATCATGATGTAAATGTTTTTGGAGCTAGAGTGTTGTCAAAAGGGTCGTGATCCACAGGTTGAGAACCACTGTTATAAAATATCACCATGACAAAGCAATATTAATTCATTTTGTCAACACACAACATTTACATAAAAATGGAAAACTTGAATAAACTAGCAAAATAGTGATGATTTGTAAATAATAATAATAAAATGAAGTTCTTTTGTTTCAGACTATAGTTGTAAAAATGGAGTAAAGGAGAATGAAGAAAATAAGAAGAATTCGAGTTAGGATATTAAGATGGCAAACTTGTGAGGTTGTTTACATTGTGAAATTGCGATTCACAATTGTGAAATTGGGTCTGTCTTTCTAATCTTAACCATTTTGTAGAAAAACAGTGGGAAGACATTTTGAGGCTGTCAGTGGTAGTTCTTACAATATCACTCTGCTGTGGTTCAGTTAAATCTGAACAAACACACTGCTACTGAGAGAAATTACCAAAGATCAGATTTAACATTCCCAGGCTTAACTTATGAAACATCAGTTGGAATGAAGGCCAAGTGCAGTATTCTTGTTATAAAGGCCAAAGAGAATTCAGACAACACTGCCAAAACATTGGAGACTATAGTTATCTTAAAGTAAGCTAACCCCATGGGAACTATTGCTTGTGAACCAGTTGGTCTCTCTCTGTCTTGGGCATTGACCTTTCTTCTAAACCTGATTAGGCAACTTGCTCTTGGATGCTTGTGATTCTCTGGTGACTTGATAAGACTCAATAGTTGAGTAAACATAATTCCATTCATAAAAATTACTTAAAAAGGTATTTCTAATATCCAAATATTAGGATTCAGTTGTATATAGAAATTAAACATTATATATGCATTCATACTCACAGGAAAAAACATATAAGACAAGCCATTTCTCAAACTTTTGTCATGATTATGCTGTATCAGAACCATAGGTTCTTGTGTGTTTCCACATCATCAGAATTTACTGAATATTAATAAATCCATAAGCTATATAGGTTTCATTGGCTACAATTTGCCAAGTAGTCTCAATTTCCCTTGGTACCTGGTATTGACAAACACAAGATCAAAAGATCCCAGTCTTAATTAGTAATATTAACTCTCAGACCACACATCACAGACCACACAGTAACAATTCATGTACTAATACCTATATAACTGTGTGTGTGCATGCAGCATGGTGGGTGTGTCTGAATGTGAATGTGGCAGAATGGTTACAAAAGGATTAAAGAGGCTACATCATGGCTAAGTGGGTCCATAAAAAATGCAAAACGATACTGGAAGAGACCTCATAGAGATACAAAGAGTACTGATTAGATATTAATAAACCCATGGGGGGAAGTGCTGGAGACCCAGAACCAGCCTATAGGATATACAAATCAGAGCCTTGAGCAAAGCCTCAGCATTCAGCAGAATTGACACTGAAGACCATGGGGGCCATAGAAGCAAGATTCAGGTCCCTGAAATTATGGAGACAAATGTAGGACCAGATCAAGATACGCAAACAGATGGACCAATGGATGGTGTTTATAGTAGTAGGTTGTGTCAGGAGAAGAAAATGGGTTGCGCTAATCCCCAGGAACGGTCAATTCTTTCTCCATGTGCTTCAGAATACATGACACTGAGAGGTCAGATGACAGATCAGTGGAAGCCATCGCCACTGTGGTGTCAAATGTCTTCCTCTTTATGACATATGTCCAAGTGAGGATGTTTCACTTTAGTTTGGTGTTCTCAAGATCAAGCCAGATTTTTCTGGCAGAGTTTTCATGTGACAATGGGCTTATATGGTCCCATTCTAACTCTGGGATTTTATAGAGTGGTACTAGTTCTTGTTCGGGATAAGTTCTTTATCGATCTGTACCTCATGAGTACTACTAGTCAGGTAGTTTATGTAATCAAGTGCTGCATGTAAAATGAACACAGCCAGGGTAAGGCACAGCATGAAAATCATTGCTTTGTGTGAGCCTAGGGTCAAAGTTTCCATGGGGTCTGGTTTTATGGTGAGGGAATCAGATGCATAGACTTAGTTGCTTCTGGACAAAATTGTAAAGTTTCTGCTTTACGGATCAGAACTCGAATAGACAATTAATCTGAAAGTGAGTAAGATTTCAACACTAAATTGGAAGCCTGGACATGTTTCACTACAGCTAGTGTCATGCCAAGAAATGAGAACTGTGTGAAAAGGGAAGCATTTAGAAATCAGTTTCATTCAATCAATAATTAATAGGTTATTAAATCACAAGGTGGCAATCATTTAGTTTACACTGAGTAATAATATTTAATCTGTTTCAGATTCCAGACACATTCTGGAATCTTTTGAAGCCTTGAAATGCTTTACTCAGAAAACATCAAGTATCTAGGATCCTTTTCTTTTCATGCTAGAACCATCAGAGGCCAACTGAGCAGCCACCTCTTAACCTCAGAAAGGTTAAATTTCCACTGACCATTGGATCTGCATCATCATTCAAACATAACCATTCAAGGGGAAAATGCCTGGGAGAAGGTTAAATATTCCCACCATGAAAGGACAGAAATGAATATTACATTATCAAACCCCAAATGAGGTAAAGATGTTCTACCCATGACAAAGGTTGAATACTAGCATTAACTGTGGGTTCCCTCTGCTGAGGGAACCAAGCTCAGTAAAAGCTGAATACACAGAGGAAAGAGGAAATCCTGTTTTCTGTGCTCTTAATGTTTTAACTCTATAAATATTTAAGAAAATGTTGCATATTTATATCATGTTTCAGATTCTCAGCATCTTTAATATAAGCCAATACCCATAATGGCATTCACCAGATAATTTTTGTAATGGTAAAATATCTTGAGAATCAGTCACACACTATATGTGATTTCTGGAAACTTAGATTTACTTTAGGAAACCAGATACATAAATGGTGAACAGAGATAATTTTAGTCAGTTTTTTTCTTAAATTATTCCTAGTCCAGACACAATGGTACGTCTTTTAAAATACCAGCACTAGGGAAGTTGAAACAGGGACATCACAAGTTCAAGACCAACCTGGGCAACACAATGAGATCATATTTCAGTTAAATTAACAAGCTCAATTAGTAAATGAAAGAAAGTTCGGACATACACTTTGAAACAATTTTTTCAAAGTAATTTTTAAAAACTCATCCAAAACCTAAACAAGAAAACTTAATTGAACTCCTACCACAGATTAGTCATTACCTATAAAAAGCAACAGTGCTCGCCCTCATTCTTAATGAACTCAACATTCCCCTGAGAAGACAAGATAGATATTTGGAATCCTTAAGACCTGGTTTCAAATTCTAGTCTGAAAAAGTGCCTCTTATCTCTTGGGATAAGCTCATCACACCTTCTAATGCTTTCTCTTCCAGTTTGAATCAGGAAAAAATAGTAATTATCTCTTATTGTTATGGATGAAAAGATGAAGTATTAAAATATCTTAACATGAAAATGTTAGGTGACAGCTTTTATAAATACTAAAACGGACTTATTAAAATAATGTCATGTTATAAAGAATGATAAAATACTGGATGGTTGACAGAGAGAAAAGAATAGTTCTGTTTTAAAAAGCTCAGCGTGGTTTGTGGGGGAAGGTGATAAACTTCTAGAAAGATGGGGCTCAAGTCCTGAACGTTGAATAGGATTTGGTTTCTGGAGGAGACTGTACTAGCTGGGAATTCTATTTCCTACTGGAAGTGAAAGAATTTGGCTTTAAGGAAGGTTGGGGGGTTAATATGGAAAATTTGAGGAGGAGGATCTTGAGTTAAACATCCAGGAATTGCAACATGGACGCTGGGGCTCAGATTCCTTGCCCTCAGCTTTCTGATCTAAAGCAAAGGAAAGGAGCGTCCATTACTGTCTTTCTCACAGCATACACAAGGTGGCAAGCTGTATGAGGCTGCTGAGGCTTCCACACCTCGGACCATGAGCCCTCACTTCCTTAACCTGCTTCCGGTGGGTATTTTATCACAGGAAGAAGAGTATCTGAGACATTAATTTCAGGCTGTTACATATAAACGCTGATGATAGTAACATTGTAAAAACCCCTCTTAAGTTATACAGTAGAAGCCGGGCAGTGGTGGCACACACCTTTAATCCCAGCACTTGGGAGGCAGAGGCAGGTGGATTTCTGAGTTCGAGGCCAGCCTGGTCTACAGAGTGAGTTCCAGGATAGCCAGGGCTACACAGAGAAACCCTGTCTCGAAAAAACAAAAAACAAAAACAAGTTATACAGTAGAAAGGAAAACAAGCAAATGCTAGAGGCACCTAGAGTTGAAAGAGAGCTTATTACCTGAATGGTGATTTTGACAGGTAGACAGTGAATGATAAGCCATGTTTTCGGGGATGGCCTTTGGAAACCATCTACTAGATCAATAGGACTTCTCTGCTTAACTTCTTCGTCAAGGTTGTTGCCACCAGAAGTACTGCATATGGCTGGAGTACATCCTGTTTTTCAGTCCACACTGTATGTCTTTTTTCAGGAAGAGGACCAGATGAGTCTGTAGGGAGCAGCAGTGAGTCACAGAGGTCAGGAGAAAAGATGAGTGGTGGTGTCTGGGAGACACAAATGATCCGGCCCAGCACAGCCTGAGGCACTGTGGAGAGAGGAAGCACAGGTGTCTTCTGGATCCCCAGGACAAATGTGAAGTTAGAATCAGGGTACTCAGCATATACACATTCAATGGAGTATTAATAACCATGCTTTGAATCCAATTAGATGAAATGGATTTGTGTGTCCTCCACCAAAAAAATTATATACACACACAAACATATGTATGTGTGTATAGATAGAGATAGATATAAATAGCTAAATCTCCTTGATGTGTGTGTGTGTGTGTGTGTGTGTGTGTGTGTGTGTGTGTGTGTGTGTGTGTGTGTGTGTAATTTTTTGGTGGGGGAAACACCAATTTATGACATCTAATTGGATTCAAAATGTGGTTATACTGTTATACTACTCCATAGAATGTGTAACTTGATTATCCCATTATATATCAAGGTCATATCTTTCTCTGTCTCCCTCTCCCTCTCCCTCTACTCTCTCTCTCTCTCTCTCTCTCTCTCTCTCTCTCTCTCTCTCTTGCTCTCTCTCTATATATATATATGTGTGTGTGTGTGTGTGTGTGTGTGTGTATGTGTTATATATTTGATTCTTGGTTTGGTTATATATTTTAATATATATTTATATGTAAATATGTAATACACACACACACACACACACATATATATATGAAATCAAGAATTGAACTTAGAAGATGCAGAAAGTAATTAGAAGCAATGCCGGCAAATGGAGTCCAGAGAAGGAGATCTGTGCTTATGCGTCCTAAAAGTTTCTATGCTGATCCTTGAATGGTGTAGGGTGGCTAGGTGACCAGTGAATATTTGAGGAGTTGTTAGGGCATCAAGGAGGCAGGCATGTGCTAGCATTCCTTTCAAACATGGCTATTTCTCCCATTTGGGTCAAAACAAAATACTGAACTTTTTCCACCAGTGGCTTGTTGTTTGTTCTGCTTGGTTTCTGTGCTTTTGGGGGCAGCATTACACCGGCTGGAAGACCAGGTTACAGCCAGCTAAGTGACTGGAAATTTCTCAGATTAGTATCATCCTTGTGGCTCTGCCCTAACCCTTCAAGCTCAGTGGCATCCTGATGTTCACTCAACTGAGCCATGGGTGTGATACTTATATCTAGATTAAAGTTTGCCTCTCTGGTTGAACTTGTTTGTCAGGGTCTTTGGCAACAAATATTTTCCACATAGCCAGCTTATATACTATGTCTTCAATGCTCAAAATATAATGTCACCCCCACCCCTTTTCAGGCAGAGATGTTGCACGTCTAAAATCCAATCTTGAATGCTCCTAGGCCACACAGTCCCCTGACAGCACCCATAGCAGATAATTGAAATCAGCATCTGGAATGGAAAACAAAATTGTGTTGTTGCTGTAGGTGAGTGACATCACTTCCCCTTATCCATGAGACAGACAGCTACTCATTGTATGACCCAGGTTTTTCCAAATTCTCACCTTTTCAACTTTGGAGGAAAATAACAATGTCTGGAAAGAGCAATAAGGAGATGACATTGTTGCTTACTTGTATTTTACTCTCCTCCTTCAGAATACTGTCTTGGAAATGTCTTCAAAATACTGACTGTCTCAGAAAATGACAAAGGTTCCTCATTTAACTCCTAGAGCAGTGGTAGCTGCTCCACAAGGAGATTCTGAAGAGGATCGAGTTGTTTTCCTATTGCTATAGCAACTGTTGACCTTGTTATTAAAACTCTGTTAGGAGATGAAGTTCTGAAAGCACTAATTTGAAATCTAAATATTACTGACACATTTGAAAGCTAACAGGCAACATATGGGCCTGAGGGACAGCATGTTAATGGGGCCCCAGAGGGCTACCTTGGTTGACTAAAAGATTTTACATTAGAATATCTGGTAAGAAGTCATCCATGTGGTTGAATTAGGGAGAAGCTAGAAGAGGCTGAGGAGGAGGGTAACTGGTGGTGGACCAGCAGTCTCAACTAACCTGGACCTCAGAGATCTCTCAGACATTGGGCCACCAACCAGGCAGCATACACCACCTGATATGAGGCCCCCAACACATACACAGCAGAGGACTACTGGGTTTGGACTTAGTCAGAGAAGATGCACCTAACCCCTAAGAGATTGGAGGCTCCAGGGAATGGGAGATCTGGGGGATGGAGAGTTGGGTGGGGGACATCCTTGTGGAGATAGGGGGAGGAAGTATGGGATGTGGAACAGTCAGAGGGTGGACTGGGAGGGGGCTAAAATCTGAACTGTAAAAAAAAAAAAAAAAAAAAAAAAAAGATTAAATAAATAAATAGAAGTCATCCATTCAACAAGCAGTGTTTCTAGTACTGTCTTCCTACCTACCACACTTAGAGTAAAAAAAATATGCTCTAGCTGAAAACAAATATTAAACTGGGAAATTTTGAGTTGGGGTAATAGTTTCATTCTAAACACTTTGAGATGGAATTGATTGTGATGATGGAAATATGGGTGGCAAAGAATTCACCCGAAGAAGTGAGTCACATAAAGATAGTATGCTTGAAGCATGCCTACTCATGTTCAGTGTGTGCAAGTGTACATGTGTGTGGTAAACTGTCTGGGGTTCAGTTACACTAGATAGTCAAATTAGTCACGGTAATCTTAGATTATTCTAAAAACTTTCTCAAGCAGCTTTAGAGCAAGTTAGCCTGGTAAATCCTTATTCTACAAAAGGACTCATTACAGTATCTTTTTTCCTTTATATTACAAAAATAATTATATAGTAATTGCCATTACATTGAAAAGAAGCAAAAAGAAACTAATAGGCATGTCAGAGATACAGGGAGTGCTTCCCAAATATCTTCAAATCTTTAATAACTTTGTTGTACTTGAAAATACACCTGGATTCAGAAGAAAATCATTGCATGTCCAACCTTTAGGGACACATTAAGGTTAGCTCACATTAATGTAAGTAATATCGCATAGTCACACAGAACTGTGGGATACGGATACTTAGTAGGTTTTGCCATGTGGGGATGGAACCCAAATCTCAATGTGCTAGGAAAGTTTTTCTAACATTCCAATCAATGGGTAAATCAAATAAGGCAGGAGGTGAAACATTAGTATTTGAATGTTCTTCTGAAGCAATAAGCTTATAACTATCTGAATTTAAGATTAGGTAATCCCCACTTATTTTTATTGAACATGAATCAAGGTAATGGTTGAAGTATGACAAACTTTATGGGTAACAGAAATTCTTTCAAAAGGCAATTCCTGTAATAAGACTCCAAAGCAAGTATGTGGTATGTGGTGCATGTGTGGGGAGATCTCTGATCGGCAGGACAGTGAGATAGCTGGGTATCTTTTGTTTCCTAAGAACCATCAGGGCATAGTACTTAAGAACCAATGTAACTGTTGGTGCAATAATCACCTGCTATGTGTCAGATACTCTACTAAACCCAGGAAATAATAGGTACTATTCTTTTTGATCTTTACAACTGTGAAAGATAAGAACAAGGACACAGTTTTAAAGTGGGAGGCAAGTTTGAGATTAGGTCAATAACATGCTTGAGATGAACCAGCTCTTAAGAAGTGAAAACAGGACTTAAAGCTCAGTGTTTGCCCTGATAGTCTGTGCTGTTGCATATAGATCTGTAATAGCTCCTGGAAGATCAATTCGAAATGAGTCTGCTCCCATGTCTGGCGTTTGTTTGAATGAGTGTTGGAAGTGCCAAAGCCTCCTTTGTCATTTATGTGTGTGGCCATTTGTCATTGTTATTGTTGTTGTTTTTCCTTCTGGAAGTGTTCTGATCAGAGAGGTAAGGTACAGCAGGAACCCATTTGTTTGTATAAAAGGCAATGCTAGGCTTCAAACAACTATGAACACCTTTAGGAAAAAGCCATTCACACATGTCCAATCACAGAGTCATATGTTATGTTGGCCTAGGATAGGAAACCAACAAAGGGTTACAGATTAGACAGGATAATTAATTTTTCTGTTTAATCTGATGTGTGCTATGCACAGTGTACTACACCAGCATCAGATTTTCATATGGCAAACTAGAATAACTTAAACACATTCTCAATTGACTGCAAATGGAGAGAAAAAAAGTCCTAGATATAACCAAGGATGTGATTTTTGTGGGGCACATAGAGTCTATATGTCAGAGCTTCCTTGTGGACCAGTATCTTATTTACACTTGTTTTAATAAAACATTCTCCCAGGGCACATTAGCTCTGTGATAATGGAGCAATCGCAGACTGCATTTGGGATGTGGCCATCTTCATAATTAATTCAAAATTCCTTTCAAATACATCTAACATTTGATTCTAAATTATTGGTCTACCTGATGAGGATAATACTAAAACATGTATCAACTTTAGGAGATTGTTGCCACTAGCAAATAGTCAAAGCTCCAGTCTCAGGAATATTTTTCAAAACATTATAGATTAATACAGGTTTCAGTGTTCCTCAGTAAGAAAAACAACCTGGTGCCAAGTCCAAAAGCTTCCAGAAAAAAATTGAGGAAATTTCATTATATCAATCTACTTGTGACTAAAAGTCATTTAAAAAGACTTCTTTTATCTTTTAGAAATGAAAGAGAGTTAAGCATGGTGCCCCATGCCTATAATACTAGTTATTTGAAGTATTTGGGAGGCTGAGGTAAATTCAAGGACAGCCTGGGCTACATAGTGAGTTCAAAACCACTAGATGACACCTTAACTCAAATAACAATTTTTAAGTAGGATATAGCTCAATTGGCAGTGTGCTTGCCTTGCATATGGAAGGCCATAGTTATTTCCCAGTATAGACCAAAAAGAATAAACACAAAATTCAAGGAGAAGAGATCAACAGAGAATCCCAAATACAAGACCTAGAGATTCAGCTAATTTAGCACAGCTTAATGGTGTCAAATACGTCACAGGAGGCAACATGGACTGGACATGTGAAAGTCCTGCTTATGGATGGACTATGGAGATTTAAATGGAAACAGCCCCTATAGGCTCGTAGAGAGCAAAACTATTAAGATATGGCTTGGGGAGACCTCTGCCTGGGCTACCAGGGCTCCACAGCCAACTAGCACCAGGAGAAAGCTACCCTCCCAGGAGCGTGGAAAAGCAGTGAGAGGGGTTAAGGCAAGCACCACTACTCACCGGGACCCACCCGGAACTCTCGGAACACACGGACTGAGGTAAAGTTGGGGACAGAAACTTTCCGGTTTCCATATGTGGCTGGAGACCTCTGTCTGGGCCACCAGGGGTCCATAGCCAACTAGCGCCAGGAGAAAGCTACCCTCCCAGGAGTGTAGAAAAGCTGTGAGTGGGGTCAAGGCGAGCACCACTGCTCACCGGGACCTGCCCGGAATCCTCGGGACACAGGGACTGAGGTAAGGTCAGGGACAGAAACTTTCCAGTTTCCATCTGTGCCTGGGAACCTCAACCTGGGCCACAGGGTTCCAGGGAGTGTCCCCAGGAATGCTGACACACCTTTGAGCACAGGCAAAGCCACCACTTCTGTTCAAATTCATTGGATCAAGAGGGATCCTTGCAGAGCCATCAGGTCACAGGAACCAAGGGATAGCTGGGGACAAGATCCTTCTGGTTTCTGTCTGCACCCCAGAGCTGACCCTGTGCCACAGTTCTCCAAGCCCAAATACCTCTCAGAGAGAGCTGGTCTTCAAGGAGTATTGACACAGAGGCCTGCAGGAGGGGCAAGCCACAGCCAGACAGAGTAAGACCAGCTAAAATTAGAGTTAACAAGATGGCAAAAGGCAAGGGTAAGAACATAAGGAACAGAAACCAAGGCTACTTGGTACCATCAGAACCCAGCTCTCTCACCACAGCAAGCCCTGGATACCCACACACCAGAAAATCAAGATTCAGATTTAAAATCAGTTCTCATGATGATGATAGAAGATTTTAAGAAAGAATTTAACACCCTTAAAGAAATACAAGAGAACAGAGGTAAACAACTAGAAGCCCTTAAAGAGGAAACACAGAAATCCATTAAAGAATTACAGGAAAACAAAATCAAACAGACAAAGGAAATGAACAAAACTATCCAGGAGCTAAAAATAGAAATAGAAACAATAAAGAAATCACAAAAGGAGACAACCCTGGAGGTAGAAAACCTAGGAAAGAGATCAGGAGTCATAGATGCAAGTATCTCCAACAGAATACAAGAGATAGAAGAGAGAATCTCAGGAGCAGAAGATACCATAGATCACATTGACACAACAGTAAAAGAACACACAAAATGCAAAAAGTTCATAACCCAAAACATCCATGAAATCCAGGACACAATGAGAAGACAGAATCTAAGGATAATAGGTATAGAAGAGAGTGAAGATTCCCAACTTAAAGGACCAATAAATATCTTCAACAGAATTATAGAAGGAAACTTCCCTAACTTAAGGAAAGAGATGAACATAAATATACAAGAAGCTTACAGAACTCCAAGTAGATTGGACCAGAAAAGAAATTCGTCCCGTCACATTATAGTGAAAACACCAAATACACTAAGCAAGGAAAAAATATTAAAAGCAGTAAGGGAAAAAGGTCAAGTAACATATAAAGGCAGACCTATCAGAATTATACCAGACTTCTCACCAAAGACTATGAGAGCTAGAAGATCCTGGGCAGAACTCATACAGACCCTAAGAGAACAAAACTGCCAGCCCAGACTCCTATACCCAGCAAAACTCTCAATTACCATAAATGGTGAAATCAAAGTATTCTATGACAAAACCAAATTTACACAATATGTTTCCACAAACCCAGCTCTACAAAAGATAATAGATGGTAAACGTCAACTCAAGGAGGGAAACCATACCCTAGAAAAAGCAAGAAAGTAATCTTTCAACAAACTGAAAAGAAGATAGACACACAAACATAAAAGAAACATCGAAAATAACAGGAACCAAAAATCACATTCCTTAATATCTCTTAACATCAATGGACTCAATTCCCCAATAAAAAGACATAGACTGACAGGCTGGATCCATAAAGAGGACCCAGCATTTTGCTACATTCAGGAAACACACCTCCGTGATAAAGACAAACACTACCTCACAGTAAAGGGCTAGAAAACAATTTTCCAGGCAAATGGTCCCAAGAAACAGGCTGGAGTAGCCATTCTAATATTGGATAAAAATGACTTTCACCCAAAAGTCATCTAAAAAGATAAGGAAGGACACTTCATACTCATCAAAGGAAAAATCTACCAAGAAGAATTCTCAATTCTGAACATCTGTGCTCCAAACGCAAGGGCATCCACATTCATAAAAGAAACTTCACTAAAGCTCAAAGCACACATAGAACCTCACACAATAATAGTAAAAGATTTCAACACCCCATTTTCATCAATGGACAAATCTTGGAATCGCAAAATAAAGAGAGACACAGTGAAACTAACAGATGTTAGGAACCAAATGGATTTAACAGATATCTATAGAACATGTCATCCTAAATCAAAAGAATATACCTCCTTCTCAGCACCTCACGGTACCTTCTCCAAAACTGACCATATAATCGGTCACAATACAAACCTCAACAGATACAAGAAGATCGAAATAATCACATGCCTCCTATTAGATCATTATGGATTAAGGCTGGTCTTCAATGGAAACAATAACAACAGAAAGCCCACATACACATGGAAGCTGAACAATGCTCTACTTAATGATAACTTGGTCAAGGAAGAAAGAAAGAAAGAAATTAAAGACTTCCTTGAATTTAATGAAAATGAAAGTATAACATACCAAAACTTATGGGACACAATGAAAGCAGTATTAAGAGGAAAACTCATAGCTTTGAGTGCCTCCAAAAAGAAACTGGAGAGAGCATACACTAGCAGCTTAACAGCACACCTGAAAGCTCTAGAACAAAAAGAAGCTAATGCTCCCAAGAGGAGTAGAAGGCAGGAAATAATCAAACTCAGGGCTGAAATCAACCAAGTAGAAACAAAAAGAACTATACAAAGAATCAACAAAACCAGGAGTTGGTTCTTTGAGAAAATCAACAAGATAGATAAACCCTTAGCCAGACTAACCAGAGGGCACAGAGAAAGGATCCAAATTAACAAAATTAGAAATGAAAAGGGAGACATAACAACAGATTCTGAGGAAATTCAAAAAATCATGAGATCCTACTACAAAAGCCTATACTCAACAAAACTGGAAAATCTGGATGAAATGGACAATTTTCTAGACAGATATTAAATACCAAAGTTAAGTCAGGATCAGATAAACCATGTAAACAATCCCATAATACCTAAAGTAATAGAGGCAGTCATTAAAAGTCTCCTGACCAAAAAAAGCCCAGGACCAGATAGGTTGACTGCAGAATTCTACCAGACCTTCAAAGAAGACCTAATACCAATACTCTTCAAACTATTCCACAAAATAGAAACAGAAGGAACACTACCCAATTCATTCTATGATGCCACAGTTACACTGATACCCAAATCTCACAAAGACCCAACAATAAAAGAAAATTTCAGACCAATTTCCCTTATGAATATCGATGCAAAAATACTCAAAAAAATTCTCACAAACCAAATCCAAGAACACATCAAAATGATCATTCATCATGATCAAGTAGGCTTCATCCCAGGGATGCAGGGATGGTTCAATACCAAGAAATCCATCAATAAAATCCACTATTTAAACAAACTCAAAGAAAAAACCACATGGTCATTTCATTAGAGGCTGAAAAAGCATTTGACAAAATTCAACATCCCTTCATGATAAAAGTCTTGGAAAGAGCAGGAATTCAAGGCTCATACCTAAACGTAGTAAAAGCAATATACAGCAAACCCGTAGTCAACATCAAACTAAATGGAGAGAAACTCGAAGCAATCCCACTAAAATCAGGGACTAGACAAGGCTACCTTCTCTCTCCCTATCTATTCAATATAGTAATTGAAGTTCTAGCTAGAGCAATTAGACAACAAAAGGAGGTCAAAGGGATACGAATTGGAAAGGAAGAAATCAAAATATCACCATTTGCAGACGATATGATCGCATACTTAAGTGACCCAAAAAACTCCACCAGAGAACTCCTGCAGCTGATAAACAACTTCAGCAAAGTGGCCGGATATAAAATTAACTCAAACAAATCAGTAGCCTTCCTATACTTGAAGGATAAACAGGCTGAGAAAGAAATTAGGGAAATGACACCCTTCACAATAGTCACAATATAAAGTATCTTGGTGTGACTCTAACCAAGCAAGTGAAAGATCTGTATGACAAGAACTTCAAGTCTCTGAAGAAAG
>CM052716.1:25486570-25567090 GCA_028551405.1 Uromys caudimaculatus | reverse complement strand
TGAAAATTCCTCAGAAATGTCCCACACCACCCTAGCATCCTTACAAGTGCCTGGGGAACTGTCTCTTAGGTGTTTTTAGTTCCTGTCAAGTTGAAATTAACAATAACCACTGCAAGACCTATGGGATTTTACATTGGTCTCTGCTGCCACCTTAGAATAAAGGTTCATTTTATATTGCAAATTTTATGCATGCAAATAGTGCGTTGTTTAAATATAGCAACATTATCTTCTCTCCTACATCTCCCCTGCTGCCCCATGATGTTTCCCTCTTAATTTCATATACTTTCTTTAATTTATTTTTATCTAAACCCATTGACTGAGTTTATATACAGACATAGTTGTCACATAGCGGTGTCTGTGTATGCATGAATGTAGGGCCATCTACTGGAGCATGATTGGCCTTTCAGGGGTCACATCCCCAAAGAAAGCTTGCTCTCCCTCCCATTACAGGTATAATTTAACCATAGCTTCTCAGTTAGGAATGGGACTCCCAGAGTCATTTCCCAGTCACAGTGGGCTTTAAGGTGGCTTGATCTGTCAAATATCTTGTGCATGCAGCTACAACCACTGTGGGTTCACTGTGCCCAACAATCCTGTCTTGTCCAACAAGTAATGCTTTACTGCAGATACTCATTACTTTTGCTTCTTACACTTTTTCTGTCACATCTTCTGCAAATGATACCTGAACCTTAAGGGAATAGGGAGACCGTTTGATGTAGATATCACATTTAGAGCTGAGCACTCCATGGTCTCTACATGTTGACAAGTTGGAGACCTCTGTATTAATCACCACTTATTGCAAAAAGAAACTTATTTGATGAGAGTTGAGAGAGGCACCAATCTTTGGACATACATGTAAGAACTTAAAAAGCAGTTTATTATTGTGCCTGTTCCACAGAATAATAATATTGTTCTCGCCAAGGTCTTATCATGTAACTAGTCACAGGTTTTTTGGCAAAATTAACAATACCAGACATGATTTTCCTTAAGTCCAATCAGAAAGCATTTGGTTACTTCCATAGCATTCATACCACTATTTCATGAATGGGTCTATCTTGCTAAGCCAGTAGTTACTGTAGATTGATCTGTCCACAGACTGACAAGATTATTAAATCCTTTCCTACCCTTGTAGTATGAATAGATCCTTCTAACACTATGAAACATCCTAACACTTGATCTATCCTCTGTCAGTGTTACAGTACCACTTGTCCAAAATGTGATAACTGAAAGCTTGTCCTAAAATTCACTATGATGGCATCTGCTATATTCAGTTAATATCAGACTATCTACAAAGAGCAAGAGAATATCTTTCTCACTCTCATTTCTCCCATGTTAGTTTTTGGTTATATCATTATGCCCTTCTCTTTCCTCCCTCTGACTCTCCCATGTTCACTCTTCAATCTCCCTCTCAAATACATGGCTCAAACATATATATATATATATATATATATATATATATATACACACACACACACATACATATATATATATATATTTGAGAAATATATATTTCTTTGAATATATATATATTTCTTTGAATATATATATATTTCTTTGAATATATATATTTCTTTGAACATATATATATTTCTTTGAATATATATATTTCTTTGAATATATATAAAGCCTGCTGAGTCTGGTTTTGTTGTTTGTATGTATATGATTTCAGAGCTGACCTGTTTGTATTTGATAACAAATTATAGGACTCATCTTTAGTATGAGCCAATTCTCCCTCTCTCAGCAGTCATTTTTGCCTGTAGTTCTTCATCAGAGGTGGGACTCTGAGATTTCCTTCCTCTATATTAGCATATCTACTGCTATTGTTATTATTCAGATTTTGTTTAGGTAGTAATTTCTAGGAGACAGTGTCTCACAGCACACTTCACGGTCCTCTGGCTCTTACAATCTTTCTGCTCCATCCTCTGCAATTTATCTTGAGCTCTGAATGCAGGAGTTTTGTTAAGGATGTACATTGGGGCTGAACTCCCCATGATCCACTGGTCTCTGCTTTGTGTTCAGTTGTAATTTTTTGTCAAGAGGAATTTCTATGCTGTGGGTTTAGAGCTATCCTAATTTGTGGGTGTAATGTTAAGTTTTAGAATGTAGTTAGAAATTTTCTGGTCTAGTAATGTGGCAGTGGCAGGTTCTCTTCTAAGTTCCATGACTTCACTAGCCTTTGGTAGCTGGTTAGCTTTCTAGTACTAAGCATCATTTCCCTCCTGTTAAATTGACCTTAGGTGCAGTTTGAAAGCTGTTCATTACTGTAAAGTTACAAGTGCCACTATTGCACATTTAGGATATATTGCTATGTCTGTCATTGATATAGTTTATAGACATCATAGCTGGATAGAACTGTTGTTTGTTTCCCTTCCTTTATAGCTTGCATAGTACTTTCTGTTACTATGAAAGCTAGACCACAGGAAGGAGGCGTTCAGATTAGATCCAGCTTGAATCATCCAAATACCATGTCCTAAGTGTGTAATATCTAAGGGTAATAGAAGTAGCCTATATTGTTTTCTGAGTTTCTTGAACAATCCTGACCAAAAACCCCAGTGGAGGTTTTTCATAACTGGTATTGGGAATTTTGTTAAGTTGTTTTCATTATTGACTGATTTTGCTGTTTGTATGTATATGATTTCAGAGCTGACCTCTTTGCATTTCATAACAAATGATAGGGCTCATCTCTAGGATGAGCTAATTCTCCCTCTCTCAGCTGCCATTTTTGCCTGTAGTTCTTCATCGAGAGGTGGGACTCTGAGATATCTATGGATATTTTTTACTGAAGCTTGTAGACTTCAGTGTTTCTTTCTGACCACATTCCATTAAATCGTAGCTTCTGTGTATGTTACACTGGAAATAAAAGCTTAGAGAAGGCATGATGGATTTTCTCTTGTATTTGTTGTGGATTTATCAGTGAGCATTAAAAAAAGCTTCAGAACTACTTAACATAGATAGAACATACAGTATATACACATGGCTGCAATTTGTCCCTCTTTCCTCCTTCTGCGCTGACTTCCATCCCCTGTTAGAGTTCCTCTCTTCGTTTTTCCAATCTCCCCCCTTCATATCGCCTGCATCCTCAGACAAATGACTGAGGCTCCCTCTCTGGCTTTCAGTTTTCCTTGTCTGTTGAGCTCTAAAAAAACTCTGTCTTCCCTATAGGAATGTTGTTTTAAATAGAGCTGGTATGTGAAAATTCTTGGCTGATGCTGAGTTATGCACACAGACATAAATATTGAATGTGCAATTTGACCAAGAAAACTATTGCTGATAGCATTTTAGAGTGAAACAGATACTACTCAAGTTTACTAAAAGGAACCACAATTGTCTAGCACAGAGATTCTGTGGAGCATCTGAGAGCTGAGAATCTTAAATCCTTCTCTTATAGAATTGTGATAAGAATGCCAACTTCATTGGGATGCTATGAATACCTAATATATGTATTGTACATGTTTAGCATATGAAAAGAACTTAGAAAATGACTTATTTTCAGTATATGATCAGAACATTAACTGTTAATATCAAGTTGCTATATTTAGCTATTGCTGGTAAAAATGTCTGGATCCTTGCTAAGGTATGTTTTGCTGAAGCTTATAGACTTCAGTTTCTTTCTGAACACTTTCCATTAAATTGTGGCTTCTGTGTATGTTATAGTAGAAATGAAAGCTTAGAGAAGGCATGATGACTTTTCTCTTGTATTTGTTGTGGATTTATCAGTGAGTATTAAAAAAAACTTTAGAACAACTTTTATTGTTTACAACAGCAGGCGATTAAATATTTCCAAGTCCAATGAAATTAACCATTAGTGTTCAAGCTGTGGAATCTGGAGTTGAGTCACCATGGTTTGAAACCCAGTTTTATTAGTTCTTTAGAGTTATGCCTGGTGAACAAATTACTTAACCTCCTAAAGCATCAATAACCCTACTTATTAACTGGAGAAAATGACTACCTTTGGAACAAAGCAATGGGAGTATTGAGCAAATGCACATACCTATTGCTATTGTATTAATTTACAACAAAATCTAGAGTGCTGACTTTTAAGTTTCTCTAATGGTAGATTAGATGCTGAGTTGACACTTGAGGACTATAAAGTATATCTAAGTAATAACCACATGACTCAGTTCTCTGGCTGCTGGCCTTGTAATGCCTCAACTTGCCAAACAATTATTCCTTTAGAGAAAGGTGTTCTATAAAAAAAGAGAAACGTGAATGGACATGACCCATAATCGTTTTTCTTCCAGAAGATTCTCTAACCTCATTACTTTAGTAGAATGCCAGTGATGCTCTCTACCTGCTTTGTGTTTATTTGAGGGCAGATGGTTTTGCTACCTTTTCTTTGTTCCTACACAACCCCTGCCATGTTGAAGATGCTCTTCTCTGGGATTTTCATACTTCTTTCCCAAGGTATGCAACATGTAAACTGTATGATAACTATAGTAAATAGCTTTTGGTTTCTAGAAACTGGGAGTTTGGAGTCAGCAATAGTTAACTGCTCCAGGCTGAAGACATTCAAGGATTACCATTGCAGAAGTCTCTGGAAGCTTTGTGTCATTTGAAGCTTCTCATCTGCTTTTTATTTGGAAAATTCTTCTCAAGTCTAATGAACTAAAGCACAAGAATGATTTTTAACCAAAAAAATCACATTACCAGTTTCACAATTATGGTCTTAAGAGGAGTTCACACATTTTGAAGCTTTAATCTTAAATTTTCAATGAAGGACTTTCTGGAGTACACCAACCCCAGTGCAACTTTGTAAAAACTAGTTGATGGCAAATGTTTCAAAAATCTCCCTCTTTTGATATAAACTATAATTTTTCATTTTGCTTGTAACATGCAAACCTCAAAGTAAGCAAGCAAAACTTCAAACAGTTAAAAAAAAAAAAAAAAAAAAAAAAAAAAGCTATGACAATTTTCTATAAGGAGTGTGAGAGGAAGAGACTACCAAAGCAGACACAATAAGATAAGCTGTTTACTTTAATTAACTAACTCTGATTATCACAGTGACTTTAGATGGTAAAACCTAATAAGCAACATCTTATCAACCTTCAAAGATGGCTATACTAGTCATTAGTTCCTCTTAGCCAGTTCATAGTTTGGTCAGCTAACAAAGTTGTTCCAGAGCAGCTTACTTTTTAAATTCTGTCTCAGTTAGGGTTTCCTCACTGTGAACAGACACCATGACCAAAGCAACTCTTATAAAGGACAACATTTAATTGGGGCTGGCTTACAGGTTCAGAGATTCAATCCATTATCATCAAGGCATGAGAGTTCAGGCAGATGTGGGGCTGGAGGAGCTGAGAGTTCCACCTCTTGTTTTGAAGGCAGCTAGGAGAAGACTAATTTCCAGGCAGCTAGGGTGAGGGTCTTAAAGCCCATACCCACAGTGACACACCTACTCCAACAAGACCACACCTTCCAATAGTGCCACTACCTGGGCCAAGCATATACAAACAATCACACCCACTCTAGGCATCTGACTCTGAACTCTCTTAGGGGTTTCTGATACACATAGTCATTCTGTTGCTTATGAAAAACTATATCTGTGAACGGTGACATATAATCCAATGAGCTGAGATCGGGGGTAGGGGGTGACAGTATTTGAGAGTATTGCCTTTACCAGTGAGGTAGTTTACAACAGGTTAAAAGCCCAATCTATAGAACGTGATTTACTTATAAAGGGAAATGTAACAGGACAGTACTAGCCTGTACAAAATTGCTAATAACGAACATATTAAGCATATTAAGAGAAGAGAGTTTATTTTGGCCCATCATTGTCAGAGACCATAATCTACTAAAGGGCTGACCGGAAGTCAGACTTCTCTATGGTAACAGAAGTTTGTGGCTGCCATTTCTGATATCGTGGTAGATCAGGAAGCTGTGATCTCAGACTGGAGCCAGAAGTAAATATTTCCTTCAAGCTGGCCCCCCAGCATGCCCCTCTACTGGGTAGGCCACAAATCCAAAGGGTTCACCTTCCAAAATATCTCCATGACTGAAGACCAAGTGTTCAAACACCAGAGCCAGTGAAAGACTCAGAGCAACCATTAATAAGAACATACCTAGAATATCATTTAAATTTTTGAAAATATCCTGTTGTGTACCAATAAATTCATAGTTTATATCAGAAACTGAAATTTTTGAAAGCACTAATTTGAAAATACAAAAATAAAAATTGTTATACATATATGAAAACAATACTTAACAGAGAATTTTGTAAATTAATGTGTAAATCGACAATAAGTCATAATTTATTCAAAGAGAAATACCTTCTTCAAACATATATATGAGCAATTACAAATGCCAAGCTAAATACATTCAAAAATGTATACCTGATTAATACATGATATTAGTAATGCTTATCTCTACTTAAGTCCCTATGGAAAAAATAATTTGCAGTTCTCTACATGTCACAAAAATTATAAAATAGCTAAAAAATGGAAGCCATAATTTACCTGGGAAGGTACATCAATCAGTATATCCAAAAATCTTTTTCTTTTTTTTTGCCATGTCAAATTTTATAATTATTTTCATGACATGTTCCACACTATACAAGATTATATATAATAAAATGATAGCTACAAAAAATACTGGCAATTATGATATGCTTTTATGCTGAGTAGCTTGCTCAGTTATCACAAAAATCTAAAACGTACACGAATGATCTTAAAATACATAAAACAATGATCATTCAAAAATTCCATGTCAACTGTTTATTCCTCTTCACTGAGAAAAACTTAAGGACCAGGAAAAAAGACAGTGGTGGCATAATTATGTCCTTCATTTGGGCATCTTGTGACTCTGATGTGTGAAAGCCTGGATAGCAGGCATGGACTTTTCTTTGGTTTATTAATCTATCAGTTTAGTTTTAAAATGATAATCAAGAGGTCTTAGTGTTTGATCATGAACTGTCATCTGACCAAAGTTGTCTAATCTGAGTAACCTAGATGCTAATATGGTATTCCTTCTATGTAAATTGTCAAAGAAGAGAACCTAGAACACATGCTCTTAATGTTAAAAACAAAAAAACAAACAAAAACACCCAACAACTTGGTTTCCAAGATGATTCTATGACATGGTGTCAATCTCTGAACTCCTATCTCTAGTCCCATTCTAACTTTCAATATAAAAGCATGATGATTTCACAATGATATAAAAGTATTTTACCTGCTTATTCATTCATTGAATAATGTATGGGCTTGGTCTGTAAGAAATCAGTAATCAACCAAGTACACAAATATGTCCTTCCAGAATGCAAACAAATACTTTAAAAAAAAAAAAAAGACATAATACTTAATGTTTTAAGTTGTGAAAAGTGCTATGGAATAAAAACAGTGGGAAGGGTTTGAGGAGGAAATGAAAATCCAGCAGAAGTTAAGGAAGCAAGGCCCTTTTTGCAGTACGTGTTCAAAGAACGCCTGACAAAGACTCAATTGAATTATGTGGGTGTCCAGAAAAGATGCATATTCTACAAGCTCAAAGGCCAGACATAGGGAAATGCCAAAGGCACCAGTGAACAGCCAGACAGGAGTGTGACTAACCTTCTACTCTTCATAAATATTGATGCTATGGTTCATTTTATGGGCTTGGCACACATAGCACATTTGGGGAATGAATGAATACGTGAGTTAGTGAATGAATGGAGCCCAATGGGCTTCATCAAATAGTTCATGAAATATTAGTACTATAAGCTTATTGGGGTAATCCACTATCCCCCATAAAAGCTCTCCATGTTAAACGTCTTTTACATAGCTTCTTCATTCTTAGATTTAGACAGCTTACTTTAGAGAAACTTTAACCTTTTGTTTTCTGCTTCTACATATTTAAAACTTAAAATTCATGTAATCAAAGTGTGAATTGCTGTTATCAAAGATACAGTCTTTAAATTAGTCCTTAAAAGGTGTGGTAAACCCAGTTGGAGGAGTTGGAGAAGAGACTGAAGGAGCTGAGGGGTTTTGCAGCCCCATGGAGGGAGCAACTGTGTCAACTGGCCTGACCTCCCAGAGCTCCCAGAGACTGGATCACCAACCAAAGAATACATATGGAGGGACCCATGGTGCTGGCCACATATGTGGCAGAGGAGGGCTTTGTTGATCATCAGGGGGAGGAAAGGCCCTTGGGCCTGAGGATGTTAGATGCCCCAGGGCAGGGGAATGCCAGGGAGGGAAGACAGGAGTGAGTAGGTGGGTAGGGGAGCACCCTCATAGAGGCATGGGGTGGGGAAATGGAATAGGGAGTTTCCAAAGGGGAAAACATTTGAAATGTATATAAAGTAAATATCCAAAAATAAAAATTTAAAAGAAGAGAAAAAGAAAAAGTGCTATTCAGAGGAAACAACAACAACAAAAAAAGTGTGGTAAAGATGCTTTGCCAAGAATAAGAATCATCAGAAAATGCAGGTTTTCTAATAGAGGCCAAAAGGTAGTATGTCCTTTTAAGATTTGAACAAATATATATCAAATTATTCATGATTTCTTTCTTCTCATTCTTAATTGTGTGGAACTGTTACAGAACATTGCAGTTCAGATCAGACTCTTGACATTTCTTCATGTTTGATATATATATATATATATATATATATATATATATATATATATATATATATATATATATGGCAGTTAATTGCTTATCCCTCTTTAAGGCATGTTCTATGTTAATTTCAGAGGTCAGATTGAAATAATTCGAAAGTGAGAACATTAGGGAAGTATCACTCCATAAGTGAGGCCCATGTTGTCTTGCAATGCACCCAATCAGCTATGTTTCTGTATTCTTCTCCTAAGTGGGAATTCATTTACTACCCCAGTCTTATTTCCCTACTTAAGTGGTTAGTCTATTACATTTTCTTCTTCCATTCATAGAGAGGAAAGAAAATAACATTAGTGAACAAGAAGACAAATTCTTTAAGACCTATAGATGCATATCTTGATCTAGTCACATAATTTATCAGATAGAAAATGCAGCAGAAAAAGAAAGGAAGGCAAAAGGCAGAGAAAGATCAGGAGATCCAGGAAGACATATCATTGAAGCTGAATCCATGATCCAGATAGCTGCCTAAGGCAAATGAAGAAGGGAAAGAGTCAATGCCAAGCCCAGGTGCCTTAGGGTTTTACTACTGTGAACTGGCACCACGACCAAGGCAACTTTTGTAAGGACAACGTTTAATTGGGGCTGGCTTACAGGTTCAGAGGCTCAGTTCATTATTATCAAGGCAGAAGCATGGCATCATCCAGGCAGGAATGGTCGGGAGGAGCTGAGAGTTCTACATCTTCATCTGAAGGCAACTAGGAGAAGACTGACTCTTCTGCACTGGGCAGAGCTTCAAAGCCACCTGGACAGTGACACACTACCTCCAGAAAGGCCACACCTACTCCAAGAAGGTCACATCTCCAAATTATGCCATTCTTTGGGCCAAGCATATTCAAACCACCACACCAGGCCTAGGCATAAAGTTCCCACCACATTCTTGTGACCTAAATGCCTTAATAGGGAGTTGCCAGTTCTCAGGAAGACATTGCCAGCTTTACAGCTACTAATGGAATGGACAGCTGTGTGACACTTAGTAACCTTGCCCATAGATACTGATTTGCCTGTAAGGGATTAGTATCATGTCTGATATGCTGGATCTGTGAGGTCAAGAAAAGGCCATGGACCTGGGATGTACATTTGCCTGTCTTGTATCTTCCATTGGCTAGCTTCAAAGGAAGCTCCTTATCCGTTAATGCTTGCTGGAAAGGAAGAGGAAAAATGATCTTTTAATGAGCAGAGTAATACAGGTTATTACATGGCCACCAAGGCACCACATAGTGCAATTTTCTCAGCTCTTTTGAACTCAGAATGGCTGATATGGAAAGAGCAGAGGCAAAGCCACATGGAATGGTATCATTCGGGAGGATGTACCTTGATCCTGGCTGCTGTGTTTTCAGTTTTCTTACGTCTCTGACTATACCAACCCAAGATAGCAGACATTTTAGATCTGGTTAGAACTGAGGGTGAGACTTTGGTCAGATTTATGACTCAAACCAATCCATTAGTAATCCTTCCTACTGAAAGTGTAGTTTATAAATTTTGATGTAATACATGGATGATATTCACATGTGAGTATCAAAGCTGGAAGAAGCAGAGCCTCAAGAAGAGCTTGGATAGAGCAGTTACATAAAATCGTGATGGTTTAACATGATTTACAAGGCTTAACAGGCAGCGTAAGCCCTTTCAACATTCAAATGGGTTTCCAAGGAGTATTATCAGGAGACATCTGGCATCCTGTGATAATGTCAAAGAATTATTAATTTTATGGTAATTTCTATTATACATGTCCAAGGGCTTCTGTTAAAATTCCCTAAACTGTGTGGCTTAAGATATTGGAAATCTCTTGGTTTGTTCTGAGGACTAGACATCTGGGATCACAGCTAGTGGGGCTGTGATTTCACTAGTGAGGTTAGGGGAGAGTTCTTCCCTGACTTCTGCCTTTTGATATTTTCCAGAATGCTGAGTTATTGTTTTCTGTCTTCACATGAACTGTGTTTTCTCAGTGTCTTCATATATTCCTTCTGTGCCTTTTTAATTCTTGTCACAATTTTCTCTTCTCAAAAAGGTAGCATCATTATTTTTAAGATCCATCCAAAGAACCTAATTTTAATTTTACCATCCCTGTAATGACCTTATTACAATGACATCACATTAAGGTTAGGTCGCCTTCCTTATTCCTTGGTCTGTCAGAAAGCCAGTACCAAGAATCAGCAGATGGCCTGCAGGCCCCACCATCCCTTCCCTGCAGTAAATTAATGGTCTTCTTCTAGAACCATGGCCATGGATGTAAGACTCCACATTAAGGAGCTGAAGAATGGAAATAAATTTTAGCTTCAAAAGTGACCTACTACATTGGTGACTGGGACATTTTGCTCTTGGATCTCTGCCTTGAAATATATTTTAAAAAAAAGTTTTCCATCAACAATTTAATACATTTCTGGATATGGAATTTTGTACCAGTAGGTGAAAAATCACTTTTTAAATTGGGAAAATCCCTCTCTCTCTCTCTCTCTCTCTCTCTCTCTCTCTCTCTCTCTCTCATACACACACACACACACACACACACACAAATACTAAATATAATAAGGAAAGTTAGGAGACCCTGAAATACAGAATATTAACATTACAGTCTTTCACTAACAACTTACAACCAATTTTGGAAAAATCTTCAAATAAGAACTGGAATGATTACCTATACTTGCTAAATAAACACTCAGCTTGGTACTATCAAAATGAAAGTCTGTCATTTCTATTTTGACTCTGAGGACCCATAATTAAGAAGGCCTGGCAGCTGTTTTCAATCCACACACCTAAAGAGGAAAATTATATGCATTTTTTCCACTAATGATTTGTATTTTAAGTTCTGTCTCTGGGGGATTTGTTTCCAGAAGGTGAAAGATTTTCCTTCAATTAATTGAATCGAAGTGTTCTTGTCAGAGTTTACACAATGTACCATGAATGTACCATATGTTCTAGTAGATGACTAAAAGCTTATGTAGCACTCTAAGATATTTACCATTTTATTTTCCTCGGATAATTATCATTAGGACACACCTACTTACTATATGAGTATATCAATAAAATATCTCTGTTTCAGTGAGATATTTAAGTGAGCTACTCTCAACTGCTGCAAAGTGCTCATTTTACAAGTATCCCATACTTCCTTTAAATCTATTGCATACTATTACTGACAGATGTAGTCAATACTTTCATTAGTAGGTCACAGAAAAGGAAAATTCTGGGAAATACATTGTCATAAGATAACAGAGTTCAAATATTTATGTTAGCTGGAAAAGTTAATATTTCTTCTCCTAAATAGAGCTTTAGTTTTAATTAAGACTTCCCTTCTTAATATTCTTATGCCTAATTTAAAACATGGCCTGGAGGTACTTTTAATAGAAAGCAACTTGATAATAACCAGCGATGTTCTCATTGTTCACAAAGTGCCCATCACAGGAAAGAACAACGAGGGATAAACTATCAATTTGATTTCCTGAAATCACTGAGACATAGGTGAGTGTAGCCTATTCACCTCTGTTCTCCTACACTGGTCACCAAAAGGAAGAAAGGATAGAGAGATGAGGTGTTATCTGGCCAGTGGACCCACATACAAACACTTCTACTGAAACACCTGACAGATATCCATCATCAGAAAATTATCTGACAAGTTATATGTTCTTAGTTGTTGGTGAAAAGATGCCCTAGATGCTGTAGATGATCTTACTGTTCAGAGTCATCTAAAATAGTTGAGTTTGGTGGCTTAGGGTTTTTCTTTTGAGAATGTCTTTTTGTCTTTTATTTCTTTGAAGTTTGCACATTAGACTCTACACTGGGGCCATGGCGTGACGGAGCTTTAAGACTAAGCCGGCAGGTTCCCACTAAGGACTGCATCTCATCCTTAGACATCAGTCATTGTTGATTGTTTTCATCTTGCCACACTCAGCCTTGTAACTATCTCCTGTCATGGTAGCAACCAAGTAAGCAAACTGTATGTAGCACTCTCACATCACACCAGTTACCTCTAGTCTCTTCTTCCTACTCCGGAACTGAGAGGTATGAGTGCAAAGAACAGGAGCCCTATGATAAGTAAGCATCCAGACTTGGCCCTTCATCCAGATGCTGTCACACCCAGCTAAGCTTCACCTCAAAGCTGCTCCCTTCTCGTCTGTTTTGTGTAGGTAACAGAGAACCCTTGTATTAGTCGGGGTTCTCTAGAGTCACAGAACTTATAGGTAGTCTCTATATAGTAAGGGAATTTGTTAATGACTTACAGTCTGTAGTCAAAGTCCCCAACAATGGTCAGCAGCAGCTGTGAATGAAAACCCTAAGATCTAGCAGTCGCTTAGTCCCACAAGGCTCACAGGCAAAGAAGATTGAATCTTCCTCCTTCCAATGTCCTTATGTAGATCTCCAGCAGCAGGTGTGGCCCAGATTAGAGGTGTGTACCACCACACCTGAAACTTGTGTCTTCCAGACGCAAGATCTAGATCACAGGTGAGCCTTCTAATTCTGGATTGTAATTCACTCCAGATATAGTCAAGTTGACAATCAGAAATAGCCACTACAACCCTATTTAGGAAAGGACATATTTTTATAAAAATCCACATGCCAACTTGCCCAGATTATATGTTTAAAAGTCAAATCAAGGTTTTTCATCCACAGACTCTCATTTGACAATAGTCTTTCATTGAAAACTGTCTGAATTCCTCTGGGCTAGATGCTCTTGTATCTGCTAGGAGCAACTGGAGATCAGTTGTGAAGTAAGACAGTATCCATGCCTCTGCCCTCAGAGAGTCTACAGTCAGTGAAAGGAGGCAACTGCCTTAGCAATAGTAGTATTGCACCATGACTTCTTTTGTAAAGGAAACTGGGTACCACTGAGCAGGTGTGACTGCCTCGCGCATCATAAGCAACCAAAGTGGTATTCATGAAGCATCTGCTGTATGCCATTACCATGACATTGCTTTTTAAGTAGCATCTTACTAGATTTTTGCTCAGACCGATGCAATTGTAGATGAGAAAATGAGACACTAAGAGTTAGCTCTCTTGTCCAACTCACAAAGACAGGCAAGGAACAAATTCAACCAGGAATGCAGTTCAAGAATGCACAGCTGGAATGTCACCTTGTTCCACTCGAACCTTCTCAAAGGAAAGACTGAGATATTTCTTGTTCCTAAAATGCACAGGCTTGTTCATTAGGGCAGAAAGAAATATGCAGGTGATTAGAATGAAATGAAATTTATTACACTCACTGAGCAATTCACAAAACGAAATTAAGTTCCATAAACTTCAAACTTGTCCAGGGCCCAGGACTACCATAATGGTCCACTTGACTGAAGACTTGAATCAAGAAATGTGGCTACCGTGTGCATTTCTGCCATGCTGATGCACGGTTCTGACCTTCCTAAAGTCAATCAGGAATGGAATCACCGAAGGTATCACTATGACCATGGGGGAGCAAGAAGATGTGTTTCTACTTAAGAAATACCTAAGCGTCAACTCTATTAAAATGTCCCTTTCCAAACTGGTACAGCACCAAGCTTGTGAGGGCACACAGGTGACACGTTCCTCATTCCCTTCAAGTCCTTCTTGAGTTTCATTTTACATAATCATTTTATTTTTCAACTTCCACCAGGGCCCATTGGCTTTAGTGTTCTATAAGAAACAGAAGAATTTATTCTTCCATTTTTTGCCCTAAATATTTTTTCTGTGCACTAGTTAGAAATCTAAAATATTAGTACCATTTGAAAAATAAAGGTAGCAAACATGTCTGAGTAATAAATAGTAAAAATGTGTTTTGCTTTGTAGTTTCTAAGAGACAATTACACTGCTTTTGAAAATGAACGTAACAGGATTGTGAACTGTGCCATTTCTATTTTGGCCTTCAACTGAAACTCCCTCTGCGGTAGTAAGTGTACACAAAGTCCTATCAGAAACAGCCCCAAGCAATATACAGAGAACATTTATTCCATTTCCAATGACAGATATTGGTAAAGCAGAGCTAGTAAAAATAAAAATAGCATAAGCTACAATGTATTTTTAACAAAATGCACTCAAGTGGGTTCTTTACAATTTTGTCTTCTATTTTTATAACATGTATCCTCAATTTGAAATTTCTTTCATTGATGATGCTCTCACCTACATAGTCATGGCACTTAATGTTCATAAACACTTAAGATCTTTGTCAGCTCGTAGATTGCTAGGACTACTGACAAACTAGTCTCCCAGTTATAACAAATATTTGATACTCTCTGCAAGTATTTTGTATCTAAAGGTGTTTTTAAACTAATAAATGCTATTCACTTTATTTCCTTTTATCAAATATACTGAGTAACTTTTACATCTTCTTAAGAACTTGCATTATTGTGTGTTTTTCCCCAAATTTTTATTTTTATGTATTTTAAAAATAAGTATATATAATCTGAGCATTTCAAAGGATGGTTTAAATTGACTTTTTTTTCCCTACTAGCAGAAATGGTCAATAAAATATATAGATTTTCAAAAAAAAAAAAAAACTTCTATAAAGCAGAGTTTTGTGAACCTATAATGTGAATTTTTCAAATGATACCTTAAGGTACCAGCTTTCTCTTTCCCATCCAGGGGGTAAAAGACCTCTCAGAAAAACAGCTTTTCCTGTTCTGTTGAGAGAGGGTAAACACAGGGGACATATTCCAGGTGAAATGAAAAGCTGAGGGAGTTTAATAAAAGACCGTAATATAAAGATTAAACTTTTCAGAACAAGAGAGAGTAATGGTAAAATAATTGGGGAAAATAATCACCCTTGAGACATCTTTGTCATGCTCTCAGACTTCAGACAGCTTGCTCAGGTGTTTCCAGATTTTCGCTCAATCGTAACATGGTTGATGCTAGAATAGAGAAGAAACTGAAACCCAAAACAGGATGTGAGAACTGGAGGGAAAGACCACGGAGGAGAAGCAGAAAGATGGTAAAGCCAAGACCAACGTGAGGCATGGCAGTGAATCTGGGGATGGAGAGAACTGAAGTAATAAAGCCGATGGAATGGGGGGGAATGGGAAGCAGCTGAAAAACAAGATGGCTTGCAGTGTCCTGTAGTGTCCTTTGGTCATTCAACAAAGTCATTTTCTGTCTTTTTCTACTGGACAGACTCTCTGCAGCATGAGACAGAATTTTCAACCCATATATAAATGCTTATTCCCACCTCTTATTCCCACTAAATCCACAGACCTCCATTTCATAAATTTATTTTTAATAAATAATTTTATTATTAATAACTTTAATTCATAAATACACTCCATTTGGGGGAACGAGAAAAAGAAACAAAAAGAAGAACAAAATTGAAAGTTGAGGGTTTTGTCTCAATTTCAAAATCTGGGTTACTTTGGGTTTGTGGCACCCCTCTCTGATCTTTCATGGATTCACATTAGAGTGGAACAGTCTGCTGTGCCATCCATTTCAGCCCTGATATGGTGTAACCTGCTACACTGGTGCAGGTATGTTTTTAATACATGAAAGCTATTGCTATTGATTAATTCATAATAAAATTCCAGGTTTCAAATTCATATCAGCATTGCATGAACTCTGAAGATGTGAACTTGGGCCCATGACGTGAAGATTATTTACCCTAGACAGATGGTTGGGGTGTTTCCAAACAAGGACACACAGGCCTACTGGGGTCACCTCAGTGACTACATCAGCACAGCAGAGGACAGATCTGCACTGAAATAAGATATGACCAGAACAGCATCTTCTCTCTCACCCACAGCAGAGCCGTCTGTCTTAAATTACCCAAAGCCTGCTAGCTGAAGCCTAACTACACATTAGAAGTTGCTTGGAGAAAACAATTTAAAAAGTCCTTTGCAACAGCATCTTGTCACTAAAGAAAGCTTTAATAAGCAGGGCATTCAAGGCAGGTGAAGCTTCTATTCATTTGAACTGCATTCTCCTAAGGGAAAGGACTCTAATCTCCCAGCGCCCTGCTGAGAACTTTGATGAGACAGCTGTGAGGGAAGACAGCCCCACTCTGTGATAACATCTATTGCCCACCATTAGCTCTACAGTTGTGAGTAAGACAAAAACTACAAATGTGTATTGTTCAGCATAGCAGCAGGGAAATACACAGAAAATATCCAAAGTATCAATTTTAAATATAACCCAAACAGTCTAAATACTTCCTTTTTTCTTTCATTCTATAGGTTTTCCTCTTCATAAGGATAGGTGAGATTTTGTGATCTGTGACTCTCCTGTTCCCAGATATTTCTGACATATCACAGTGTTCTAAAAAGAAAAAAAGTGACAATTTCTCTCCACTGGAGCTCATTGGTTGAGTCTGAATGCTAATCAATACATCAACAGCATCCCTGGACTTTAAAAATATAGCTCAGAAATCAGATTTCCAGGCCGAGTCTCAGTTCCTCCTGTCACCCATTCCCCATGCTTTTCTGTTCCCTGGACCACTGCAAATGTCCCAAAGCATCCCCTGTCTCCAACTGCATCTTTATATGTTTCAACCCAAAGCCAATTCTGTAGAAAATAAGAAAGCAAAATGACTATTTTGAGGACAAATTTATGATAGCTGGGTAAGTTGCCCTACCCTCAAAATCAATCCAATGACTTAGCTGAATTTCCTCCTAGTATTTCCGCATTTCAGAAGCAGACAAACTCTTTCAAGTTTGTTGTTGTTGTTGTTGTTGTTGTTGTTGTTTGATTTTTGTTGATGTTTGTTTGTTTGCCTTGGTCCCTCATTTGGTGAACTGATGGCATACTCGTTTTTCTCCCTCAATCTCGCAGGAACACTATTTGGAGTATTAAATATATTTCTGGGAAAAGCTAAGAACTGCTTTTTGTTCTCCCTGAACTGGATTAGTTTTCTCAGGAAATACATGAAGCTAGAGGAAGTAGCAAAATCACACACAGCATCTCAACAATATACACAGAACCTATCATCTCCCATTTGCATAAAGTCTAAACATGAGAAAAAGGAGGGGACCATGAAACCTAGAGTGGACCTCAAAACTGGTCTGATATCCTGTATTCTGTGTCTTGTAGGAGAAAGGTCATTGAAAGTGAGTATGGATCTCTGCGTGTCTTTCCAGACTCATGCCAGGCAACGAAGGCAATGAGAAGTGAGTGTGCACACTCCGGTGCAGTGCTTCCCAGCCTTCCTTTCGTTGTGAGCCTTTAATACAGTTCCGCATGCTGTGATGAGCTCCAACCATAAAATTATTTTGTGACTACTTCATCACTGTAACCGTGCTGCTGTCAGGAATCATAAGTGTCTGTGTCTTCCGATGGTCTTAGGTGAGCCCTGCGAAGGGGTACTCAACCCACAGATGGAGGACTGCGACTCTACTGAAAGGGGAAAGTATGAGATAAACCAGCCTAGGATGATCTTCCAGGCCTGGGTGTATATTTTGTCTGTGCTTGTAACTGATACCCACCCACTTACCCAGCATGGAAATGAATGAGAATGGCTCTATGCAATTGAAGCAAGACCACATCTTTTGACTTCATGTAATTCCTTACTATGAAAATATTGTGTTTTTAGAAGGAAATCTAAGAGCTATATAATCAACCCAACCACTCGATGCCAAGACTACTGAAGCATCATTATCAGCCTCGTGAAGCAAACACTGAAGCTTCTACGAAGGCATTACTGAGAGCCAGCACACCCCAAACCATTTGGGGGTCCTGGACCTTCTTTATGCATATTTTGAAAAAAGATTATTCAGGGTCTTTCCTAAACACTATACCAAAAAGAATTAATATAATGATCTCTTATATTGTTTTTCTGAAGAAATATACATGTAATGTATAATGTACCGTAATTATAAATAAATATAGTTAAGCGCACAGAGATTTTCAGTCCGTAAACATATTTAGTGATATGAAAGAAAATGTAATATGACTCAAAATTTCTTTTTCTAAAAAGTTTATTTTTTATTTGATGTATATGTGTGAGTGTCTACATTTAGGTCCATGCATTGTGCATGCAGGTACCCATGAAGGCCAGACATGTTGTGTCTGCAGTTGTGTGCTACCTGATAGGGGTGCTTGGAACTGAATCAGAGCCCTCAGCAAGAGTATCAAGTGCTATTAGCCACTGAGTCATGACTCCAACCCTGACTCAAAATTTCTTAACCTTGACTTCTATTGTTAAACAGTCCAGACCACCCACAGCTATTGAAATCATATTTCCCTAAAATTCTTGCTCTGGGCTGGACATTCTCCATTGTTGGCCCAGTGACTCTCATCATCATGTCCTATATGTTCCCCCTACTTTATTTTACCACAATAAGTCACACAGTTGATGTGGTCAATAAGGCAAAAAATGATGGTGTGTTATTTCTATGGAGATGTCATTAACAACCTAGTGGCTTTTACCTCATGTCCTTTCTCTTGGACTGTATACTCCGGGAAGAGGTTGCTACAATATTATGTTAGTAGAGTAGTAAGCCATCCTTATGATGAGTCTCCTGTGTGAAAAGAAGGAATTGATGAATTTCATCAATGACCACTTGAGTATAATGTAAGCAAGGGCACTGGCCAGGTCAAGCCTTGAGTGGCCACAATCTTGGCTAAAATCTCAGTAACTACTTTATTAATGACCTTGAACCATAGTCACCTGGCAGACAGGCTAAGTAAAGCCTGGTTCATAAAACTCACACAAGTTTGGGGGAATTTGGTTATACAATAGTAGATAAACCAACATGTTTCCTTTTCTGGTATTAAATGTCTCAAGGCTGATATTTATTTCTATAAATAAAATAATCTAAAGTGATTTTGTATGTATTCTAAAGCATTAATTCAGGAATTTCTTAATTTCCTAACCAACTCAAATAACAAATAAGAACTTAGTCTAATAAAGCATGCTGACAAGAACCTCCCTTTCCTGTTAACTGAAGCAATCAGCTCAGATTCCTATGAGTAATGGGACCCTCACATGCACGTATACAAACCAAACACACATGCACAAGAATAATGTGTTGACTTTCAGGTATAAATCTTACCAAGATACTAAGAGTGAGTTTTTATCAAAATCGAAGATGGGAAACGATTTATATTTATTATCAGTTCAAAAAATGAAAATAAAATTGCTTCGAGAATTTCTCAGTGCTTTATTTGATAGAGGACGATTTCAGCATCCCTCTTTGCAGATTGCTAGCACCTAGAATAATTGTGCCTGAGCCATTTTTCAGTACCCATGTTCTCATTATCCAAGAGGCAAACACTGAGCATGACTTTCATTTTCATGTCTCCCTAGTAAATCCTCTGCTGCATGCTAAGTAAACCAACACTCAAGAAGGGTTTGTGGTTAAAAAGAAATTTGCTCCTGTATTTTGCAATATTTTGCTAATGCGCTGGCAATGCCAGGTTCCCATGGCCTGAAGATATCCCACATGTGAGGCATAGCCCTGGGCCTCTACCTTTTAATCCTATGAGTTGTATTTTAGCATGAAATCTCCTACTCAACAAACTGAATTTATCACTTCTCCAGTCAGAGCAGTTGGTGTCCAGGGTGGGATGATGGGGATTTACTCCAGCGAGGTTTCCTTTGTGTTTATGTGATTCTAGGCTATTTACTAAAAAGGAAATCTGAGGTTAAGTTGATTATTATTGCTGAAATTCCTTCTTATGACTTTGCGAAGTAATTCTCTAATAAAAATGGATGGTGATTTCATTAATGAGAAGATGAGAAATAAAATGCTGTCCTGTTTATTTTATGTGTTAACTAAATGCACCACGAACCACAAGTATGTGAGGTAAAGTGTACACTAATTAGCTTAATTTAGCCATTCCACAACTCATATCTTTCACAGAGTTACGCTATATATTATACATGTAATGCTTACTTGCCAATATAAAAAAAATGTAAGAAGAAAAAAATAACAATAGCTATGCAACTTGTGCAACACACACTTCTTTATTTACAGTTTTCTTTTCAGATGAGCCAGTCAACAATGTAGAGAAGCAATAAATCTCAACTAACACATTAGTGTTAGTTGAGAAAAGGGGAGATATTCAGTATTCATTAATGATACCCATATGCACAGACAGAATACACTGTGGACAAGTAAAGAAAAAAATACAACTAATTTGCAGTGCTTTCTAATTTTCATTAGCATTCTCTTAAGTTCTCTGACAAATGGCAAAGGCCACTAATGGTTTACTCCACCAGCCTTCAATTATTTAAGGTTTAGCTTATTTGTAAGGTAGAGTATAATTATATAATTTGTATCATTAGATTTTGCATCTACTTTGTGGTTGTAGAGAAACTTGGTTGTTGTTTTTTTCCTTCAGTGCTTTAGTTTATGTTTGTTTGTTTGTTTGTTTATTGTGTTTGTGTAGGTACATGCACCTGACACACTATACATATGGAGGTCAAAGAACAAGCTGTGGGAGTCTATTGTCTCCTTCCACCAAGTGGGCACTGGGGATCAGACTCAAGTCAACAGATGTGATAGCCAGTGTCTTTACCTGTTGAGCTATCTCAGTGGCTGCCCTCTTCAGTCCTTGCTCCCTGGAGTGTTAGCCCCCACTGAAATTTCACTAATTCAAACCCATAGATTTAATTGTCTAAAACTTGTGTACTGATGATGACAGTTTAACCCTAAGTACACATACTTTTAATGATGAATATCCAGTTCTAGAATGTGTTCAGGTATCATATGGTCATGGAAGGAGGCTGACAGAACTTGCCAGTCCAATCATGTATGATAATAAGAATGCTCTATACTCTACTCGATATTTCTCCACTATAGAAGCAGCTAATCCTACATCATTTTGTTAATATGTACATTTGCTTTTTTTAAACCAAGATAAGCTTTCTCATTCTATAATGAAGACTGCCTTGAATTCTCTATGTAGACCGAGCAGACCTCAAGTTTATGATGCCCAAAATTTTAAATACTGAAATTAGTGCCATGACACTTGACCTCTAAAATGGCATTTGAGCATCTGAAATATGATTATTTTAATTATAATAATATGTCATTTAACAGTGGACATAACAGATGTGTCCTGCAAAATGCATCATTAGGCAATTTTGTTGTAAAACTACAGGTGTATACTTACAATTAGATGATGTACCCTACTGTGTACATACTTTGTCTATATAGTAATGACACCATGGTACATGCAATCTTAGTGCAATCTTTTCTATTGATGTGATAAGATATCATAGCCAAGACAATTTATAAAAGAAAGAGTCTAATTTGGCTTATTCCCTGATAGAAGAGAGAAGACATGGTGGTAGGCAGTTGGAACAACTGCTGAGAGCTCACATCACAGAAGCAGCAGGCAGAGAGCACACTAGAAAGTGTGTGGGTCCTTTGAAACCTCAAATCCTGACAGTGACACACCTCCCTCAACAAGGTCACACCTTCTAGTCCTTCCCAAACAGTTCCACTAATTGGAGACTAAAAATTCAAATGCAAGCATGTGAGGACCACTCTTTAAACTACCACACAATCCATCATCAACTGAAACACTATGGGACATATAACTGTAATTTGAACCAGACTGCCTTAGAGGGCTGTATACATTGAATCTCATGAACCACTGCATTTGGGCTTTTGACCTAGAGGAGCTTCAAAGCTACAAATGCTGCCCCAGAAGAACTAAGTGGTACATGATTATAACTTGCAATCTTTTATTTGAACCCACAAGCTATGTTGGTGTCTCAATACCCACCTAATCTTGGAAATTGGTTTAAGTGGTTGTCAGCATAGGTCTTTTTCCATGGCTTCTAAAGAAGATGTTTCTATATGTGACCTGGAACATCTTTCAGGATTACAGAGAGTTTGAGAGTTAAAAAGATCTGACCAGTGTGGAGCCAGGGGTATGCACACTTTGGACACTAATCTGAAGGTGGCACTTCTCCAAACCACCTCCTTGAGAATCATGCCTGTCTTTATTTCACTTTCCTGACTGGTTATGAAATTCCTGCTCCACGTTTATTAGCCCTTCATTGTGGAAAAAGTGCACTGATCTATAGCCAAAGGATATCTCCTTTTCTCAACCACTAGGAAATCCTGAAGCACTTTACAAATCTTTCTGTTACAGTTGTTCAAAAAGACACCAAAGAGGAAGCTTGAAATTTATGACAACAGGGATTTTTGTTTATTTGTTTGTCTTTGAGAGTTCCCAGCAGAAAGACCCCCACTGAAAAAAAAATCAATGGTGTGTGCCCACATGTTTCCAGTCTCTCATCTTGTGTAGAATTCAATCTTTTAAATGGTACCCATGGGACTCCCTATTATGATTGAGGACACAGATGTCTGACACTTCAATAGTTATGTAAGGGCCCAAATTTACTAATTAGTCATTAGTGGATTGCAGTCCCTTTATGAGAATTTTTTTTTGTTTTCGAAAGGGTCTGTATTTATCCCTTAAAAAGTAGCACACATATAAGGTACATGTCTTAGTCAGGGTTCTGTTGCAGTTAGGAGACACCATGACCATAGCAACTTTATAAAGGACGCATACACTTGGGTGTGGCTCACATTTCAGGGGTTTAGTCCATTATCAGCATGGCAGAAAGCATGGTGGCACACAGGCAGACATAGGCTGGAAAGGTAGCTGAGAGTTCTACATCTGGATCACACATGAGCCAGTACACCTGGCTTGACCACTTAAAACCCCCCAAAACCACCCCCAGTGACAAACTTCCTCTACCAAAGTCACACCGATTCCAACAAGGCCATATGTCCTAATCCTTTCAAATACTTCCACTCCTATGAGGCTGTCAGATCATTTTCATTAAATCCACCACAATACATAGAAGTTTGTGTCATACCTAATTTATTTGGTCAACTCACTAAGGGTCTGACGAACTTAGTTTAGGTTTAGTTTTCACTTTTATCCGTTAGGAGCAATCTAGGGAGAAAGGCAGTACCTAAGCTGTACTGGATCATTGGCAAACAGCTAAGCTCCAGATGGCAGAAACCCATACAAACTCATAAGAAGTCCTGAGATGGGTATTAAGATTAGGATAATAGAAAAATAAAACATGTTTACCTTGATAGCTCTATTTTACTAGGTTGTTTTATAGAGAACAGCCATTTCCAGGCCTGTTACAGAAATAAACTTAGTTCCTGGGGAGAATAAAAGCATCTGTTGGCTGTGACTTCTCGATGCCTGCGTCCCAGCCCTTCTCACGCTGTCTCTGTCCCAATCCATAAGCCCAAGTTCACAGACATAACAACAGTCCTCCCTGCAGATAAAGTTCCCATGTCCTAAAATAGCACAGGGTTTTTAAGTTTTTAATTTGCATACATAGTATTACATTTTATTATGACATTTTCAAGCAAAATATGCTTCTTGTTAGTCAGCTTTACTTTTCTTCTTACGCCTCACCACCCACTTTGTACCCTCCTAACTCCCACAAAAATTCCTTTTGGCTTGACGATTCTTGTGTCTTAGTACCCTGACCTCCTCCTCAGTACCTCTCTTTATCCATTCTCACAATCTACTTTCCCACATCCACACCCACATAAACGCACACACACACACTCACACACGTGTACACACACACACACACACACACACACACACACACTGTGAAGTAGGATCCACAGATAAGAGATAACATATGATAGTTCTCCAACACTTTTCTTAATGTAATATTTTTCTAGAAATAATAATCTAAAGCTTCATCCAGACAGTTCAGATCTAAGTATCCAATCACTTGTCTGACACTTGACTTATTCTAGGATTTTTTCTTTCCTTTTGTTGTTGTTTTTGTTGTTGATGATGATGGTTGCATGTTCAGTTGAATCCACTTTGGGTCCTCACACCGTTCTTCTTTAGTCTCATGAATTCTGACACCACAATTTAGCTGAAACTCTATTTTTTTTTTCTCCATCATTTTGTCTCCCTGTTCCTTCCTGCCTTACTTGAAATTTGTAAATATAAGTCTTCTCTACCTTAACCTGAGTTTCTGCACTTACTCATCAGCCTTGTGCGTTGTTGTATCGTGGGCTTGATTTATGAACCTTAAATGCAGAAACAAAATGGGGCTCCTTAGTATAAAATGATTGCCCCAAATGTAGCACAGAAAGCCAAAGGATACTGACGGGGCGTACGGCCTCATTATCTCCCAGCAACAATAGGAAGGACCATTCTCCTGATGAGCAGCGTAGCATTTCAGCTTTCTATGCTGCTCTCACTTGAATAACACAAAATACTGGAAAGCAGAAAACTACAGAACCAAGGTTGTGGAGCATGCCTTTAAATCCCAGCACTCAAGAAGCAGAGGCAGGTGTATGTCTGTGGGCTCCAGGCAACCCTGATATAGCAGATCAAGTTCGGGACAAGCTCAGGCTACATAGTGGTACTCTGTCCCAAAATTTAAGCCTGTATAATAATAAATGAATCAGCTTGGGTTTACAGAACATTAAATTTTTAAAAAAAAAAAGTCTTCACACTGATTTTTACTATTTACTTATTTATTTAGACAGGGACTCATGTAGCCTAGGATAGCCCTGAACTTCAGCTTGTCCTACCTGCACTTCTTACATGCTGGCTTTATATGCTTGTACCACAATATTTGACTCTATGTGGTTGGGGTTTCAAACAAAGGACTTTGTGCACACATTTTGCCAACTAAACTGTATTCCCCAGCCCTGATTTACACTGTTTAATAGTAAGATAGTTGATCAGGACGGTGTTGTTTGTAATCATTGATAACAATATAAATATTTTAATAGTTGAAGAGAGAGTTCTATATAATCCTTTGATGATCTAATTATTTAACTGAAGGAAATATGTTACTTGAATGATTTGTTTCCTTACCCAATTATAAATAATGTCATCTGGCCAAGCCATCAGAATTAGATTAACTTAGCTGATAAATTTCAGCACTGACATCATACCGAGGACAGCATGTTAAGAACGGCCAACATGATGTCCTGTCCCCTGGAAAGATGCATGGATTATCTAAATATCCTACATTCTCTGCTAATGTTTGAATTCACAGTTCACTCACCTGGAAATCTAATCTAACAACCAGATTGTTATGTGTGCCAGGATTATACTTTAAAACTTTGTGCTTTTTAATTGAAGCAGAGGAAAAAAACAGTTATTTGGGTAGAAAAGAGGTTGTTTAAACCAAAGAATATCCTAAATAAGTTTACATATTTCTTATAAATATTAAAATATTATTGAGCAAAGATAATAATTGACTTTCTCTCCCTAAATAATATATAAATAACAATGGTGAAAATATTTAAAAACCAGTGCCTGAAGTTAGTATATGATGCTAAAAGGTACATCTCCAGTTTGTCTGGGAGAAGCTGGTGTCTAAAGTGTATTTTGTAGTAAAATGTCACATTGAGCCTTTCTAACCTGCATGACTACATCACATGTCAGGGACACAGAGTGACAAAAGTTTTTATTTTCTGAGTAAGAGGATAAATAATCTAAAGAAGCCATTCTCCTTATGCTAGGCTCTGTTCAATAGGCAATCTTCTACATCAAAGCTTCAGGCTATTTTGTTCTTAGAATATAACACCAATTGGTGTACACTGAGATGATCAGCAATTGGACAGAATAGCCAGCATTCATTTTAAAGGCATCCAGCCTCACTAAAAGTGATCAGGGAAAAATTAAAAGAAAAAATAACAACACTCCAGTAAGATGCCTTTGAGCATCATTCCAACTCATTAGATCAAGAAAGAAGAGCTGATTTTAAGGGTCAGCTTCCGGGCAGCAGCCACAACGTCCATTGTTACTTCTGACACTGCTAGAGACTCAATCTAGACTAAAATGGAGACAATCCAGCAGTGCCATGGCAACTGAAGGCTACTGCAGTAGAGGGAGCAGAGCTTTCTGAGAGACATAGGTATACAGAACGCAATCTGAGACGGGGCAAAGGAGCACAAATATGATCCAGAAGAACAAAGCTCATCCTGCCCCCAGTGTGACACTTCACGCTAGAGGTCAGAAACAGAGCAACAGAGGACTCTGTAGTAAGAAAGTAATACAACATAGGACGTTAATTCCTAAGAGATTTGCTGGAGAACTCACTGTCCTCCCAAATCTGTGATGGTTAAACTTCTTTCTCAATATGGCTGGATTTAGATTCACCACCAAGATCTACTTCTAACTAGGTCTATGAGGGTGTTTCCAGAGAGGTTTATCTGAGGAGAAAAGACATTCTCTGGTTGTGAATAGCGTCATCCCACAGGCTGAGGTCTGGGGGTGCCTGAAAAAGACAAAGCAAGCTGAGCACCAGAACCTTTCTCTTTCTCGTTCCTGACTGAGGAAGCAACAAATCAGCTGCCCCACACTTGAGCTGCCAAGCCTTGTCTGGCAAACGGTGAACCAAAATAAACCTTCCTCCCTTAAATGGCTTGCCAGATATTTGCTCACAACACAAAAAGGAAATGAATGCACAGATTCAGTGTCTGCCCGTAGGTTAAAGGGTTTCTCGCAGCTGCCCACACCGCTCACTCATACCTAGGCACTTCCTCCTTGTTTACTAACCTGTACCTTACAACTCACCTCTACTCTCAGCAGACTCATGGTAATGGTCATGATAGGCAATATGTAAGAACCACCCACTTTTAAACCTACTTTGTTGTTGTTGTTGTTTGTTTGTTTGTTTTTGTTTTTTTTTTTTTTCGAGACAGGGTTTCTCTGAGTAGCCTGGTTGTCCTGGAACTCACTCTGTAGACCAGGCTGGCCTCGAACTCAGAAATCCACCTGCCTCTGCCTCCCAAGTGCTGGGATTAAAAGCGTGTGCCACCACTGCCCGGCTTAAACCTACTTTTAATGCAGGTTTCCAAACTCTTCAAACACTCCCCACCCCACCCCGTCCCACCCCTGTCTAGCTCACCATCCAAAGGTAGGGGAGAAGATGGTAAATAGGACAAGGGGATGTGGACCTGTTTAGAAGTAGTTCCTTGGGTAATTCCAGGCCACCATCAAATCAGCAAAAGTCAGTGGCAGTGACCAGGACCAGCCAGGATACCAGGAAAAGTTCTCTGCTGTGCCTCTCTTAGGAAAGCAAAGTTAAGCGAAAATGAAGACTCGAGATGAAGGAAGTGTTGCAAAGCTAGCTATGCAAGCCTGCTGTCACTGTCTGTTGAGTCCTATTTATATTTATTCCAAACATCACAGTGTCCTCCCACGGGTCTAGCTTCAGCAAAACACCAAGGAGTCAGCCTTACCACGTGAATCTGTATCAGCAAAACATCAGGCGAGTCTGTATCACCGGACATATCCAGAAACTTCTATTTCATAGCCAAATAAAGTAATTGATTCATATTGTGAAGTAGTTTAACTCAGAAAGACCAAAGCTACAAGATAAATGGCACCAGTGGACACAGCTATGAAACTATACACACACACACACACACACACACACACACACACACACACACACACACGTCCGTGTGCATATCAGTGTTATTTCAAAGTCAATAAGAACTTTCTCACGTCAGACTGAAGGCTCTACCATTAATTATAAGTGTCCCACAGCCAACACGTCCTTACTGAAGGGTCCTAAGAAACCACGACTAATACCTGTCTTGTCACCCTTCAAGAACGTCCCCATTTGTATGAAAAGAGTGGTGATCAGTGATGACTGGAATCTTCTCTGCATGTTGTATCTGTAGGCAGCCCCACAGAGCATGAGACAGATACTGTCAGGCCATGTGTGAAGGAATAATGCCTTGGGGACAGCAGGGCAGCAAAAACGTTTCTGACAGACTCGTGAGGCAAAAAACATTCTTCTGCAACTGAGCCTTCTATCTTTGGGTCTTCCACAGCAAAGAAGCAAAGGTCTATAGTGTTGAAGCTGCTAGGAGTCTATCTTAAAGGCTTTCAGGCTGTTTAAACTCTACAACCATTCTATTTGACTCCTGTATAATACCAAACAGGAATAACTTGCATGGTCTAAATAGGCTACATGGAAGTTGGCCAGACACTGACTCAAAGTTCTAAGAATCTCGTCTAGGACGCCAAGAAGGGTTGAGGTTATAAGACAGGACAGATGCAACCCCACCCCAAAAGTAGGAAATCAGAGAGAAGGCAGGTCAAATTGATAGATTTACAAAAGTTGTAAAGTCGTGAGTCCTAGGGGAGTGAGGACTGTTTTATTCACCCAGTAGGAAGTCTAACTCCCTGGCCCAGTCATGTGAGGTCAGCAACCTAAACAGCAATCCCAAAGTTTGAAAAAAACTGCAGTTCTGCAGTGAATGCTGGGGAAATGTCCTTGGAGCACCGACTATAACCATATGAAAGATTTCATGCTGAAGTCAGTAGGCTTATGAAATAAGCCGCAGCCCATGGTTCCCAAAATTCAACAATTTGCTGCCATTTGAGCAGAAAGTAACATGGGAGGGGCAGGTTGCATACTTGGAGTGGATTGGGAAGTTCACTGCAGAAAGGAAATCCAGATCATGAAGAGCCCGTGTAACCACAGTGAGGGATCTCTAGGTCAGGGTTTACACTGCACCACATGTCTACTGAACATGTAAAGCATGGTAGTCAGAGTTGGGGTGTGGTGCTGATGGAGTTGGAAGACTTAGAACAAACAGAAATCAAAAACGTGATTTCCTTCAACGGTAGCTTATATTAATAATTAGACATTAAAGCGATATTTGGGGTGTATAAAATACACTAATCAAATTACTGAGATTATTTTTATTTTATGTGTGACTTTTATACAATATAAAGTAGTATGTAATTTGAATTACATTCTAAGCACCCTGACACCTGAGCCCACACCTTGGTGAGAGTAGCATGCAGCCTATTTAACTTATGCATTTGCTTCCTTTTCTGGCCTGAGGAAGTGGTTTATATATCCTGGGCTAAGAAAACACATAAAGCTGACACTTAGATTCTCTGTGTTGAGGCTCGATGGAAAACATCATTGAGAAATAAACTGTAGATCAAACCATTAACATTCTAAAATTCTATTTAAAGTCACTGAAAACATAATGGGAGACATTTTTGAATTCTAGAATATTCCACCTGGGTCTTCATGCATAGAAGATAAGAGTCTAACCACTGAGCTATATTGTACTGGCTAGTTTTGTGTGTCAACTTGACACAAGCTGGAGTTATCACAGAGAAAGGAGTTTCAGTTGAGAAAATGCTTCCCTGAGATCCAGCGGTAAGACATTTTCTCAATTAGTGATCAAGGGGGAGAGGGCCCCTTGTGGGTGGTACCATCTGTGAGCTGGTAGTCTTGGGTTCTATAAGAAAGCAAGCTGAGCAAGCCAGTAAGGAACATCCCTCCATGGCCTCTGCATCAGCTCCTGCTTCCTGACCTGCTTGAGTTCCAGTCCTGACTTCCTTTGGTGATGAACAGCAGCATGGAAGTGTAAGCTGAATAAACCCTCTCCTCCCCAACTTGCATCTTGGTCATGATGTTTGTGCAGGAATAGAAACCCTGACTAAGACATATATCCACTCAAGAGACACTGCTTATATTGGATCTTCTCACTGAAGCAGGTAACTAGTCACTGAAAACTGCCCTACAACAACACCTCTCATAGCACAGACCGCAATGCATCCTTACCTAACTCAAGAGGACAAGGAATACAGAATAAAATTAAATTGTAAGTTTTTCATAAGGAAGGAAATTAGCTTTTTTCCCCTTTGCTCTGCCCTGGAAGGACAAACTCGATCTTTCAAAAAGATAACAGGAGCTGCTAAGGAACCACGATTCTGCCTCACATTGAGAAACATCGTATTGTTTATTCAGTAGAGGACATTTAAATCAGAAATTCTTGTGCATAACTTGATCGGGTTGCACATACTTAACAGAGTTAAGTTTTAGTAAATCTGTGTCGCTTGCAGAAACCTGGAAACAGCCACTACTTCATGCCACTGTTTGGAGAGACAACATGCTTGCATGGTTCTCTTTCTTTGGAGCCATCTAAGCATTCCTCTGGCTTAAAAAGAAACAGCTATCACCAAGTGGACACCAGCTTCCTATCTCTATGTGAGGCCCCAACATTCTTAAAGAAAAGCCTTGCCTTTGTCAAATAGTGCCTTCTTCAACACAGCAAGCAATGCAGCCTGCAAGCAAGCCCACTTCTTTCTGCTTGTTTCCTTTACTCTAGACGTTGTGAAATATTTCTCATAAATTCTATATTTTGAAAATTGGCTAACGTTTTACTCTTTTCTACTAAAAAAGGGAAAAATACATTTGAGCTTATTTAAAGCTCTGAGACTTTATTGTGCAGGAATGCCAGAATGTGGACCTACCTCTAGTCTTACCTCATCTCAAAGAGGAGACAGGAGAGTAGAACAAGGTGTGGTACCGTAGAGCTGCCGTGAACGCCTAGCTGCTGAGCTGTATCATTGGTGCTGCAGGAAAGGACGCCTGGGCACAGTTTCATTCCTCACCATTGGGAATGCTCAGGTATTCTTCCTGTCCCTCCTGTTGCACTAACCAGCAGTGTATCCTTACTCGGCTTCTCAATTTTACATTCATCAAGCAAACTCTGTAAGGGTGCCCTTGGTGCAGCAGCTGTCCCATGCTGCTTAAATTCTCAGAGCCCTTTCGTTATGATACAATCCTGTGGACCTTATTATTGTTATTTTGGTGGTGGTGGTGGTGGTGGTGGTGGTGGTGGTGGTGGTGGTGGTGGTGGTGGTGGTGGTGGTATTGAGATTAGAGGGAACTGCTACCTTCTCTGTTACCACAGGGTAGGAATCAAGCACTGTCTGAGCACTGCTGAATACTATTAAGTATTCTCATTAGATGTCTTTATTGAAGTATCCATTTTAATGGTTTCTTTCTTTTTACATAAAAGAAAGCCAGTGGAGTCCAAGGTATTTTGACTTCCTTGTTGACAGATTTTAGACCTTTATAGAGGCCTTAAATGAAAGACGGCATGCCATGAGTCAAGCCAGGCCATCCATATGCTAGTCCAGTTGCTTTAAACACCTCAAGGACACCTTAGGAGTCCAAGGAGAAGCTACACTGAAACCACCCATACTTGCTGTTAAAACACAACTCTGGCTCCACAGGGCACTGTAGCAGCCACAATTAATGAAAAAAACTTATTTAAGATTTTTTTTTTCGATTATAAGACTCAGTGAATTCTAAGTAAATCTACAGCCATATTTACCCAGTCCCAAGAGGGAGCCCTCTCCTCCAGGTTTAGGGAAAAAAAAAGATTGTGTTGGTGAAATATGGACTTTTATTTGTATGCTTATGTATGATTATGTAACATATGTATAGTTATGTAAACACCACCCTACATGCTGTGATTGGTGGAGATAATGTTTGCCACACCCCTTACTGGCTGTGTAGTCAGGAGTTTAACTCACCTTTTTAGTCAGCAGAGAAGATTGACTTGGTTACTTTACAAGGATGACAGGATTGCAGAAGTCATGGTGGTAAACTGAGCTAAAAGCAGCCATTGTCTAAGAAGCAACATTGACATCATTTCAGCCAAGGTAGAAATGATGGGGACCAAAGACAACAGCTAACAAAGATAGTGAGAGGATGAAAGAACGGACTGAGTGTCAGGGTAAGGGAAAAGGCTGTAAAGAGCCTCAGAGGAGGAATGGTAGGGTCCAGTCACAGGACAAATTCCAGAGGGCTGCTCTGAGAACCGCCATACTAGCCACTGTCAAAGGCTGAATCTGGCATAAGGAATTCAGCCCCAAGACTGGAGTAAGAGCTATCCAGTATTGGTGACACTTGAGTCTACATATGGCTGAGGGTCCCAGAATCTGAGGCCTGTTTAAAATCTATAACATTAGCATCCCATACCCTGTTTACTGATATTTGCTGTTGCTGCCCAATGTTGTCAAAAGCTGCCATGCCAGTTGGGAGTTGGTCTGGAGCTGCTTATATTCATATGCTAAATCCCATACCCCAAGATCTGGTTTCCTCACAACAAGCAAATTTCCAAGTACACCAGCCTTTGTTGTTCAAACCATACTCCCCAACTTAAAACCACTAATGGTTACAACCAATTACTAGGGAAAATAGAGAGAGGAAGAGTTTGAGTTACTGGTGGGGAGTCACAAGTAGAGACCATAAGAAGGAGAGAGAAAAGAAAGAAAAAGAAGGAACGTGGTGGAGGAGAAGACAGAGAGAACAGGAGGTCTCCATTAGTCACGATGGATCAGCAACATATGCCAAGTGAAATGCCTCTCCAAAACACCAGACTGCTGGAGCAGAAATAACCCAGGAAGATTCAAACAGCAAGTATTTGACAAGCACAGTTGGAGATGTAGCCAGTCTAGCATTAGAGAGTTAGATTAGGGGTAATCTCCCAGTAATTGCACAGAGCCAAATAAATAAATCATAGTTTGAAGCTAGAGAGGAATAAGCATAATTCATATTTTAAAACAGGTCACTGGTGGCTAAACCCTAAAGCAAGAAGTTGCCAGCTCAGATGTTCAGAATCACAAGCAACATCCCTCAAGTCTCAGAGTTTGAAGACATAAGTCTCAGGTTCTGCAAATCCAATGTATACAGTTGGCAAACACAACGGGCCAGAATTGGCAATATCAGAATTCTCCCTACCTGTCCTTGATTCTCACCCAGGTAAAATAAAAAGATCTCAACCAGCTGATCAGAAACACTATATAATTCACTGTTTTCTTCAATGGAAATTATTGATCATGAATAAATAAAAATATTATAGACTTAAAATCTGAATCCTAATTGTTTTATAATACATAAGGACAATTAAATGATAGCTTTGCTGACAGCTACAAATGTGTATGAGGTTTTATACTTTATACCCATTTAGAAAAAAATACATGGTTTATTTACATTTTTTCTAGGAGATAACATAGCTTGAATACCAATTATAACAATGTAGATTTTCATTTTTTATTTTATCCTTTTGCAATTAAGGACAAAAATCTACTGTAACCTTGAGTTTTTTCTTTGTTTTATAAAATATAGTAACTGGCTTATTGTTACAATGTAGACAGCTTATTTCAAGAAATTAATAGAGCTTTTCAACCATTTCTCTTTTAATGTCTCTTTAAAGATATGCATATTTATTACATACTGTTGAATACAAATCAAATCATACTTATTTGTCATAATGTTTTCTCTTTTTAACATAAATGTTTTTGAAATATTTACAAAGAGTTACGTGTTGGTATATGAGCTAGTTAAATGAATGTTAAATGCACAATGTTATCTCAAAATAAAACTGCCAATCTTACAATCATTTTTATATTCTTTGTTTACTTTTATTTCAACTGTGATGTACCTACTTCTTCCTGATTTAATTATTGGGCCATTATAGTTATAAATTAAATAAGATATGGCTAAGTATCTCTAAAACACTTTAACATTATAGTAGATTCTGTCTCTTTAGAAATATGATGGTAAGAGGCCTTCTTGATAAAACAAGTAAATGCTTAATCTAACATGTAAGCAGGGAAAAAATTGAAATAATTCTGAAGATTAAAATGAATTAAACAAAAATGAAACATGTGCTTTCTGTTAAATGCCTAATGGACGAATATCAGGTTAGAAACAGATGCCAAGAGAATTGATAAAACTGAATACAAAATTAAATAAATAATACAAGATATGGTTTAGATAGACATGAAAGGGGAAGTTAAACAACTCAGAAAAATACCATGAGGGGATAAAGTACAATTGAATCTGGGTTTCAGAATAAGACAACAAAATCTGCAAGGAGAAATAATTAATTATTTACAGAATGTACAAGAATTGCTGGAATATATAGTAATCATATCCTGTAAGCTGAATCACAAACCGAATATATGCACATAAATAAAGTACTAGGTGCATCACCACAAATCTACAGGATATCTAGGAAACAAAAAACATCACATTGAACAGAGATAATCGGCAAGTCACCGATAAGGAGAAGCACTGTTAGCCTGGTTTCAGTAATAGTAAGATTAAAATGTATATAATATGATATGTGGAATTACATATGTAACATGTGCTACATAGTCTCATGCATGTAGTGGTGAGAAGATGCCTGTCAGGTAAAAAATAGACACTCAATGAATCTATCTCTTAAAGAAGAAGGAGGAATAAGGACAATTTTGAGACAACTGTAAACCAACAAACAATGGCAAGAAATTTAAAAAATACTTTAAGCAAATGTAAACTCTATGTTACAAAAAAGGAAGAATAAGTAAATATATAGTTACATCTCAAACATGTGGATTCAGTATGTAACAACAATTAATCAAAACAATAGCATGTGTTCGAAAGGGAGGTATATGGGAGGGCTGAGAAAGAGGAAAGGGAGGGGAAGAATTGATGCAATTATAACATACCTCAAAAAGAAAAGAAAATTTGAATATATATCAATGAAATTTTCAGTAAAAACTAGATCATGCAAACGCTCAAATGAAATGCTTAAGCCATAGAATGAAGTTACCAAGATGAGAGAATATTCCTTATTCTTAAATGTGTTGAACACAGAAAATTGACCATATGAAAGACCAGAAACATTCTTTACACATTTAAAAAACTTGCATATTACATTTTCTAGCCAAAAGGCAACTGAACAAAATAACAAAAGAAGAAGAAGAAGAGGAAGAGGAGGAGGAGGAAGAGGAGGAGGAGGAGGAGGAGGAGGAGGAGGAGGAGGAGGAAGAAGAAGCTATTAAATCTACTTACTACAGTGTTACATTTAAAGACATTTGAATTCAAGTATATATTGTACATTGAGCATATGTACAATGTAGTTAGTTCTTTTAAGTATCTAACAGGCTGGACTGGTGGCTCAGTGGGTAAAGCTATCTACCATAGGACCCAGATACACACACCACTCCTTGACAAATAAGCCAAATACTAGATCTCCTTCTACACAGATAAATTTTAACCCATGTTTTACTGCCTCACTATTCAGAGTAGGTAGGGAAAAAAGCAGCCTAGATGTACATCAAATGATGAGTGGGTATTGAAAATGTGTCATATATACACAGTGGAATTCTATTCAGCTTAAAAACAGCTAGAGCAATTGGATGAAACTGGAAACTATTCTCAGGAAGGTAACCTCGATCCAGAAAGACAAGCCCCATTCTCTGATTTGTGTCTCATGGCTCTGGTTCTTTAGCCTTGAGTATTTGGATTACCCAAGAAGCCAGGAAAGTAATAAGGGGCCATGGTGGGAGGAGGAGGAAGGAGATTTAGAGAGGGGCTTATAGCTTGAAGACAGAAAGGAGAAAATGGAAAGGGAAGTTCTCTTAGGAGGGAGAGGAAAACAGAAAGGTAGAGGGATAGAGGACAGACAGAACACTAAAGGTGTTTGAAAAAGATTGGAAAACTATTTTCTAAGCCTACTTTTAAAAATATGTATGTGTGTGATTATGTATATATACAGAGTTTAAATGGATTTACCCCCATACAGTTTGAATGAGAATGACCACCATAGGCTGGTATATTTGAATGCTTGGGCCCTAATGTGGAACTGTTTAAGAAAGATTACAATAGAGGAAGTGTATCTAGAAGAGGGTGTGGACCCTGTGGTTTTAAAAGCCCATGCCATGCCAGTCTCTCTCTCTCTCTCTCTCTCTCTCTCTCTCTCTCTCTCTCTCTCTCTCTCTCTCTCTCTCTCTTCTGTGTGTGCGTGTGTGTGTGTGTGTGTGTGTGTGTGTGTGTGTGTGTGTGTGTGTGTAAGCTCTTACAAAGCTACTGCTCCAGAACCATGCCTGCTGCCATGCTTCCTGCGATGATGCTCACAGACTCACTCTCTAAATCTGTAACTGAGCTCCCAAACAGATGCTTACTTTTATAAGTAGCCTTGGTCATGGTGACTTACAACAGCAATAAAAGTAACTAAGACAGACTGTCTAACCAAAACACCAAGTTCCAGGCAAAGAGAGACCTTCCTTCCAATTGGTGTCATAAGTGGACCAAGAGACACCCCAAAACCAATACAGGATATTGCCATTTTCTCTGGTTGTCTCATTACTATGGCAAAACACCACATAGTTAGGACACAAGACTTGGAAGAATTGATATGGAAGCCTCCCTGGTGGCTAGCTCTCAGACCATTACAAGATTACATGCAGGCAGCCAAGAGATAAACTTTTCTCCTACCCAACTCTAAAACCTGTGAACCAACAATGATCATTTAACCAAGATTTCTCAATGATATAACAACAGCATTAATATCTCTGTGGTAACCAACAGCTGCCTCCCTGGACTTAAGACTCAGTCACTAAGAGGGAACTTGTTCCTGGTACTGTAAACACAGCCAAGAACCTGTGGTTAGAGACATCATAGACCCTAGAGTGGAACACACTACTGTCGTTTCTCTAAATCACTATTACTTCTAATTATATTCTAAATATTTATCTTCCTATTCACAAGTGAGTATAGCTTTCACCCCTCATCAAAGATGCTTCTTTTTGTGACAAAGTCTTCTAAGAAATCCACAACTGTGAGGTGCCTGATCCCAATTGATATGTCTATAATATAATCTCTACACCTCAGGGACACGACAGAAGAGGATCCATAAAAATTTTAAGAGCTAGAGGACTAGGATTTGCCTACTGCAGATTATGTCTTCTGGACAAGTTAGGAATGCTATAGCAATGAATCCTCAATAATATGGCTGCCTGTACAAATTTGAACAATGACAGCAGTTGATGTGCCAATGTGCATGGGGGAAATGTCATGAATCCTGACCTGTAGATGAGGTGAAGCAGGCAATCAACAGCTGCTGAGGTAAGGAGAATGAGTTTTCTCCAGGGACAACCCTGTCCCATAGATCATCTAATCAAAGTGGTCAGCTCTACACATGCACATCCAGGCAGCACTAATTGGGCCCAATATGTATATACATATATACATATATAATAAAGTTTGTACTAAAAGATGTCATAGATTATAAAAATGGAGGGGGGAGACACAAAAGGAGTTGGATTGGGAGACAGGGAAATGGAAATGCTGTAAATACAGTGTGCACATGTGAAATTCTCAGTAAGTTAAAAATTAAAAATCAATCAAATGAAATAAAAACATAAATAAAGCAGAATTCCATTCAATTGATATTAAAAGAGCTCACGGTGGAATCTAAATGCAAATTGGAACAAAATTATTTTTCATATACCACAGATACCAAGATGTATTTAGAACTTGATATTCGAAATGAAGCCTCAGAATTAATGATTTAGAAGCATCTTATTGATAATTTTCATAGAAATAAAGGAAAAAACAAAAATAGGAAAAACTGCCTCACAGCAGTCATCCTGGTCCTCTGGCTCTTATAACCTTTCTGTTTCCATGATATTCCCTGAATCCCAGGTATAGGGGTTGTGTTGTAGATGTATCAATTGGATTCCAACAGTCACAAATGGGGATTTTACAAGCACCTGTTGGATTCTGGTACCCACAAATGGGGTTCTTTCAATGGCCTCTATCTGCTGCAAAACCAAAAGAAAAACTAAAGAAAAACTTAAAGGTAAAGGAAGAACTTAGTGACGAGGCAGGACGGTCAGCAGGGATGGCGTAAGATCAACAAAATCAGAAGGTGAACCTTCCAAAAGTCTGAATTACCCAGAATGGGTAAATTCTGGTTTATTTTTAATGAATATTAAATTTTATATTTTAAAAGAAACATTTTTATAACCCGTAAAATTGAATTAGCAGGTAAAAACTTCCCAAAATTACTAGGGCCTCTGCCAAATGCCAGAGGCTCTTTTCACTCTAGGCTTTGTACAAGATTTTTACCAATGACAAATGGAGAGAAAAACAGAAAGTTCTCAAAATTATGTTATAAAGACAACCTAATTTCACCATGACACTCAATCGAGGGTCATGTAAGAGATAAAACTATAAGTCTAATTTAATGAATAAAAATGGAAAACTTAAGCAAAGAATGATACACTAAAATGGACAGTAAATACGAAAGGAAATGATTCATGCCTCCATTGGATTTACCTCACAAAACAATTATTTGTAATCTACGACTAAGTACCAAACATGTTTGTTTTTCTACAGATGCAGAAAAGGAACTGGACAGAATGACCATCAATCCCCTTAGAGCCTTTCAGCACATTGGGAACTAGAGGAAAGCTAGCTCATTATTTTTTTCTTTCTGCCAGTCTCTGCCTTGATCTGGGGCTCTTGATGTCAAGGCCCTAGGACAGAATCGCTTACAGCTCCTACAGTAGATGCATGATGAACTTTTTACTGTGAACAAGAAGCTTGGGTGTTGGAGAGAGGCAGGCTGGCCAGGCTGTTTGCTCCCTGCAGGGTGTTACAGGTCAGAGTGTGTGAGCACAGCGTCTACCAGTCAGCTCTACCTCACAGTTCCGACTCTCTTATAGCAGGTCCAGGGAAGTGAAAACTCATTTTATTGGATTCCGCCCCTACCCTGCTCACACTTGTATACCTCTCTCTTCAATCAATAAGCCTCAAAAATCTCATCGGATGCATTATTAACCTGTGCTATGGAGTAAACTACATGGGAAGAAAGGGCTCCAAACGACTAACTAGGTTAAGATACGGTCTATAGGGCGCCTCCTTATCCAGTATGACTGCCATCTTCAGGAGAGTTTACAACTTACACAGGCACAGGGACACTTCTGGGAAATGACCATTAAACTCTCAGCCTACAGAATGGAATCAAAATCAATTTATAACATATATACCAGGCCACATTTTATTAGAGAACCTTTAAACAAACTGATACAAGCAAAGCTGTTAAAAGATATAAATATATATATGTGTATATATATACATACATATATATATATATATCATAATAAACGGCATGTTAATAATTAATAATGGAAAATGTTTCTCTTAATATCAAGGAAAGATCCTTTCCCCTCTAGTCTATGCTGGAGGTCTAGGCTTTATTACATCTGCATTACGTCTACCACAACACCTGGTGGAAGCAACTTAACATAGAATAGGTTTCTTTTGGCTCACAGTTTTAGTCAGCTCATCCTGGTAGGAAGGACGTGGCAGAGCAGCCCAGGTCCTGGACACAGGAGCTTGTAGCTGTTGCTGCTCGTGTCATTGGCAGGTCAGGAAACAAAGAAGGTAGACACTGGGTTATAAAGCCTTCAAGTACCTATCCCTGGAAACCTACTTCCTCTGGCTCAACCACAATTCATGCAGGATCCACAGTCCCCTAAAATAGTGTTCCTACCCCAGAACCAAGCAGTTATCACAATGATGGTATTACACTGTCGTTAAGATGGATTCTAAAGAAGTATACACTAGGGCTGGAGAGATGGCTCAGTGGTTACGAGCACTGACTGCTCTTCCAGAGGTCCTGAGTTCAAGTCCCAGCAACCACATGGTGGCTCACAACCATCTGTAATGGGATCAGATGCCCTCTTCTGGTGTGTCTGAAGACAGCGATGTACTCACATAAAATAAATAAATAAATCTTTAAAAAAAAAAAAAAAAAGAAGTATACACTAAACTATGCTTTATCTAAAGTTGTCTTAATATGTTTTTTACATGGCAGAAAAATAGCAAATGTATTTCAATACAATTATTACAGTCATCAAATAAAGTCATTTATAATTTTGAATATATAGCAACAATTCTTTTATAATCAAACACAGGAAGGTCAGCATTATTTCATCGTCTGTCTAGAAATGCTCTAAACCAGGACGTTGAAATAACATTTAAAGTTAGTATCAAGGACAATACAAATTATTTTGTCTATCACAAGACTTTCTTCATGGAAAATCTAAGTAGTTTAAATTACTGGAGTTCAGATGGTCAGTTTGCTGTTATCATCTACTGGCACATGAACTACATTACAGAGAACGAAATGCTGAACATACTGTGAGCAAGCACAGTCATAACAGAATAACAGAAGCAGCAACGAAAATGCTGTTAAAATCCTTTCTTCTCTTCTGTGAATTAAGTATATTTTAAGCTTTAAAAATGTGTGGTGTGTGTGTGTGTGTGTGTGTGTGTGTGTGTGTGTGTGTGTGTGTGTGTGTGTATACATAAGAGAGAGAGAGAGAGAGAGAGAGAGAGAGAGAGAGAGAGAGAGAGAGAGAGAGAATGTATGGTCCACAAATGAGAGAAAAAATATGATATTCATCTTTCTCAGTCTGACATAATTCTCTTAATATAATTGTCCCTACTTGCATTTCTGTCATAAATTCTGCAGCGATAGCTATGGAAAATCGGTGAATAGATTGAGAAGAGAGTGAACCAGAGAGGACAGAAGACTGTGCAGCTCAAAACACTAGTCATTCAAAAACTAAAATTGTCATTTTTAGATCCATTAGAAAGAAATGATTACAGCTAACTACAGCACTGAAAAATTGAGAAAAACACATAAAACTTGTGTGAAGTGAATTTAAGATTTGATATGAAAGAAAAATTATGAATAAATATAATTATACAAAATATATCTTTACTTCAGAGTAAGAAAAGATTTATTATGAAGTTTAAAACCCAAATTATAGTGAAAATATTAGTACATTTGACTGCATTAAAATTTAGACAGTGAAATCATCAAATGTCACCTAAAATATAAATAAAAATTTTAACATGAAAAAATAAGCCAAGTGCTTTAGGAAGTTATCTGGAAGCTTCCCCCATTAAATAAAACTAATATAAATTTTCAGTGGATGAATAAGAAATAAATAGCATATAACCTTCTCTGCTCCAAAGAAAGATAAGCAACAACTCTGCACTGAGGCAGGAGGAATACCTCACACAGCTGCACTGAAGAAGGGGCGACCTCACACAAAAAGGTCCTTAGTCACATTCTTATCAGAGAAAAGAAAACTCAAAATTACTATAAGGTATCTTTCCATCATAACTTGTGAAAGTGCTAGGAAACAGGTTAATATCAGGTCCTGGGAGATACATGAAGTGATGAGAGCTCGGTAACAACCTGAGGAGACAGATCCTAACCTATTGGAGAAGCAATGTGGACTAACCTCGGCTTAGATATGGACTTGCCCCATTACCAAACCACTCCATTCTACAATGAATGGCCTACGGAAGTGTTTGTGCACAAGCAGTGACATCCAGACACAGAAATGCTCATAAAGAAAAGGAGCTCCTAAATATACATCAATAACAAATAAATTCGAATCAATATTTGCAGTGGGATAACAATGAAAACAGGTCAATTTAACAAGGCTGAGTTTCAAAACATAATATGTAAAAGAAGAAAAAATCCAATCATGAGAGAATATGTAAAGTCTGCTTCAATTTCTAGATCATGCAAAATGGAGTGTTTTTTTATAATATTTATGAAGATTATGCATATGCATAAATGTGTATTCTTGTATATATGTGTGTGTGTGTGTGTGTGTGTGTGTGTGTGTGTGTGTGTGTGTGTGTGTGTGTATGTGTGTGTAGTACATACACTGATTTTTGTGTTTTAAATTGTTTGAGATATATTCAATAGAAAGGAATAAATTGGGCAAAGCTTAGAGCAGAAGTGCTTTCCAGTAAAGCAGACAGCAATGTATCTGCTAATACAGGTAGTAGGTGGATCATAAAAATGTCAGTGCTGGGAGAGCTACCAGAAATAAATAAGCACAACAAATAATTTTTTTTTAAAATGTCACTGTCATATTTCTTAACCTTCACATGAGGCACTCCTGCATTCACTTAATGCTATCGATGCCCTTTATACCTCTACTGCTTCATAGACTACATTTCAAAATATGTAAAAGTATAAATGATGGCTAAAACATTATGATGACTCATGATTTGTATTATCAACTGATTAGCGTAATCATCCAATCTCCACTAATCACAGAGCATTCTATTTTGAAAGTTGCTAAGGCAATTATTCCACAGTTTGGATACTATTTTAATGTAGAAATAACATGTCAGATTCACTGTTCCCTTCATGTACCTTTAGAAGAGTTTCTTTGTTTAGGGTTTTCACATGTGACCCATAGATACACCTTAAGGATCTAGGTAAAGAACTCCAACCAAGCCCATAAGAGAAAGTAATAAAGGAACAAATATTGGGACAGGATTAACAAGATGGAAAAAAGGAGTCAATAAAATGAAAACTTGGCCATTTTGAAAAGAAAATTCACAGACCAAATCCTAGATTAAATTTTTTAAATTCAAGTAAATAAAGTCATAAGTGAAATATGACGTAATTAAAACCAGTGCTAGGGGCATAAAAGAACCTATGATGCCACTCTATGGTTAGAGTGTATTTCAGTGTTAAAGCACATGCCTGGCATGTTCAGGGCTATGGGTTTACTATCCAGCAGCACACAATGAAATGCATGCACACACATGCACACACACACACACACACACACACACACACACACACACACATACACATATGCATGTACATCTATACACTACTATTATGAACAAATATGCATGATGAACTGGAAAGTGTGCTTAGATAAATTCTGGACATAGAAAAACTTCTACAGAAACCCAACTGTGACAATATTAAAAATAAGAAAATTTCTTTAGTTAAAATGAAAACTGAATCATTAGCCAAAAAATTCCAGCACAGAAAAGTTAAGGATCAGATTGTATTTAGAGTGAATCCTATCAAATATTAGAAGAAAATATACCACCAATTCTTCTCAAATTCTCAAAATTGAGGCTATGGAAAAGTTGGGCTGTTGGCTGAGGTGAAGCCCTCCTCCCTTGTAGGTAAAGTTCTCATAGTGACTGAAGCATCTATGCAGCATGCTGGATGAGACGAGTTATTAATGGTCCTATGCTGCTGTAAGTCCTACAAGCTGCAACAATGACAAGTCCTGGAAAGATGTGCACAACAATGCAATAGTAGCACCAATATCTTGAGGATAACCAAGTCTTATTGGACTTGAAGCATGCCCAGTAGGAGGGAACTCATGTTTGGTACGATAAACCTAACCAAGAACCCATGGCTGAAGAGGTCATAAACCCTAGAGAAGAACCTGCTACAACCATTTGCCGAACAAATAAAGTATTCAACTGCCTTCTAATGACATATTTAAAACATAACTCTAAATGTCCACGAATGGATGAGTAAACAAAGATATTGTGGTATCTAAAGAAAATAGAATATTGTTCAGCCTTGAGAAGTCTCATTGTATGTAGGTGAACCAATATACAAAGAGAGATAATAATCTAGTCACATAAATACAAAACTGTGTTATGCTGGTTGAATAAGAATTTTAAATAGCCAAGTTCATAGAATCAACACGGAGATGGTCATGTTCTCCAGGGCTTTGAGCAGAGTGGCAAATTTGGGAGTTACTTTTGAATGGTCACCGAGTTTTGAGTAAGCAAGGTAAGTTCTAAGAGTTTGTTCCACAGCATTACACCCAAGACCATAAAAGTCATATGTAAATTTAAAAATCAAAGAAAATTGACCTATAGAGAAGTATCAAAGATCTTCACCATCGCTGTTCCCTTTCCTTAGGCTCCTTGCCACACTTGCTACGTTTGGTCCACATGTCCAGCTCTGCCCTCATCATCTCTAGACACAGAGGCAGCATCACTAGGTCCAGAGGCTGATGATCTCTGAGGAGTTGCCTGAGCTGAGTCCTTCAGAAGAGGCTGTGAATGAATGGTAGACCATGTATGTGTACATGTATCCATGCATGTACAGGACTATGTAAAACAACATATGTCTGTCTTTCATGATCATTTTCAGTGCTGCAGTTGATCACAACTGATTGTTCTTGACAGTAATAAAATGTGGGCCTTTTGTTTTGTTTCATAATTAGAAATGTCAGAGCCCAGCCTATTAGTACAGGCCTGTAATCCAAGCTACTTACTTTGGATGCTAGTGTAAGAAGAGAAACAACACAGTTCATCCTTCAACTTGATGGAGAGGTGCCCGAACATTCTTCCTCCCCTGTGTCCCTTCTCAGCTATATCACTAGAGGACACTTTCTTTCCAACTTTCCCCTTCTAGTGACAGTTTTGGATGGCTCCTCACCATCCTTGACTTGGCATTCACCCACTCTCCTACTTGGCTCCCAGGTCACACAGCTCCATGCTTCCACTGTGCAATCCCATCAATTTCCTCAATGCTTAATCTGCCCAATCTCCTTGTCCCTGCTGGACTGAACCCTACCTACTGCTAAATATGCAGATGTGGTTGTAATTCAAAGCACCAGTGACCTGGGTTTATTTCTCAGACTTGGATGTGGTCCTCCTGGGATAATTGGGCTCTGCTCTCCACCACTCTCACTCTTGATTGGGACTCTGGGGCAACAGAGGAGGCAGTATCTATAATGTCCTTTGGTAAAGGCAGCATGGGGAGAGCATCACAAACACAGGGCTCTGATGTTTCCACCAAGACACAGCCCAACAAGTAGATACCCCATGTGTCCACTGGAAATAGGATAGCATGTCCTCCAGGAGGGCCAGAGCTATCAGTAACAAACATATCTTATGACCCCTTCTTTCTCACCTACTTTTCCTTCAAAGTACTTGGCATTTCTGACTATTCAGTACTTCCTGACAGTCCCAGTCAGTGTTTGATCATTTACTTTGCTCCCTAATTGCATTGTATCTAACCTCTGAGTGGTGTTTATGATAATAAACATTGTATTTATAATTAATTTTATTAATTATCCTTACTAAAGTATGATATACACATTAAAATTAGTAATCCATTTTTTAAGTGATAAACAAGATATTAGGCTGGAGAGAAGGTTCAACACTAAAGAACCTTCACTCTTACAGAGGACGAGTTCTGTTCCTGCAACTGTGTCAAGTGACTCATGACTGCCTCTAACTCCAGCTTGAGGGGATTTCACATTCTCTTCTGGCCTCATTGTTTGTGTGTGTGTGTGTGTGTGTGTGTGTGTGTGTGTGTGTGTGTTGCATGCCTTGGGCTCTTTTCCTTCTGAGTGTGTAGGACATCCCTGGGTACCTGGATATACCCCCACCCTGATGCATCAAGATTATGTAGGGACAGGAACATCCTCTCCCAATGAAGCCAAAGGAGCCCTACGTGCCAGGGGCCTTGGTCCAGCCCATGTATGTTGGTTGGTTGGTGGCTCATTCTCTGATAACTGCCAAGGATCCAAGTTAGTTTATTCTGTTGGTCTTCCTGTGGAGTTCTGACTCCCTTCAGGGCCTTTAATTCTTCCCCCAACTCTTTCATAAGAGTAGTCGACCTTCCAGTGTTTGGCTGTGGATATCGACATTTGTTTCAGTCAGCTTCTGGTGGAGTCTCTCAGAAGTCAGTTATGATAGGCTCCTGTCTGCAAGCATAACAGAGCATCAATAGCAGTGTCAGGGATTAGTGTTTGCCCATAGGATGGGTTTCAGATTGGACTGGTTATTGGTTGGCCATTCCCTCAGCTTCTGCTCCATCTTTGTTCCTCCCTTCTTTTAGACAGGACAAATTTTGGGTCCAAGTTTATGGGTAGGTTCACTCCACTGGGGGTCTTAACTGGCTCCAGGAGGTGGTCTCTTCTTGGTTCATGTCTCCACTGTTAGGGATTTTGGCTAAGGTTGCCTGAATTGACTCTTGGGAGCCTTCCCCATTCCAGATCTCTGAGGCTTTCTAGAGATCCCCACCCCCACCCTCAACCCTGGCAGCTGCAGATTTCCATTCATTCTCCTGGCCCTCTGGCCCTTTCTCCTGTCTCTCCACACACCTAATCGTGATCCACCCATTGCCCTCACTATGCCCTCTCCCACACAGTTTCCATATACATTTTAATCAGTGCATTTGGACTTTCTGATTAATAGCTAAATGGCTGATTTCAAAAGTCATCTTGCTTTATTTCCTTTTTCTCTAGTTTTGAATTGAGGTTGCTTTTTTCTGTTCACTTTATTTCTTTTGTTGGTATGCTAACTAAAGTTCTTTTAGTTATGTATGGATATTTTGTGTGCATGTATGTCTGTATATTGTTAATGTCAAGCCTGGTCCCCAAGGACAGCAGAAAAGGGTCTTGGATCACTTAGACCTGACGTTACAGATGTGGGCCCTCATATGGGTGCTGGGAATCAAACCCAAGACCTCAGGAGGATCAGACGGTGCCCTTAACTGTTAAACCATCTCTCCAGCCCCATAGCTACACCTCACATAGAAGATTTTAGTGGTTGCTTCAGGCTTTATGTTCCACGTTTCTGTCGAGCCATCAAGACTTACCACTGTATTCTTGCTCTTCACAGCGGTTGCTGCCATCTCTCCACAGGATAATTGTTCTATATAGTGTCAGTTTCACTGTTACACATTTGCTTTGAATATTTTCTTTTATTAATTTACCCCTCATAATAAGCATACTTCATTCAGCTTCTCACATAAATACATATACAATACCTACTTTAATCCACTCACTTGTATCATCTGACTCACTTCTGAGACTTTTATTGATTATGGATAACCATTCCCTTCTGGTTATGGGCCATATGATTCTGCTCTTTGGCATGCTGAGCAATTCCTCTTGATGCATTTGATGGACAGGCTAAGACACTTTGAGTGTGGAGCTAATTTGTCCCACCATTAAGCAATATCTTCCTCAGGACTTCCTTGAGGCCTCATGGTAACCTGAGGGATGCCTCTTCTTACTCTGGCTACTAGCTGTTCGGAAGTTCCCAATTCTATGGCACTTCTGTCTCCCACTCTTTCTCTGTGGTGTTCTCTATTCTTGCTTTCCTCATAAGCTATATTAGTCATGATTTTTCTAGAGGAACACAAGCAATAGAATAAATATATTATAAAAAGATTTATTTGATTTGTTTACACAATACAATCTGGATGGTCCCACAGTGGAAAAGCTGAGAACAAGAGGTTGCATAATCGGTACTGTAGGCCTGAAGGATTCCTGCAGAATGGCTGGTCTTCAGCTTGGATTGGAAAGGCACGGAAGCTGGATTCTGATGTAACACGTGAAGCCTAAGAAGCTGGAAGATGGCAGAGACAGAGCAGGTCAACTCCCTTTTGAGGACTAACATCAAGCAGGCAAAAGGCAAAAGTTCTTCCCTCAAACCGTAGAACTAGGCTGATGTCAGAAGATCCTGCCTAAGTTCAGTATGAGTTTTTCTTACTTCAGTAAACCAAGAAAATCCCTTATAGGCATATCCAGAGGTTAATGGGATCTAGGTTATCCCTGACAGGTGTGCCCAGAGGTTTGCCTCATGCATGACTGTAGAAGTTGAGCTAACTAAACTCTCATGCTATCAGATTCATACAGATTTTTAGAAATGGACAATAGAGCTCATTTAATCTCATTGTCAAGTAAAAATGTAATTATGAGTCATTCTGTCCTGTCTTACAGACACAATAACAGAAACTAAGGTCAAAAGTCACCAAATGGCTTGCCCAGAAGTATGCAGTTCATTAGTAGAAAAATGAAGTCAGAATCCAGATCGTATGACCCTCAGTTCTTTGTTCTATGTTTTTTCTATGGCAAAGAAAGCTGTGTCTGACTGCCTAGAGGTAACAACTTCTTCCCCAAATTACAGTGATACCAAGGGAAGATTTAACAGATAGAGAGGAAGTATTGGTATTGAATCTTTGCTAATTATTGCCAAGGCTCTTAAGCAGGACTCAACCCTATATGATTGTCTCCGAAACAGAGCCCCCTGTGCCATGCCTACAGCTTTCTCTGGATTGTAGGTGGCACAGCTAGAGGCAAGTGCATAGGGCTTATGCTGGACATGGTTTACTTTGCCTTCTTCCTTTGCCTTTTGCTAACCTCAGTTTTCACATATGAGAAATGAAGATAAAACAAGTACCTTCATCGTGGATGTACCGTGAGGTTTAATTCACAAACACTCATTGCGATTACTGTTTTATTGCATTGTGACAATGTTTCCACAGAACGTCTTTGTCTTTAACAGTAGAAGCAGGAAAATCAAGAGCAGTCCATTGTTTCACGTACACCCACTTACTTTTACTTAAGAAAGGCTCTGTAGGACTTGGCACCAAAATCAAAAAATAAAATTCTTTGTACTATTAAAGTGATTCACACTCTCTTTATGGCCAGGTACCTGAAAGTATGTATGTACACCACAGGAATGCAATGCTGCTTTAACTAAACAATGCAAAATTGTCGAAATCTTGAAAGACACACAGAAAACTCTGGGAAAGTCACAGTGAGAAATAGTCAATGGTCATTTGTAGGCTGGTGAAATTATCCCTCTTCATGATACCAGTTTTACAAGAGTAGGATAAACTGCTTTCTGCCACCTGCCATACCTTCAAATTAAGTAATCTGGGCAATTTTCTTAGCCATGTGAAAAAAAATCAGGCAAAGGCTAGAAATGAAGGCGTCCTTTGCTGCCTTTTACACAATTCACAAGCTATGGTTATTGGCTATAAATTACATTTGCCTGAAATTGTCATTTTCAAATTGTTTAATTTTTTATCAAAGTAAGGCTTAAAACCAGTTTATAGAACACCAACTTGAATCTCTTTTATTTCAAATGTGACAAAAGGAAATGGGGCACAATCAGCAGAGGTGAGCTGCAGGTTATCCCCTGAGCTCCATCATCCAGTCCACAGCCTTCCCGAGGATGCCTGCAGCAGGGGATGGGGGGTAGAAGTAATCCCGGAGAGGTTAGACCTTTGCACAACAATTTCTTGCCATCTAGGTCCCCCAGGGGCACAGCCCACAGCAGTGAGCTGTACTCTATCCCTTGAGCTCCACCTTCATGCCTACCACTCGGCCTGAGAGGCCCCAGGAACATTCAGATCCATCAGAGGCACAGCCAGCAGAGTTGAGAAGAATGCTGTTCTCTGAGCTCCATTGTCAGCCCCATAGCTTTGCATGCCTCCCTGAGGAGGCCTGCCAGAATCAGAAACATCCAACCAACACCAGAGAAGACCAGATGGCTAAAGGTCAGCATAAAAACACAATCTGAGCCAGGGCAATATGGCACACCAAAGCCCAGCTATCCTACTACAAGTGCTGGATATCCTAAAAGCCAAAGCACAAGATGACCTTAAATCAAATCTTATGAAGATGATAAGGCCTTTAAAGGGGAAATGAATAAATCCCTTTCAAAAAAAATACAGGAAAATGTAATGAAACAGGTAAAAGAAATGAATAAACTATTCAAGACCTGAAAATGGAAATAGAAGCAATAAAGAAAACACAAACTGAGGGAATCCTGGACATGGAAAATCAAGGGAAGAGAACAAGAACTAAACTGCAAGCATTGCTAACAGAGATGGAAGACAGAATCTCAGTTGTAGAATATGTGGCTGAAGAAATCGATATACCAGTCAAAGACAATGTTAAATCTAAAAAGCTCCCATCACAAAACATACAAGAAATCTGGGCCATTATGAAAAGACCAAACCTAATAATATAATAGGAATAGAAGAAGGAGAAGACTCCCAGTTCCAAGGCCCAGAAAATATTTTCAACAAAATCATTAAAGAAAGTTTCCCCAATTTAAAGAAAGAGATGCCTATAAACATACAAGAACACCAAATAGAGTGGACCAGAAAATAAAATCTTCCCATCACACAATAATCAAAACACTAAGTGTACAACAACAAAAAAGAGAATATTAAAAGCTGTAAAAGGAAAGGGCCATGTACCACCCAACTTGTCACCAGAAACTCTAAAAACTCTAAGATGCCTTGCAGAGGCTTAGAGACCACAGATGTCAGCCGAGACTATTATACTCAGCAAACATTTAATCAGTATAGATGGAGAAAACAAGATATTTCATGACAAAACCAAATTTAAGCAATATCTATCCACAAATCCAGCCCTACAGAAGGTACAAGAAGGAAAACCCAAGGTGGTTGACTAATTCGTCTAACCAGGTCACACCTCTTAATAGTACCATTCCCTATGAACCTATGGAGGCCATATTCACTCAAATCACCACATTCTACTCCATGGTCCCCATAGGCTTGCAGCCATATAATAATGCAAAATGCATTTAGTTTAATTTCAAAAGTCCCCATAGTCTATCACAATATCAGCACTGTTTAAAAGCCCAAAGTTCAAAGTCTCTTCATAGATTCATGCTTAAATGTAATCCCCTGTAAAATCAAGATGAAAAAGCAGATCACATACTTCAAAATATGGCCCGTGATATACATTACCATTCCAATGGAAATGAAAGGGGACATGATGGGTGATTACGAGAACAAAGCAAGACAAAAAACCAGCTGGGCAAACCCCAAACTGCATCTTTTTGTCTAATGTTAAAGCATACTTCAGATCTCCAACTACTTTGGTTTATTGACTGCAACCCACTTCTTTCTTCTAGGCTGATTGCATTTCCTATTAGCAGCTTTCCTTTGCAGGTATCCCAAGACTCTGGCATCTCCATCATCTTGGGGTTTACATGGCAATCCAGACTTCACCTTCACAGCCTCACGCAATGACCTCTCTGGACCTCCGTGCAGGGACACACCTGCCAAAGTCTCATCTTACGGTCTTTCCTTAGTCATGGAGGGAGGTTCCATAACTCCCTTCTTGTATCCTTGACAATAAACCAAGTACCCATGTGATCAAGGCTGCTAAGTTCTGATGATTTGGGGGGCTAGAACATGGTCCTCACATTCAAATGCACTTCACCAGCTTTATATTTTTGATGGTTTCCTTCACAACCTAAGCTTGGCTGTCCTGGAACTTGACCTGTAGACCAGGCTGCTTTTGATCTGCCTGCCTCTGCCTCCCAAGTTCTGGGATTAAAAGTGTGTACCACCACTGCCACCCCTAAATTTTTCTTTCGTTCTTTTTCACAAGCTGGAAACCTACCTGGATGAGGACTTGCCCTACGGTCAGCATTCCCTTTATTCTGTTTGGTATCAGGTTTTCCTTTAATCTGATTAACTGCCTGAATACAGGACTCAGCTCCCTTACACTCCCTGGTACCCCTTTCTCCTCATACCCTTTGTTTGTATTTTTCCTTGCTCAGCTAGCTCCTTTTCACTATAGAGCTGGATAAGGGTGGCCACTAATAACCAAGCAATACAGTCAATTGTAGTCTGTCTGGAAATAATCTTCTGCCAAAGCTTTTAATCCATAATTCTTCATTTTAGCTTCAGGTGAATTTTTTGGAAAAGACCAGAAAGCAGCCCCACTCTTCTCCAAAATATCACAAGATGATCACATAATAATATTATTCTCCTCTGAAAACTCTTGAGCTGGGCTCCATAATTGAAATCACTCTCAGGACAGCTGTCTTCTATGCTCCTCATAGTATGGTCCATTAGGTCTCACTTAAGTGCTCAACCACATATTTAGTCCAAAATCCCAAAGTGTTCCATACTCTTCCAAACAAAAGCACGGTTGAGTCTATCACAACAATATCCCTCATACCAGCTTCTGCCTTGGTTGGGGTTTTATTGCTGTGGGTAGATTTATATGACCATGGCAACTCTCATAAAGGAAAACGTTTAATTGGGGCTGGCTCACGATTCAGAGTTTCAGTCCATTCTTGTCACTGTAAAAAGCATGGCAGCACACAGGCAGACATGGTACTGGAAAGGTAGTTGAGAGTTCTATATTCAGATCCACAGGCAGCAGAGAGAGAGTTACTGGGCCTTGCTTGAGCTTCGGATACCTCAAGCCCACCCCCAGTGACATACTTCCTTAACAAGCACACCTATTCCAACAAGACTACACCTCCTAATAGTGCCACTCCCCATGGGCCTATTGGGGCCACTTTCATTCAAATCACTCCATCATGGATTGTGACTTTAGGACAAAAATCAGTATTTTAAATATCATTTCTGTGATACAAAGATGTAATAACTGACATAGTCAAAAATAGCTGTTTCTCTCTGGCTTCAGAGTTGAATAAGTTATTAGCTTTTCCATTTCTGATGCCAACAGATATATTACCCACACAGTGAAATGGCAAGTCCCAAGAGGTCTGCTGAATCTCTCACAGTTCCCTATTTGGATAGGAAAAGTGATTACAGAGACTTGAGAGCCAAGCTAGGCAAGATTGGGCTTGTTGGATTCTTGACATAGATCCTTGATGGTCAGAAGCAAATCCACAGGACTTCAGTCAAAGAGCAATCATCCAAAGTAAACATTTTCCCATCTCAACATACACAAGAGTTGGATGCTATCCTGAGACAGGATCTCATGGTTGCACCCAGTGGTGCTCCTGTTCTCTTCCGGACAGAACATGACAGAGAGTTTGGGAGAAGTTTCCACAATTATTTGGACAAGGATTCTTCCAAGGTATCACATGTATTTTCCGCAATCCTAAACCTTTACAGAGGTTTTACACTTGAGCTAGTTATAAGCATTTAGCTGTTTTTAAAAAGAGGGAGGCACAATCATGTTAATTGTATACAATCATGCTTCTGTTACCAGGGGGCCCATTAGGCTTACAATAACTTTTGTTACTGCCTTTTGCTTGCTCAGTTTTGGTAGTTTCAGGTAAATGCTACCCATGGCTACTTTCCAGCTAATAATTATTCAATGCTTCTACATTCTGTTTAAAACAAACATATAACCAAGAGAAATTTTTCAGAAAACTTTAGTTCCTGCTTTTCTTTTTAATAACTCTAACTTTGGACATCTTTGGTTTGTTTGTTTTATTTTCCTCTTTGTTGACTTTCCTCTTCTCTATCAAGAAAATGAGTAAAAGACTAAAAACAGTGAAGCTCATAGCTGAGAACATAAGTGCACACATGTGCTCCATGTCCTCACATACACACACACATGCGCGCACACACGCACACACACACACACATACACACACACACACACACACTAAGCTTACCTTTCCCATCACTATATGATCTGCTTAAAATAAGATGATATTTTCTGATTATTTTACATTCTTTCTCCTTCCTAAGATTCCAATGAACATTGTATGCATTAATTTTTATAATAGTTAGCAGTGTGTCTGTCATCAAATACTAGCACTATCCCCAAAATGCTTTATAGAATTAATTCAGTAGAACCCTATAAATAAGTACTTAATTGAATTTATTGTGCTATACTCTATGACATTGTATCATTTATATGGTACCTACCTAATTTGATTTACTGTATGTTCACCATACTTCATAAAACTAGTGAGGAGAAAAATAGACATGCATGAGTTCACTTGCCTCTAGGTTCCTTCAATTATTTTCATCCATCTAACTTCTTAACTGTAGTAAGTCTTCATTTTTCTCCTTTTGAATTCATAAGTTCCATTTATAGGTGGGAGTAAGTAAAGCAACAAATAGCAGAGATAATTCATAGCTGAGGGTTGAGGCAAAGGGGCAGAAGCTACTGGAATGAATGGCGGTATTGTGAGAGATATTTTAATGACAGCTGAAGCACAGTCACAATAAAAATCCAAGTTTTGTACTCCTCCAAACATGGCTATAGCTCATTATGCCTTTGATGCCTTTTAGTTCACAGAATGCATAGTCCAAGAGCAACACAGTGGTGTGAATGTTGCAGAGGTATTAGATTTAAGATTCCTATGCCTGGTATGACATTCTGGTGAAGAAATCTTAGCCAGGAAGCTACAGGTCCCAGCTAATCTTCTACAACTATTTTTCTAAATGGGTAATATCAAACTAAATTCATATCTCTTCAACCATAAATCAGTGCAGCTCTCAGAGACATTTCTTTGTGTAGTGGGAAGTGGTTAACACGGAAACTCACACCTGGTCAGAGGGCAGAGAATAAGTGCCTTTTGAGTGCTAGGATATAGACGGGATATCTAGATCACATGGTGGAAGAGTGAGCTGAAAGAGCCGAGAGCCAGAAGTCAGGAATTACCAGGGTAAGAAACTGTTTTCTGGACATGACACAACCACCACACTTATGACCAAGCTCACAGAAGCTAATGTTGGCTATACCAGGTCGAGCCAACTAATATTCTAGCCTGGAGTAGGGAGGGGTTAGGGAACCCCCATCCCTTGGTGTAGAGCTATTGACAATTGATGACTGCTGGAAAGAGAGAGAAACAGCTTTAAGAGGTGGGTCTTTGGTAAGTCAAATACCCTCTGAGGCAAGGCCCCATACACATGAGTACATGAACAACACAAACTAGGCTTGGTGCATCATTAAAGGTAGGAGATGAAGTTTGAGGTAGAGAGGGAAGACGTGGAAGAAATAAGGCATGGTTATGATCAAAATGAATTGTACGCATGAATAAAGTTCTTAAAAACTGAAATGTAAAAGAAGACATTCAAATCCCTGTGGATGTCTCGGTATTATAACAGGAAACATTTTGTTGTTAATTAATTAGTGTACACCAAACTTCTAAGACATTTACTGTCTGCAAGCGCTTGTACCTTTGAAGCAAAAGAGTAAACAAACATTTTCCTCTTATCTTTCCAATTTCCCATTCCTAGCTGGTTTGTGATTATAAAACATAAGAGAAAATCCTGGTCAAATGTAATCTGAGATGGAACTATCGCCACACTTGAGAGCAAAGTCCTGAGTGGAGTCTATAATTGCCAGTTCTTGGGAGCATAATTTCCTCAGATATGACAAACTATTATGCATATATTAAGGAAAGTTGAAAATGAAAGTTTTATTGTATGTGAGTCAATTTAAAGACTTGAAAGATTTTTTTTAAAAAAAATAAGAATCTCACTAGGAAAGGAAGGAATTATTTGCTCTTCCAACTTCAAAGAACTTAAATGAGAGTTAATACAGTAAACCTGGTTTATCTAGTCAACCATGTCACTAAGATCTGAATGAGTTTTTACTTCTTGTCATGACCAAACTAATGTTTTTCTATATATAGAAATATGAGAAGCAATTTCTTTGTGTGGATTGCACTCCCATCAGCCATGGATCAATGTTTCTCTTTCCCCGTACCCTTGCTAGCATATGCTGTCATTTCCTTTATTAATCTTGACCACTCTTATTACAGTAAGGTGAAATCTCAAATTAGCTTTAATTTGCATTTCCCTGGTGGCTAAGGATGTTGAACATTTCTTTGTTTCTCAGTCATTTCTGTTTTGTCTTTTAAGAACTCTCATTTTAGGTAGATCTCAATTTTTTAAATTGGGTTATTTTCTTAGTGTTCAGGAATTTTTTAAATTTCTCTCTTATTCTTTTACTTTTTTAAATGTATACGTTTTACTGGTCATTTTATTTATTAACATTTCAAATGTTATCCCCCTTCCTAGTTTCCTCTTTGCAAACTCTCTATCCCATTCCCCCTCCCCCTGCCTCTATGAGGGTGCTCCCCTACTGACCCACCCTCTCCCACCTCACCACCCTAGCATTCCCCTACACAGGGGCATCGAGCCTCCACAGGATCAAGGACCTCCTCTCCCACTGATGCCAGATAAGGCCATCCTCTGCTACATATGCAGCTGGAGGGTCCCTGGGAGCTCTGGGGTGAGGTCTGGTTGGTTGATATTGTTGTTCTTCCTATGGGGTTGCAATCCCCTTCAGCTCCTTCAGTTCTTTCCCTGACTCTTCCATTGGCATCTCCATGCTCAGTCTGCTAGTTGGCTGAAAGCATCCACATCTATATTGGTCAAGCTCTGGAAAAGCCTCTTAGGGGACAGCTACATCAGGCTTCTGTCAGCAAGCACTTCTTGGCATCAGCAATAGTGTGTGGGGTTTGGAGTCTGAAGATGGGATGGATCCCTAGGTGGGGCAGTCTCTGGATGACTTCTTCCGTCTCTGCTCCACTCTTTGTCCCTGTATTTCCTTTAGATAGGAACAATTCTGGGTTAAGATTTTTGAAATGGATGGGTGGCCTATCCTTCAACCAACCGGGAGCCATGTCCATCCACTGCATATGGTCTCTGCAGGTTCTATTTCCCCTGTGTTGGGTATTTTGGCTAATGATATCCCCATTGGATCCTGGGAACCTCTTGCTTCCCTGGCATCTAGGAATTTCTAGAGGCTACCCCCAGTTCCCCATCTCCCAGTGCTACACATCTCTGTTCAATTTCCTAACCCTCTGTATTTCTCTCCTGTCCCTTCCAACACCTGATCCTGTCCCACCTTTTCCCTCCCCCTCCTCTCTCCTCCCCAACTCCCTCCCTCTACCTCCTGTGATTATTTTGTTCCCCCTTCTATGTAGAATTGAAGCACCCACACTTTGGTCTTCCTTCTTGAGCTGCATGCGGTCTGTGAACTGATTCATGGGTATTGCGGACTTTTGGGCTAATATCCACTTATCACTGAATACATAGCATGTGTGTTATTTTGTGACTGGGTTACCTCATTCAGGATGATATTTTCTAGTTCTATCTATTTGCCTTCGAATTTCATGAAGTCATTGTTTTTAATAGTTGAGTAGTATTCCATTGTGTAAATGAACCACGTTTTCTGTATTCATTCCTTGTTTGAGGGACATCTGAGTTGTTTCCAGTTTTTGGCTATTACAAATAATGCTGCTATGAACATAGTGGAGCATGTGCCTTTGTGGCATTGTGGGGCATCTTTTGGGTATATGCTCAGAAGCAAACAAATTCTTTATTACATGGATAATTATAAAGATGTTTTCCCATTCTGTATCCAGCTGCTTTGCTTGAATGATGGTGTCTTCCATACAGAAGTTTTTCAGCTTAATGAGATTATTAATTGTTAGTCTTAGTGCCTGCACTATTGGTGTTCTGTTCAGAAAGTTCTTTCTGTGCCAGTGAATTCAAGGCTATTCTGCAATGTCTGTTCTATTAGATTCAGCATATAATTTATGTTGAGGCCCCTGATTCATTTATGTTTGAGTTTTCCTCAGAGTGATAAATAAGGATTTTTTCCCATTCTTGTAACTTTCACTTATGCATCACTTGTTAAAGATGCTGTCTTTTCTCCAGTGTTTATTATTGCCAAAAACAATGCATCTTTTAGTGTGTAGAATTATGTCTTTATCATCAATTGTATTGCACTGATGAACATGTCTGTTTTTATACCAAATCTGTGATGTTTCTATTACTATAGATCTGTAGAACAACTTGAAATCTGTGATAGTGATACCTCCAGGTTTTTTTTCTTTCTTAATTAGGATTAACAATTAAGGATTGTTTTAGCTATCATATGTTTTTTGTATGTCAGTATGAATGTGACAGTTTTTTTTAACCAATATTTGTGAAGAATTGTATTGGAAGTTTGGAGGGGATTACTTTGTTAGATTGTTTTTTGATAGGATAGCCATTTTACAAACATTAATCCTACCATCCATGACCATGGCAGTTCTTTCTATTTTCTTATGTCCTCTTCCATTTCTTTGTCAGTGTCTTAAAGATTTTATTACACAAATTTTTTCAGCTGTGTTAGAGTCAACCCAAGATGTTTTTTGAGGCTGTTATGAAAGGTACTGGTTCTCTGACTTTTTTCTCCAGTATGTCATTTGTATATAGGAACACTGCTAAATGTTTTTTTATGTTAAACATATCCTACTACTTTGTTGAAAGTATTATCAACTGTATAAATTTTCTGGCAGAGTCCTTAGGATCTGTTATATATAAAATCATATCATCTGTAAATAAGGATACTTGGCTTCTTCCTATCCTACTTATTCCCTCTTGATCTCCTTTAGCTGTCTTTTAAGACTTCAAGTACTAGATTGAATAGATATGGAGAGAGTGGATATCTTGTTCCTGATTTTAGTAGATGTTTTGAGTTTCTCTTCATTTAGGCTGATGCTAGCTGCATCATCCTTGCATCCAGGCTTGCTATATATTGTCTTTATTATATTGTAAGATATCCCTTGTATTCCTAATCTTTCTAGCACTTTTAGTGTGAAAGGGTGTTGGATTTTTCTCAGACATCATTTCTTCATCCAATGAGATAATCACATGCTTTTTGTTTCTTACTTAATTTTTTTTCTCTCTTACTTAATTTATGTGACAGACTATGTTTACTTACTTGTGTATGTTAAACCATTCTTGCATCTCTAGGATGTATCCAACTTGAGCATGCTGGATAATCTTGTTTTTGTGAATTTGACCTGTAAGTCTTATATTGAGAAGTTTTGCACATGTTTTCATAAAACTTGTTTGTCTATAACTTTATTTTGGTAGATGTTTTGTATGGTTTTGGTATTAAAATAATAGTGGACTCATAAAAATAATTAGGAAATGATCTTTTAATTTCTATTTGGTAGAATAATTTGAGGAGTATTGGCATTAATTTTTTTTGGAGGTTCTGGTTGAATTCTATGCTGAATCTATCATGACCAAGGTTTTTTATTGGTTGGGAGATGTCTAATTATTGCTTCTACTTCACTAGAATTTAAGAATCTGTTTAACTTGTTTATTATTTATTTAATGTTGGTGGGTCATATATGTTAAGAATTTATTCATTTCTCTTAGGTTTTACAGTTAGGTGGAATATAGGTTTTTAAATTATGTTCTTCTGATTCTCTGTAGTTCTTCATTGTCTGTTGGGATGTCTCCCTTTTCATCTCTAATTTTATTAGTTTAGATCTCCTCTACTTATTAGTTTAGGTCTTTGGTTTATCTGTCTTGGTTTTGTCAAAGAACTAAAATTCTTCATTTCATTGATTCTTTGTTTGTTTCTATTGATTTCAGCCCTGAATTTACTTATTTCTTCCCATTTACCCTTTCAGATTATTATTTATTCTTGTTATTCTAGATCTTTCAAATGTATTGTTAAGTTATTAATATCAGATCTCTCCAGTTTTTCATAGGGGTACTTAGTGACATGAACTTTTCTCTTAGAACTATCTTATATATGTCACATAGGTTTGGATGTATTTTGTTTTAATTTTCATTCAATTATAAAAAATATTAATTTCCTTCTTACTTTCTGGCTTTATCCAGTTTTCATTCACTAATAAGTTGTCCAGCTTGCATGATATTATATACTTTCTGTTGTTTCTATTTTAATACTTTGTCATCAGACAGGATGAAGGATGTTATTTCCATTTTCTTATATAAATTGAGACTTGCTTTGTGTCCTTGCACATCCTCAATTTTGGAGAAAGCTCCATGGGTACCAAGAAAAAAATATATTCTTTTGTATTTGGGTGTAATTTTTTGTAGATATCAGCTAGGTCAATTTGATTTATAATATTTTATAACTCCAGCATTTCTCTGTTTGTTCTAGTCTAGGTGTCCTGTCGATGAACAAGCATAGAGTATTAAAGCTGCCGACTATTAGAACTTGAGGATTAATATGTTATTTAAGTTGTAATAGCATTTCTTTTATGAACCTCTGTGCCCTTGCTTTTAATGCACAGATGTTAAAAAGTACACGCCCTATTGGTGGCTTTTCATTTCATGAGTATGTAGTTTTCTTCCCTGTGTCTTCTGATTAGTTTTGATTTTAAGTCTGTTTTGTCGAATATTAAAATAGCTATGCCTTCTTGCTTCTTGGGTTCATTTGCTTGGAATAATTTTTCCATTCTTTTACCCTAACGTAATGTCTGTTCTTGATGGCGAGGTGTATTCCTTGAATATAGCAGAAAATAGTTCCTGTTTTCTAATCCAATCTGGTAGTTGATGGAGTTTTACTGGGGGAATCAAGACCATTTACACTGAAAGTTATTAATAAACAGTATTATTTCTGTTATTTTTGTGTGACATGGGGCTTTCTGGGATTGTTTGTTCTTGTGTCTTCTTGGTGCAGTTAACCTCTCTTTAGACTGAACTTTTCTTCCTACTGCTTTCTGTAGAGTTGTGTAGATTACTGGAAAGAAATTACTTAAATGTGCTTTCTCATGAAATATTTTTCTTTCTCTATCCAATATGATTGATAATCTTGCTCGGATTGCATCTATGGTCTTTCTCAGAGTTTCATCATCTCCATTAAGAAGTCAGGTATTATTCTAATGGCTGCCTTAATATGTAACTGGGTCTGATTCACTTGTAGCTTTTTATATCCTTGCTTTATTCTGTACATTTAGTATTTTGGTTTTTATGTGTCATGGGGAGCCCTTTTTCTGATCCTGTCTATTTTATATTCACTATGTCTCTTGTGCGTTTATTTGTGTTTTTATCAAAAAGATTTCTGTTTCTTTGACTTGAATGTATACTCATTTCTCTCTACTATTATTCATAGATTTGTTCTTATAGTATCCATAACTTCTTGAATATTTTGTTTCTGGATGTTTTAGATTTAACATTTTTTTGACTGAGCTATTTCTTCTATATTGTCATCTAGATGTCTTTTCCATGTCTAAATCTGTTGATGAGAATTTGAGTTTTTTATGTATGTATTATACATAATGTATGTGATAGATAGATAGATAGATAGATAGATAGATAGATAGATAGATAGATAGAGTCACTGTGTACAAAACTAGTACAAGCTCAAGCCAAACAAAATCCTAGTATAGAACAGCAGAGGTAGGTAGTAAGCTCCACTGCAAGTTGATAGATAGATAGATAGATAGATAGATAGATAGATAGATAGAGTCACTGTGCACAAAACTAGTACAATCTCAAGCCAGACAAAATTCTAGCATGGAGCAACAGAAGTAGGTAGTAAGTTCCACTGCAATTGACATTGGCATTTGATTGCTGCTGGGGAAATGAAGTTTAGTTTTCTTTAAGAGTGTGAGCCCTGCCACATGTGCCACACTGAATTGTAAGTCCCAAACCTATTAGTCAGACAACACAAATTGTCTTGACTTGATTGAATTAAAAAATAAATAAATAAAAGAGGGAGGGAAGGAAGGCAAGAGGAAGAAGGATGGAGAGAACATGAAACTGGGTGGGTAAGGATATAGTGTGAAGGATCTGAAAGAAGTTGGGAGAGGAGATGACTGTGGTCAAAATACATAGTGTGAAGTTTTCAAAGATTTAATGAAAACATTATTGATAAACAAACATTTTGTTAATAATAAAACAGTATTAATAAACAAAAAATTATCTTCATAATCATGTGAAGTAAAATCTTCAAACTTTTAAAGATTATTGTACAAATTTGTGTATTCACAAGATTGTAGAAGAGGGAAACTTGAGGTAATCATGGACAGTTCTCTAGCCTCACAAAGGAGAAAAAAGAGACATTAATTTACTTAGACTCAATGTCACAGCCTTAACCAATGACCAAGATAGAAATAAAGCCTTCCTGAGATATAGGTCTTAACAGCCTTATTTGGGTACTATTTACTACTACTTTCAAGGTAGGGTTATTATTATCTAATAATTGTCAGAGACACAGGAAAAAGAGAACCCCAGGCAACACACTTCCTAACATCTCTAGGTGAATGAAATATCCTGAAGTATTGTATGCTTCCTGAAAATGTTTAAGGAAATAAGAGTGGCCCAAATCAGTGGCAGGGAAAGAGTGAATGAAGAAGCAGCTATCGTGCACTTCAGATTTTCCATAACCTTTGCTTTCTGCCCACTTCTGATAAAAATAAAATAAAATTTGGCAATAGGTGAAGAGATTTAGGAAGATGATTCAGAGAGTAAACGGCTTTTTCTGAAATTGTGAGGACCTGTGCTTAGATTCCCAGAACCCACATAGAAGGCCTGTTGCACCAGAAGCACTTCTATAGCATAACCATGAAGGGGTGGAGACAAGATGGTCCCCAAGGCTTGCTAGATAGCTAATCTTGCCAAACTAGTTAGCTCTCTGCAGGTTCTCAGAGACTCTAACTCAAATAATAATGTGAAAAAAACACTAAGATGAACACCCAGTATCCATTTATTTCTGATGCACATACACACACACACACACACACACACAAATAAAATTCAACCCATAAGATTCCATGAAATACTACCTATGGATAACTCTCCTTTCACCCATTAGGGGAATCTTGAATGGCTAAGAAGCACCTAAAGAAATGTTCAAAGTCCTTAGTGAGCAGAGAAATGCAAATCAAAACAACCCTGAAATTCCACCTTACATCAATCAGAATGGCTAAGATCAAAACCTCTAGTGATAACACATGTTGGTGAGGATGTGGAGAAAGAAAACACTCCTCCATTGCTGGTGGGATTGCAAACTGGCACAACCACTCTGGAAATCAATCTGGAGGATCCTCAGAAAATTGAAAATAGATCTACCTGAAGAACCAGCAATGCCACTCTTGGGAATATACCCAAAAGATGCCCCACCATGCCACAGAGGCACATGTTCCACTATGTTCATAGTGACCTTATTTGTGATAGCCAGAAGCTGGAAACAACCTGGATGTCCCATGATAGAAGAATGGATACAGAAAGTGTGGTTCATTTACACAATGGAATACTATTCAGTTATTAAAAATGAGGGCATCCTGAGTTTTGCAGACAAATGGATGGAACTAGAAAATGTCATCCTGAGTGAAGTAACTCAGACTCAAAAGGACAGGCATGCATGGTATGTACTTACTAATAAGTGGATATTAGCTAAAAAAAAAAAAAAAAAAGTACAGAATACCAAAGATACAGTCCACAGAACTCAAAAAGGTCAACAAGCTGAAGGGCCCAAGTGAGGATGCCTCAGTCCCACTTGGGAGGGAGAAGAAAGCAATCACGAGTGAGGAGGGAGGGAGAGACCTGGGAGGGAAAGTAGACAGTTGGTGGGGGTGAGAGGGGAACCAGTATTGGGTGAGGGAAAAGGACTGAGGCCCTGGGAGCTGGCGGAGAGAATAGAGACAGGCAGCCTCCAGAGGTAGGATGGGGGGACTCTCCAGAATGCTCCAGAGACCTGGGAGGTGAGAGACTCTCTTGAAACTTGGAGGGAGGGACCTTGGATGAGATGCCTGACAGTAGGGAGAGGGAACTGGGAAGCCCACCTCCAGCAGGAAGACAGGGCATCAAGTGAGGGATGGGGTTGCCATCCCACAGTCAAAACTCTGACCCATAATTATTCCTGTCTGAAAGAACTACAGGGATGGAGGTGGAGAGGAGTCTGAGGAGAAGATGGTTCAGCGACAGGCCCAAAATGGGATTCAGCTCAAGGGGAGATCCCATGGCCTAATACTATTAGGGAGGCTATGAAGCATTCACAGAAAGGGACCTATCATGACAGCACTCGGGAAGACCCAACAAGCAGCTGAAAGAGTCAGATGCAGATGTTTGCACCCAGCCAATGGACAGAAGCTGCTGCTCCTGTGGTTGAATTGGGGAAGGGCTGAAAGAAGTTGAGGAGGAGGGCAACCCTGTAGAAGGATCAGCAATCTCAATTAACCTGGACCTCCAAGATCTCTCAAACACTGGACCACCAACCAGGCAGCGTACACCAGCTGATATGAGGCCCCCAACACATATACAGCAGAGAACTGCCAGGTCTGGGTTCAGTCAGAGAAGATGCACCTAACCCTCAGGAGACTGGAAGCTCCAAGGAGTTTAGAGGTTTGGTGGGGTGGGGTGTGGGGAGGACATCCTCATGGAGACAGGAGTGGGGAGGAGGTATGGGATGTGGAACAGTCGGAGGGTGGACGGGGGGGGGGGGATAAAATCTGGAGTGTAAAAAAATTAATTAAAAAAATAAAAAAATAAAAAAAATAAAAAGAATAAAAAACTGAAGAAAAAAAAAAAAAAACTTGGGAAATTTTAATGTTGTGTCTCCAAAGACTATACTGTCTCTGGATGAATTCTTCTGTAGAGAAAAAGAAAACATACTTGGAGCCCAAGGTCAGAAGTCACAGCTCCCAAACCCTGTAGAACCCAGTCCAATGATTTAGTACAAGCAAGGTTCTCCGTCCAGGAGACAGAAAATTTCAGACCTAATATTAGCTTTATCTTATTTTCTTTATGTCAAATAATGTCAGTTACACTATTTATTGGTGCTCATTTCAGGTTCTGATTTTGACAAATAAAATTTCAGCTTACCTACCCAACAGAAAATGCACTGTTTTTCAAAAGCTCCACCATCAGGACATTTTGACTCTGACCTTACACTTTCTTTTGGGAAGAGTGATTCAGTTACCCATGGCCAAAGGTTTTCCTGGGGTCACTCTCATGACTAGTTCATGAATTTTTAAAGCACATTTATAGATGCAGAGCTGGACCAGCTGCAATGTTTCACTACAAAAACTTGCTCTCTCACCTCATTAAGGATCTCTAGAAATTTAAAAAGGGGGAGAGAGACATCTGGAAGCCAGTCCCACGAATGTCTATCTAGGGCTTGTCAAGTGACACAAAAAACTTTCAGGGATGAAAGTTTTATTTGTAATGTTTTTTTTTATATTCTATGACAATTCAGAATTGACAAGAGGATGGTTTAAATACCAAGTATAGGTAAATTTGGATAGCAGTATGGTAAGCTTCTACACAGCTAGAAGGCGATCTGATAAAGGAAACAAAATTAGTTATCAGTTTGAAGCGATTTCCTTCTTTGCTATTGTAATCACATTAGTCTCAGATTAAGAGAAAACCAAGGTTAACTCTCTCAAGTGCTTCAGAATGGTTATCATTGAAGAGAACAATAAGAAAATTGCTTCTTGTAGAGAACTACCCTCTACTATTGATGTTAAAATCTCCAATTGTAAATTTGTCTACAAAATGTTTGTCTAACACCCAACACATGCCTAGGATTGAGGTAGAAACACTAACAATGCCTAAAATATCTTCCAAGGGAGCATTTTAAAGGACAGCCATAATCATTGCACAAGGATATGTTTAAATTTTAAAAAATTCATCATCAAAACTTTGTGTCAATGCATTGCCTGGTTCTATGACTGACCTACAAGTGACTAATTGTACTTCTACATAGAAGCTAAAAATTGGAAATGGAAGAAAAACAGGATTGTGGCACTCTGAAAAATAACACACGACATCTGAGAGGTAACTGAATGGGTTTTTCTTGATATGAAAATTACTGAAGAAGAGGACACTCAAACTAGGAGAAACAGGACCAGCACATGATATCTTCATAAGAGAAAGATCCAGGTGTGGTAGGGTTTGGAGAATAGGAATTCTCATACTGAGAAAATAGAAAGATCCAGGAGTGCAATGGATTATAGATACGTACCCACTAGAACTATGAGGAACACCATCATTCATTTAGATTTTAAATTTACTTGCATGGAATCAGGAAACTAAAGCAGAATTTGGAAGGAAAAATAAAGGTAGCTTACAGGGGTAAACAAAATAATGATGTGGTGGTTTTTAAGTGGGTTTGCAAACTTTTGGATACTCCTTTTATCAAAAGATGAAGTCTAATTCTCCTTCCTTGAACATGGACTGAATTATGTCACTTACTTCTAACAACGGGAATATGGAAGAAGGGATTGAATGTGGCCTGTCAAGCTCAGCAGTGCCTGGTATGACTTTCATCTGGCTGTTGCTCTTCAATCCTCCACTTAAACTGTCCTTAAACTGTCTGGATAACCAGGCAGATTCACAGCAAGGTCCTTATGAAGAACAAATTGAGACTTTCTCACCAACCATGTGAAAGAGCCACCTAGATAGCACAGCCTCCAGCCTCACAAGTCTTTGTATGATTCTCTTCCTGGAGATATCTTGACTCTGCCTTAGGAAACAAACCTTAGCTTCAACCTGAGTTAACCCAGTTCTGAATTTCTGTGAGGCTCATCAAGTATGAACTGGTTTTTTGCAGTGCTTTAAATGATGATGATTGTAGATGACATATCATCCAAAGGTTGTCATTGTCCAGATTCTGGAATGTGACCATGGCCATGATAAGGGTAAAGAAGAAATAAACACAAAATATTTAAAAAGATACATATTGATGATTGTTGTACAAGGGAATAAAAAGGTGGGTATCTCTGAGGAAGGGTTAGAATGCTGGTGCTCATGCATATTCACTAGGAAAGGTAGAAGTAGTATTAAAATGATCCTTTTTATCCTGCAGCTATACAATACTAGATTACAAAAGAAGCTGTGCTACAAATGGCAGAAAGTTGAAATTACAAGATTACCTAGAAATTGATGTGTTCAATTACCCTATTTTTACAGACAACCCCAAAGTAGTCCCACAAGCCGCTGTGTTGTGAAGGACCTCATACTTGGTTTAATTCTCTGCTCGTTCCTTCTTGAAATTCTAAATCAATTTTCAACAAGAAACTCTGCTCTGTCATTTTACACTGGACCTAGAGAGTAAATATCTAGCCTGGTGTATGCTCAGCTTTTCCCTAGTGATTCTGGAAGAATTATTTGGAGACTAGAGGATTATCTGCTTTCCATATAATGCTCAGATAAAGGAAGAGCAAATGGGATGGTATTTTTCTTACCACACCACATTGTTTTTCCACTAAACAGTGTGTTCCCATTAGTAGCCATTTTCCAGCTGATGAGTCACCATGATAACAGTTGGTCTAAGACACTGTTTGCATTTAAAGTGCTAATGCACAACATTCCTGAGACTCAAGTATGAGTTCTGCTTCAAGAAGATAGGGATCCCACTGTGGAAAGCCTAACACATTAGTAAATACCAAATCTGCAAGTTGTACTGTTGTATAACACTGTGCAGCATGTCTCAAATCATACAAGATTACTGACACGGCAATAACCTGGGGCCAAATATTGAAGAAATGTCATGTTCTCAGTGAGTTCTAGTTCCTGATTATGAACTGGACATGTTTCTCCAAAACTAATTCCCTTGAGCAAGAGTAGACTATTATGCCTATTTTTATTAACATAGTTTGATAGGAGTAAAATTATAGACACTTAATCTACTCCACTAATCTGTAAAAATCTTAATTTCAGGCTCCACCTACATTATATGAGTAGCCAATGAATATTAAGTTGAAGAGCTTAAAGCATTGTAACTTTACATAATATTATAGAATATTCATAAGCATATTTCATTTCTAAAGGTCTGAAATTTAATTATTTGACACCTGAAGTTTCATTTATTGGGAAATAGAAAGAAACATAACTACATCAGTAATAAAAAAAAAAAAAAGTAGTGGCAAAGCAATCATTTTTGTTTCAAGAGAGCCACAATCATTATTTCCCATAATGTTAGTCTAAATAGAACTACAAAATTAAAACATTCAGAAGCAAAGGATGGTGAATGGAAATGGGACATATCACAGTGGTGTTTATAGCTGGGTAATTAGTTCATACAATTAAGTAATTGGGAAGGCAGAGGAGTTTTTATAGCCACTCAGTATTGTGTTTTGCTTCCCAGTCCGTTAGGGAAGAAAAAGGAATCTAGTTTTGCTCAACTAGCTTTCAATACTCCAGTTTCATAAATGCTAGAACAGGGCATCTTAACCTTGACCTGTGGACTTCCAGGGACTAAGAGGTTGATAGCTTCTCCTGAAGTTGGACACAAAATGCAGTGTTTGGGGCATGTGAGAAACAATATGGTATTTCTCAATCCTGAATAGAAGGCCTCTTTGCTACATGTCTCATTCACATCTGGTCCAGAAAACTCCACTAAAATATCTCACTTCCTCCTGGAAACATCTGAGCCAGTGTGCTCCTTCATCCTCCTATCTTGTGGAAAACCTCCTATGTTAGACTACTGTGACTTTTATCTCTGTCATCCAGATGTTCTTTGCCAAATCTTAACCTATTTCCCAAATTTAATTTGAAGTCCTGGATAGTAAATTCCATTGCATCCTGTTGCCATCATATTCCCAAAATAGGACTCTCTAAAGGGAGTTCTTCAGGGAGTGTTGGGTTACTTCACTGCTGTTAGCAAAATCTAACCATCTGAGGAGCTGCCTCAAATGTAGCCCCCTTTACCTTGCTCCCACTCCATGCTGACCAAGTCCCACTTCATGTCTGCCGGACTTTGGGGGATGTATCTCATTCTTCAGACATGTGAGAAATATCACTTACCTGTGCATTTATTTCGTCAGAATGATCAATAAATGTTCAGATCTGGATTTGGGAAAGAATAGTTTAAGATTACCATATTGCACAGCAACATTTTTCTTTCCAGGGTTTTAAAATATTTTTAGTGTCCTTGAAAAATATGTGAACCCATGAATGTGCTCTCATTTACTTCCAAGAAGCAGGCATTTTCTAGAGTTTTCTCCAGTTAAACTGTGATAAACAGTACTGTGGATACCCAATGTAAACTAACAGGGATTGCTTCGTTGCACACACAGTCACTTAGTACAGATGTGTGTAAGTGCATGAGCACATTTGGTGCACACATACACTTGCTATATAAGATGTTGTCTCTTCACCTGTTATAATACTTACTAGGATTTACTTTGCACTAGAGTTCTTCCCATGGTTACTTGTACCCCTTCTCCAAACTAGAGTTCCCAAGGAATGGGAGTCAGAGCTCGAGGTTCTTACAATGATCTGCTGGGTCTAGCACATAGTGTGCTTTGCAGACAGAAGTTTAGCTGTATATTTTTGCTTATTATTTTTAAAGCTTACTATAGAGCATGGAGACTGGAGAGATGACTCAGCAACTAAAAGGCAGACAGCTAGTACAGAGAACCCAAATTTGGCTTCCAACACGCACAGTGGTTCAGAACTGCCTATATCTCTATCCCTGGGGAGGCAATGTCCTCTTCTGACTTCCACAGGCACTGCACTTATGTGCACAAATCGACACCCAGATGCATACACATAGGCACATAAATACAATAAAAATAAAACCTTAAGGGGACCAGTCACATTGGTAGAAGATGTTAAGAGAACCACAGATTTGTGTATAAAATAACCAGCCACAGTCTTAAGCTTCTCCAGACAGACAAACAGACAGGCAGGCAGGCAGACAGGCAGGCAGGCAGTGAATAGAAGGAGGAAATGCCCACCCTCAGAATGTCTTCCCATCTGGAAAATGTGACTACCAGCTTGGCAGATATGAAACAGGGAAGGTACAGGGTCCAAAAGAACTCACATAGACTTTACTTGACTGATACTCACACAGATAGATCTTCCCAAGCGATCTTTTATAAGGATGTGCCCCTCAGCCACCCTGGGTAGACTATTCTTCCCTTGCTTTCTGATTCCAGCTCTGCCTTTTGGACAGTTTCACAACAATTAGATAGCCTCTCCCCTGCCAAGCACTCTGCAGGCACTTGCACATCTGTGATTCAGTTAAAACCTTGGGTGGGGTAGTTTCATCTTCTGTCAAGCTCCCAGAAACCAGTGTCCCAAGGCAAAGGGGGAGATAGTAAAGAATTCATGGTACACATAGAAGGCTTTTAGAAAGTCTGAGGATAACTTCTTCCAGTCACATTTCCAAGAACCCTTTCTCTCTGCATTCCTTTGTGGGGAGCCTACACATAGTTTTCTGGAACATTTACAGACTCAGTTCTAGCAATGAGGAATGTTCCTTCAGATGAAGAATGAACCTCAAGTCGATGTGATCACAAACCCTTCACAGTTAAATAGTCCCCAGCAAGTCAGACAAGGGAAATGGCTCAAAAGATGAGCAGGTAGCTTGGAGCTGCTTTCTGATTTTATTCATTTATTAATTTTTATGCAAAGTCCTATTATGTAGCCCAAGATGGCCTAGAATCCATTGTTTATCCAAGGTTGACTTCAAACTTGCAATCCTCCTGTCTCAGCCTCCTAAGTACCAATATTTATAGGCATTTATCTCCATGCCTGCAGATTTCAAAGGAACCTTAATCTCAAAGGATTTTTATAAAATATAGAGAACAAAGAACAAAGTTCTAGCCACTTTCAGAATAAGAAAAATTGTCAATCATTGATAGCTATTGATTTCTTATTTCTAAGGCTTAAGGATTTTGAAATATTCAAATTATCATCTTTCTTGAATCTTGACTTTCCCATAGTTGATTCTCTCTTCTCCAACCTGCCCCATTAATGGACAGTTGCAGAGGATGTTTCAAAGAGTACCTGCTGGTCTAGTAGTCCTTTATAGTGTTGGCTTTCTAGGTTCATATATACACTTAAATTCCCCTGGTGTGTGTTTTCTTACCCCCACACACACAGCTCTGTGTGGGCCACTCTATAATTTTGAAATACTTGGTAAATTGCTATCTATTTAGTTAAGCATCCAGCTAAATTATATTTCACTCAAGTTTACTGTGGAATTAAAATATTACTTCAGTTTTGAGTAACTACTTCAGGGAATTAGGTTGTGGGAGTTTCTTAACATATGCTAGATTGGGAAAAAAACAAAACAAAGTGCTCTTAGCAACTACCAGGAGATCAAAATTGAAATTTGCATGCTTTGGTTCTCAAGCACGTCTGACAAGGTGGATCTGAATAAAACTATGTTAGTGGCAAAATGGATTTGTGCTTTTATTATGGATCATGGTGATGTAGAGAGGTCATCTCATCTCGCTTCTTGTACATAATTTCTCAGCCACTCACACATCTGATGCCTGATCTCTGCTAAATGCAGTAATATCTCCTTCATTGTTTTCCCTGTGGTATTGGCAATGTTTCCCTTTTGTGGAACAAAAGATGATTCTTATTGTAAAAGAATTCAAACTGTAGCTGTTTCCTCAGGAAGAGCAGTTTTCTGGAGATATGTCATTACTATATAGAAAGGTGGATGTGTCCAAATTCACATAAAGCCCCTGTTAGGCTCAGAGATAATGTGTACAACATGGATATACTATTGCCCAAGTCATTAAAAGGAGTGCATGGAATTTTATTTACATAAAACATCTACAAAAATAATTTCTTGGCCCTGGTCATAACTCATACCAAATACTGGTTCATGAAGCAAGAAGAAAGAATGACAGATAGAGGGGAAGGAAGGCTTGGGAGAAGAAAGGAAAAAAATTAAATGGGGAAGGATGAGTGGAAATATTACAGAAATATTACTGAGTATTCACATTCCAGAGCAAGCCATTTTTCTTTCTCACAAAGAAAGAAAATTCGGGCATACAGATGTCAGATGGTTTCCCCAGTGCCCATAACCAGCACCCAAGTTCAGGGTACCTCACTCCATCATGTATGCTTTCTCCACAATGCCATGTTGCCTCTTCTCAAAGTGCTTGCCAACGTTTAGTGGTCTGTGATAAAATAAAAACACAATAACTCCCATAAATTCATGTACATATTCCAAAGCCCTTATCCTCTGAGTACATATCTATGTATCATCTGAAGAGAGTATATAGCGCATAGAAACAAAGAATAATGAGTGACCTGGCTCGTGCAACATCATGAAGTAATTGTGCTAAGCATAGCATGAGGAAAATTATTAATGTTCAGCGGTTCTCAGAAAAATAACTAAATGGCCAGGAGCCTCTGATGAGGGCAAGTTAATGGGTGACTGTTTGGCTCGCTTTCCTGGAGAGCAGGCTTAAAGTGCTCGCTATGTATCAGAGGAGGGAAGCAGAGCTTAGAAACAACATGTCTCTAAAACGGTGAGTATTGTTCCCCCTTATCAGGTAAAAAAAAAATTACAGCTCAGAGACATGTGAAATGTTCAGAACTGCGTGGAAGTGGCAATGTGGGTAATAAATCAAGATATTTTTATTACCAGGTCCATAAAAATATAACTTCTACTTTTACTATTAGCTGGTGTTACCCTTAAGCATGACAATTTACAAGCTTATTATCGTGCCATTTCATGTTGGAATAGCTAAAATATTGAGCACTATGTACAGAAATTAGAGACTACATCATTGTGACTTAAAAAGCAATCAGTAGATGATGCTTTAATGGTTATTAGTATTATAAATTGAGAATAAGTGATATTCTAATCATTTATGACTAGAGTAACAGAAATCACTTAAAATCATCCTGTGTGCTCCAAGAATGAAATAGAGTATATTTTTACTACTAACAGCAGAAAACTAACAATTTCTGTGTTCTGGATATGTTTCTAAACATGCGTGAAACCATGAGTTCCATCACTTGGATAAACCGAAGTCACAGAAAGTTTAAATAACTTGCCCAGTTCCTGAAGCTAGTAAGTGGACATGGGACTCGGGAAACTACCTGATTTCAGAACCCGTGTTCTTAATGACGTCTTCCTATCAGCACTAGCAATGAATACATATAGGGGTTCAAAAATAATATCTAAGACCCCTGAGAGAAATGCATCAAAAATATGAGTGCTATGAAAGGCAGGGTGACTGCTCCAGTAGCGTTTAGGGCATTATATTTTAATTATATTATAAAAAAAATTAAAGAGGTGTGACATTCCAATGCAAATCAATAGTCTAGCTCACTCATGATCTTGGGTAAAACATACCTACACACAGCCCTACAGCTAGTTCTGAGTCAGTTTGGAAATATTTGTTATGAAATGGTGTGATGATTGAGTAACATGGCCAACCACTCTGGATTTGGAATCATCTAGGAGAGACACTTACTAGTGTGTCTTTGAGGGAGTTTCCAGAAAGCCTTAACTAAGGAAGAAAGATTATCTGTGAATGGAGGCAGTACATACCATAAGCTGGAGTCCTAGACTGAATAAAGGCCGTAAGCCAGCTGGGCAGCAGCCTCCTCCTTCTTTCCTTACTGATCCACCCAGACATAAGCAGATTCTCACTTCCAAGCTGACTTGGGCCACTGTGTCTTCCCCATCATGGCAGACTGTATCCTCAAACTATGAACCAAAATAGTCCTTCCTCCTTTAAATTGTTTCTTCAAGTGTTCCATCAGAAGATGAGAAAATAACTAATACTACGGTGTGTTAAATACTTCACTGAGCTGTGAAATATCCTGAGTATCATGCTGCTGAGGTTATAGAGATGGAAGCCTTCTGTCTTAGACGCTGAGTGAGAATCTATTTGTGGATTTAATTTTGTGACATTCATACCACTTAATCAAATAATTCAGAATAAAGCCACAGATTAAGAGGTAAAGCCAATGCGGTATATGTTAAATAATTGATGTGTACACACATGTGTTGATTTGATTGGATTTCTTTCTCTTATTCAATACAGAAAAAAAGCTCACTCTTAAATATCTACTTCCCAATTTTTTTGCAGTCCACATTCGTCTCACATGCTAACTTGAGTCTAATTTTTTGAAAAACAACTCCAGTTTTTAATCCTAAGTACATTAATTTCTACCTTGAGATTCTAAGAAATGTACCTACCTAAGCTCCCACCTCCATGCTTAATTTTCTTACAGCTTATCTCATAAAAACCCTCTCCAATGTGGTTCTCCTCTGGCTCACTCTGGATGAATCACCCAATGCTGACAGAAAAGGGCTCCTACGGGCTGTCTTAGCCTACACAGGTACCACAGTCCCATTTACTGGTACAAATGGCAATGAGCACTTAGAATTCCCCAGGGTTCTTGCTGCCTTCTGGTACTTTATTCAGTACCCTGGGACTCAGGAAGCTCTCTTAGAGCTCTAGTACTTAGGAGACATTTACCACAAGTCCTACCTTTTCATTGCTAATATTCTATTTGGATGCTTACCTCTCATCTTCTGTGGGTTTATTATTAACAGAAGAAAGGTACCTCCTAAATCTCATATATCCTGGCTTCTGGTCCTGAGAAGTTTCCCAATGTTCCTGATAAGATATTTATATACACATAAAAGGCACTCAGAGTTACCATCTTGGGTACCTTGTAAGCTTTAAGGTTATTGGACAGGAAAATAATGCCAACTGGAAATTACAACCTGGGTAAGAAAAGTAAAGTATGTCCCATGCTATGACTTTTCACCACACAATTTATTTCTGTAACTGGTCGGCAGTGAGCCAAAATAATATACTTTTAATACTTTTAATAATATACTTTTCTTACAGAGACTTCCCTGTCTCTGTAAGAAAATACTTGAAGAATTGAAGTTGAGAAAAGATTGATTTCTACTCATGTTTTCAGAAGTGTCTGCACACATTTTCTTGAAGTCACTGCCTGCAGGCCTGTGAAAAGGGTGGGACATGTGACAGGGAAAGCGTGGTAGAGAAAAGCCTTCCATCTCATGGGGACCAGAAAACATGTGTGAAGAGGCAGGAAAGTCCTACCAGGACTGTATGAGAAACCCAGCAACTCATGAGTCTACACAGGAGAAGCCAACAAGAAAGCTCCTCAGTCGTTTCTGTTTCAAGTTACTGCTTGAGTTCTTTCCCTTGCTGTAACCTAGAATGGAAGCTAAATAAGCCCTTTGCTTACTAAGTCCCTTTACAGCAGATACACATATCAGATGAAGGTGAAACAAGGAGACTAGGAATGATTGCTGCACGAGGGATTGAATATTCAGTATATGAGCATCTGGGGGATGGAGGCTCCAGACCCAAGCCACAATACCTCAGCTTTAATTTTGCCTTTCACTGATGATCACGCTCGGTTTGTTAGGAAGCTGGGTCCTTATTTTCATTGTGATATTGTAAAAGAGATGGAGAGGGAACTGGAGATAAGATCAATAATAAGCTATATCAAGAGGTAGCTTTCAGAGTGTATAGAGAAGGTTCTGGAATGGGACAGACCATGGTTTCACAGTACTAATCAAAAGGGGGGAGCAAATACTATTATAAAAAGATTCTAGCTGTCTTCTTTCCAACAATCCAAATTTCTCTGTGTGTGCCCCTAAATCAGGGGCTCAACCCTTTTAATTTAGGTTTATCACTTGCATTAGTAACTTGGGCACAGAAAAAAAAAAAAAAAAAAAAAACAGAAAAAAAACAATCTTAAATGAAAACAGTAATGCAACTGAACTAATAGATAACTAACTAAACCAATAGGTAACTAAACCAATAGGTAACTGAACCAATAGGTAATGTCATGTCTTAGGGTAGGGATAATTAGGAGTTGGGGTGAGCTGGAAAGGGCAAGTAGCACACAACAGGAAGATTGTCATCAAGAGAAAATGGTGACCAATGCTGTTAGCATTCAGGTACTGCCCTTCCTACCCACAAAATGTACATGTTAAAATCTATTACTTGCCATAATGATAGTTGAAAAGGAGGAGACTCTGAGAGTTTAATACTTTATGAGAGCTCAACCACCAAGCACAGAGTTAGAGGACGTAGAGCAAAGGGTCAAGGAGTTCTTTTGTCCATCTGTCAGGTCTAACAGGGTCATTCAAGATGACTGACCCTTTCCAGAGAATGAGTCTATTGGCACCTTGCCATTGGACTCCCTATTCTCCACAGCAGTAAGCAATAAAATTTTATTGTTTGTAATTTATGCATTCTAGACTTCGGTTATGGCAGCCTGAACAGAGTAAACAGAATGTTTTCTGAGATACAGATTTGTGATGAAATGTCCTAATCTAAAACTTTTTGGGCCTAACAAGTAAAAACTGATGCATTCTAACCCATAATGCTATAGGCACTATTTTATGATCTTTATTCAGGCATAATGAAGGTACAGTGCATGAGATTCAGACATCTAAACAATATGACTGACCTAAAACACAACAAAAGTATTAGCAATTTAATATTATGAAGATCTACACTCAAGAGAACATTCTTGAACATCTTGATGGATGAAGAATCAGGAGTTCAAGACCAGCCTCAATTATGTAGTGAATTTGAGGCCAGCCTGGACTGCATGAGATATTGTCTCAAAATAATTATTTTTTAAAATTCCAAGATAATCAAGCAACCTTGGCTTTTTGAGTCAAGGAAGACATGTCAACTGAGTCTAGTGAAGAAATAAGTTCCACTTTACCTCACAGCAGTCAACACTTAAGCCAGTCTCAGTGTCACAGGATAGGAGGGAGGTTGTAATACTATAGAAAAACAAACATTTTGTCTCAAGTCTAATTCAAGATGAGTCTCCTGAGTCTCTATGGATAGCACTAAAGTCTGTTTTGTCACATACACAATGAGCAACCTTGTTGGCCTCTCAGTCCAAATTCTGTTTCCCTTGGCATTCATGCTTGTTCCACTCAAGAAGCCCTGGCACAGTGATTTCTGTGAATTCCCTGATCTGTGCATTCATTATTCATCAACAGGAGGAAAATAATAAGGTAAAGAGGCCAAGGGGGAAGCCACTTTTTCATCCAACTAGATGGTCTCTTTCTGTCACTAGAAATGTTGAAGGGAATGAGACTCTACTCACCCTGGTCCTGTGATATGAAACCAGAGTTAAGGTCATAATGTCAGCCAATCAGCAGAGATATGAGACAGCCCTGTAAAAACTCCAGAAAGCCATTGGCTAGGAACCTTTCAGAAGAACAGGTATCTTGCCCAGCCTGTCTTGTGTGCTTTGCTCTTCTGCACAGTATCCACAGCTTCTCTTACCCAACTTGGAAACAATTTGTTAGGTCTACCCTATGTCAGGTAAAACAAACTTAAATTCCTATTTAAAATGTTCTTTTAAAAAAAGAGCAGTAGATAAAATGTTAAGTGTTTGACTCTTGTCCTTTCTGTTCCCATTTGTAAGTTATTAATGGTGTTGATGATTTATTTCTACTCCAAATCGGAGTATAATTACCTCTGAAAGCGCTTTCCCTCCTCTCCATTCCTGCCTCCCAAACCTCAACATAGAGGAAGCCATATGCTATATGTCAGCATTAGTGTAGGTCGGCAGTAGGCAGGACCAAAAGTTCTTGTGCACCAGTTTGAAACCAGACAATTAACTAAGAATAAGTGTCCATGTCCCTCCTCTTTTCCTCCCCTCCCCATCCCCAGCCCTTTCTCCTCTTCCTGCTTTTCTTTGTCCTAACCATAAACCTTGACGGCCAATGAATGTAGAATACATTGAGAGAATAGCCTGGGAACATGTATTTTCACTTCTTACGTGGCTCATTCAGTCTTTCCCGATACCTAATAACTAGTTTCCCTCAGAGTCTCTGAGGTTTTGTGGTTGCTTACCCACAGTCACACTTCACCTTGAGATGCCCCTGAGTATACTCTCCTTTGTTGCTGGTCTCGGATGCAAATGTGGTTCACAAAAATCCAGCAAATGCTGGGTGGTATAAAACAGTGAGCATGCATAAAACCACCTGCACAGATTGGTAAGGGTTACGGAGGGAACATGTACAGCACTTTCTAGATGGTACCAGTCAGAAGCATTGCTCTCTTACAACCTTGTCCCTGGAACTCAGGATCTTTGAAAGCATCCTACATACATTTCTCCCCAGTAAGTCAAGAAGAGAGGAAGTGACTGACCGAAAGGAATGCAGTGTCTGAGCAAGGTCTTGCTTGCAAATATAAGAAAATAAATGATGGAGAAAATCATTTAAAATTTTCTTTGAACAGGATTCCCTGGAATTAGTGGTTAATTTTTTTTAAAGCTTAGGACTGTGTTAAGGCTAGCACAGACCAGGCTGCCCTAGGGGGTGGTAGTTCATACTGACATAGAGATGACAAAGCAAGTTGAACCTTGATCTGCAGAACAAAACCCAACGAGGTAGCAATTAGATAAATTGGTGAACTTCCTCAGAGCCGTGCCAGCATCTCTGCCTCCCACAGGACTCCAGGACCTCAAAGAATTGAAGCTTGGCTTCCTGAATCTGTGCAAAGGATCTGGCTTCTTTTGTTCCAGTGGACTAAATGGAAACCTCTGTCTCTTCAGTAAAACCGCAGTGGCTGTCTAGCAGCTCCTAACTCGGAAGAAGAGTTGTGATTTCATGCGGTGAGCCTTTTTGAGGTCCTCTTTAGTGATTTTGGAACACCTTTCCTCTGCCTCTTGATCTCCCAGCATCCATTAGAGTATTATAACTTACACTAAAATACACTTTATTTCAGGGTTCGGCATAAGAATAGTTTATATACTATTTTCTTAAAATAATTATAATATATATTACTAATTAAAGTTTAAAAGTTAATGTAATTCTTACTCGGTTTGTAATATCTCTCTCTCTCTCCCTCCCTCCCTCCCTCCCTCCCTCCCTCTTAAAATACAAGTTCAAGGTCATTAAATTAATTTGATCACAGCATTTCCTGAGCCAAAAGCTATCAGGTCTTTGGGATATTCCATGGAGACAAGATTTCAAGCAATTAGATAGAGTGCAAAGGACTGTCTTGTCCACCGTGACACGTGTCAGTTGGTTTTTGCATGTCCAGTGTTATTTTGACTCATTATCTCACTAAATTATCAAAGCAGTTTGATGAAATGAGTACAGTCATCTTTCCTATGTTCTACCTAAAGATAATATAAAACTTGTGGGTTACAAAATTTTCCATTACACCTAACCAGTCAGAAGACGAGTCACTCCAAGTGGTGCTCCACTCTCCCAATGTTGCTACTTGACAGGACAGCCTTGCTCAATAGAGGAGCAAAACTTGACCTAGTTCTCACATTTTCTGCACCAGTGGAGACAAATCTCAACAAGTCTTCATCTTGAACAAGGAAGGAAGCCATAGCCTCCAGCCATGGTCCTGGTTACCCGAGGCTGTTGAGATGGTGAAAATTCTGTGGTGAAAGCTTCCTTTGTGTAATGTTTTCCTTCTCCCTAAAGGAAATGGAGGCTGGAGGAAGGAGAAAAGGATGACCCCGATCCACACCCTGAAAGATCTCATAAAGTAAGTGAGCCTTCAGAAGACTCCACAAGGCAAAAACATGTCTCAGAGACAGGAACCGAGGAAGGAGATTTTCGATGGCATAGCTACAGTGACCCATATGAAATAAAATTAAGCTTGGGTCCCTCTAATCAACACTCCCTTCTAGCAGAAAAGGCTGTGCTTTTTCCCAGTTTGGATCTTGAACATTTGGAAAGGCTCACAGTGGTACCAGGGAGGTTGGAACTTTAGACAGTAGAGCCTTGTGAAATGAAGTCAGCTTGTTGCAAGTGTGCCCTTGAAGGGGACACAGGATCCCAGTTCCTTCCTTTTCCATTTTGTTTTCCAGCCTCCACCAAGTATAAAGTATGGCCCCTCTGATAGGCATTTCTGACGTGATATCCTGTGCTGCCATAACCCCAAAGCAACAGGGTCAGTAACCAAGGGATAAATCCTCAGATAGCATGATCAAAATAAACATTTGCTCCTGTGAACTATCTCAAATATTTAGTCACAGTCATGTAATGAACTGCCATAATAGCCCTTGTTTGGGATTCCAACTGATGGACCTCTGTGATTATATAACTCGACTAGAATCTTGAACAAGGACTATTATGATAAAGGCCCATCTTGACCCCCTGCCTTACTCTATATTTTATCTTATAGTTTTTCTCTGCTTTGTTTTATTTCCCAGTACAAACCATTGTTGATTTGTTTGTGATGTTCCTTTCTTGTCTGCACTGAATCAAATTACTTTCTTGTGGTAGTCTAGTCCCAGCCTGGCTCTCAAAGTGAATGAAAGAAAGAAAAAGAAAAGAGTGACTAAACCTAGGCAGAAGGGGATACACAGGCAAGTAAAGAAAGCAATGAATGATCTCAACCAATATGGAAGACTAGAAAAGGAGAGGAGAAATCTAAACATGAGAAATCAGGGGATGCAAATTGGGAAAGATGGGAACATTGCCTTAACTGTTAAAAGTGACTATGGGCATAAAGACCTACCTATTTTAACACTCTTATCTCTGGTTTCCGAATGAATGAATGAATGAATGAATGAATGAATGAATGAATGAATAAATAAATGGCATTATTAGCTTCTATTTATTTCCGGGCATATGACTTTCATTAATCAGTCTTTGTCCCTGAAAACAATGCACTATTCTAACTCACCTAATGAAGAAAGTGGGAGCAAAAGGTTAAGCGATTTATTCACAGTAACGAAAAGGTGGAAATGACCCAAATTTATAGCAATGGATGGATGGAAAATCAATGTGGTACGGCATGCAAACAAATATGAGTGAAAACATTAATAAGACACGTGAAAAAGAACAGGTGGATAAATATAGCAGTAAGCTGTATTTATTGGAAACAAACAACATGCTACATGAAAGAAACCAGCCACAGAAGGTCAGATGCTACCTGATGTATTTTACATAAAATAACTAGAGGGAAATGCATCAAAATGCAGGTTAGGAGGCAGGGTGCTGCTTATTTAGTGGGGATGTACGGAACTTTAAAGAAGTGCTGGCTGGAAAATACTGCAAACACACCACTGTGCACTTTTATGATGTTGCGTCATGTTAATGTGATGTGATAGCAAACAATTAAACTAAACAAAGTTAAACAACACACAGGTCCACAGAGCTAGTAAGGACTTAGAGTTTCCTGGATAACTGCTAAATCCACGTTTTCAGCACTCAACTTTCATGTCTGCAGGCTAACACAAAGCTTCAAAGTTAACATACTAATTAAGCATTGCCTTCTTTTTTTTAATTTTTTTATTTTTGATACTTTATTTACATTTCCAATGTTTCCCCTTTTCTGGGTCTCCTTTTGGAAGCCCCCATCCCCTCCCCATCCCCACCTCTATGAGGGAATTCCACCTCCCACCCACCCGCCCACCCATCCCCATATTCCTGCCTTGACATTCCCCTTTACTGGGGCCTCTAACATCCTCAGGCCCAAGGGACTCTCCTCTCTCCCTGATGGCCATCGAGGTCATCCTCTGACACATATGTGGTCCAAACCATGGGTCCATAGATGTATATTCTTTGATTGGTGGTCCAAACTTCAGGACGACCGGGGGGGGGGGGGTCAGGCCCACTGACACTCTTGCTCCATCC
>CM052716.1:25443751-25486070 GCA_028551405.1 Uromys caudimaculatus | reverse complement strand
GCTCCTGAGATTCTCTCTTCTATTTCTTGTATTCTGTTGGTGATGCTTACATCAGTGTTCCTGATCTCTTTCCTAGGTTTTCTAACTCCGGGGTTGTGTCCCTTTGTGATTTCTTTATTGTTTCTATTTCTATTTTTAGCTCCTGGATAGTTTTGTGCATTTCCTTTGTCTGTTTGATTGTGTTTTCTTGAAACTCTGCCTGTTTGATTGTGCTTTCCTGTAATTCTTTAATGGATTTTTTTATTTCCTCTTGAAAGGCTTCTAGTTGTTTATCTCTGTTCTCTTGTGTTTCTTTAAGGGTGTTATGCATTTCTTTCTTCATGTCTTCTATCATCATCATGAGAAGTAATTTAAAATCTGAGTCTTGCTTTTCTGGTGTGTTGGGGTATCCAGGGCTTGCTCTGGTGGGAAAACCGGTTTCTAATGATGCCAAGTACTGTTGGTTTCTGTTTCTTATGTTCTTACCCTTGCCTTTTGCCATCTTGTTAACTCTGATGTTAGCTGATCTTACTCTGTCTGGTTGTGGCTTGCCCCTCCTGCAGGCCTCTGTGTAGATACTCCTTGAAGACCAGCTCTGTCTGAGAGGTGTTTGGGTTTGGAGAGCTGTGGCACAGGGTCAGCTCTGGGGTGCAGAAAGAAATCAGAAGGATCTTGTCCCCAGCTGTCCCTTGGTTCCTATGCCCTGATGGCTCTGCAAGGGTCCTTCTTGATCCAGTGAGTTTGAACAGAAGTGGTGGTTTTGCCTGTGCTCAAAGGTGTGTCAGCACTCCTGGGATACCCGCTCTCTCCTGGAGCCCTGTGGCCCAGGCTGAGGTCCCCAGGCACAGACCCCTGGTGGCCCAGGCAGAGGTCTCCACCCACAGATGGAAACCGGAAGGTTCAGAGGTTTCTCCTGCCCCCGGATTCTCAGGCCCTGGATCTCGCTGGATCTGGGCGGGTCTGGGTGAAGGGTGTTGCTCCCCTTAACCCCACTCATGGCTTTTGCAATCTCCTGGGAGTGTAGCTTTCTCTGGCGCTCATTGGCTATGGACTCCTGGTGGCCCAGGCAGAGGTCTCCACCCACAGATGGAAACCGGAAGATTCACAGGTTTCTCCTGCCCCCTGGTTCTCAGGCCCTGGATCTCACTGGATCAGGGTGGGTCTGGGTAAGAGGTGTTGCTCCCCTTAACCTCACTCATGGCTTTTGCAAGCTCCTGGGAGGGTCGCTTTCTCTGGCGCTAGTGTTGTCTTTGTTTTTAAAAGCTGAATAGTATTCCATTGTGTAAGTGAACCACATTTCCTGTATCTACTCTCTGATTGAGGGGCATTTGGATTGTTTCCAGTTTCTGGCTCTACACATAAACCTGCAATGAGCATAGTGAAGCATGTGTCCTTGAGATATGGTAGAACATTTTGGGAGTGTTTGCCCAGGAGTACACCCAGTATAGCTGGGTCTTCAGGTAGAACTATTTCTACATTTCTGAGCGTCTGCCAGATTGATTTCCAGAGTGGTTGTACAAGTCTACAATCACAACACCCATGGAATGTTCCTCTTCCTCCGTATCCTTGCCAGCATATGCTGTCCTTTGAGGTTTTGATCTTAGCCATTCTGATGAGTATAAATAAGGTAGAATCTCAGAGTTGTTTGGATTTGCATTTCCCTGATGCCTAACTATAATGAACATTTCTTTAAGTGTTTCTTGGCCATTTGAGATTCCTCTGTTGAGAATTCTCTACTTAGCTCTACCCCATTTTTTTAGTTGGGCTATTTGGGTTGTTGGTGTCTAACTTTGTGAGTTCTTTATGTATATTAGAGGTTATCCCTTTGTCAGATGTAGGTGAAGATCTTTTCCCAATCTGTAGGCTGTCATTTTGTCTGATTGTCAGCGTCCTTTGACTTACAGAAGCTTTTCACATTCATGAAGTCCCATTTATTAATTGTTGATCTTAGTGCCTAAGTCATTTGGTGTTCGGTTCAGGAAGTTGTCTCCTGTCACATGAGTTCAAGGATATTCCCCACTTTCTGTTCTACTAGATTTAGTGTAACTGGTTTTATGTTGAGGTCTATACTGGCTAGTTTTGTATGTCAACTTGACACAAGCTGAAGTTAACACAGAGAAAGGAGTTTCAGTTGAGAAAATGCCTCCATGAGATCCAGTGGTAAGACATTTTCTCAATTAGTGATCAAGGGGGAGGGCACCTTTTGAGTGGTGCCATCTGTGGTCTGGTAGTCTTGGATTCTATAAGAAAGCAGGCTGAGCAAGCCAGGAGGAGAAGAAGCAAGCCAGTAGGCAGTATTCCTCCATGGCCTCTGCATCAGCTCCTGCTCCTTGACCTGCTTGAGTTCCAGTCCTGACTTCCTTTAGTGATGAACAGCAGCAAGGAAGTGTAAGCTGAATAAACCCTTTCCTCCCCAACTTGCTTCTTGGTCATGATGTTTGCTCAGGAATAGAAACCCTGACTAAGACAAGGTCTTTGATCCACTTGGACTTCACTTTTGTGCAAAGTGATAAATATGGATCTTCTGCATACAGACATCCAGTTAGACCAGCACCATTTGTTGAAGATGCTCTCCCATTTCCATTGTATAGTTTTGGCTTTTTTGTCAAAAAATCAAGTGTCTATAGGTGTATGGACTTATTTCTGGTTCTTCAATTTGATTTGATTTATCAACCTGTCTGTTTCTATACCAATATCATGAATTTTTTATTATTGTTGCTCTATAGTACAACTTGAAATCTGGGAAGGTGATACCTCCAGACATTTTTTTATTGCTCAGGATTGTTTAGCTATCCTTGGTGGTTTTGTCTGCTTGTTTGTTTGTTTGTTTTTCAATATGCAGTTGAGAATAGTTCTTTCAAGGTCTATAAAGAATTGTGTTGAAATTTAATGGGAATTGTATTGAATCTGAAGATTGCTTTTAGTAAGATGCCCATTTTTACTATCTGAACACTATAGATCCATGAGCATAGGAGATCTTTCCCTCTTCTGAGGTCTTTGATTTCTTTCTTTAGGGACTTGAAGATCTTGTCATACAGATCTTTCACTTGCTTAGTTAGAATTACAGCAAGGTATTTTATATTATTTGTGGCTATTGTGAAGGGTTGTTGTTTCCCTAATTTCTTTCTCAGCCTGTTTATCATTTATATATAGGAAGGATACTAATTTTTTTTAGTTTATTTTGTATCCAGCCACTTTGCTGAAGGTGTTTTTAACCTATAGGAGTTTTATGGTAGAATTTTGGGGGTTGTTTATGTATACTTTCATACCATCTGCAAATAATGATACTTTGACTTTTTCCTTTCCAATTTGTATCCCCTTGTTTACTTTTGTTGTCTAATATTTCTATATAGAACTGCAAGTACAATATTGAATAGATAGGAAAAGAGTGGACAGCCTTGTCACTGATTTTAGTGGAATTGCTTTAAGTTTCCCTCCATTTAATTTGACGTTTGCTGTTGGTTTGCTGTATGTTGCTTTTATTGTATTTAGGTGTGTGCCTTGTATCCCTGAACTGTCTAAGACTTTTTTTATAGATTTTATTTTTAGGTATTTAATTTATATATTTATTCACTTTACATGTCAATATCAGCCAGGCTTCTCCAAGTACCCCCTCATGCAGATGCTCCCCCAACTCTCTCTTCATCTCCTCACACACTACATCCCCACCTCCCCTTTCAGGTACATCAAGTCAGTGCAGTACTAGGCAAATCCTGTCCCACTGAAGCCAGAAAAGGTGGCCCAATGAGGAGAACAAGATCTGCAGGCAGGCAGACAAAAATTTTAGGGAAAGCCTGTGCTCCATTTGTTGGGGGATCCAAATGAAGACCAAGCTGCACATCTGTTACATATATTCAGAGGGCCTAGGTCCAGCCTGGAACTACAGAAGATGCTAGAGGGAAAACTCCACCCCAGTGAGGGTAGCTATACTCAAGAAACACAAGAAATAAATAATTTCACACAATTAAAACCAACACACGAGAACACACACACACACACACACACACATGCACACAACCACCCCTATTTTCCAAACAAATGAACCCAAGAAAGAAGCTGGAGTACTCATTTTAAAAATTTAATACAATAAATATTGCCAAAAGTAACAAAGAAGATGGGCAAGGACACTTAATACACACCAAAGGAAAAATCCACCAAGAGGACATCTCAATTCTGAGCATCTATGCCCAAATGCCAGGGAACCAACCATTATAAAAGAAACATTGCTAAAGCTTAAATCACACACCAAACCCCACACATCAATAGTGGGAGACTTCAATACCCCACTCTCACCTATGGACAGGTCATGGAAACAGAGAAATAATGAAACTAACAGAGGTTATGAACCAAATGTACCTACCTAACAGAAAAGCCTCAACAGCTCTTGGTTTTGTTCATTCTCTGTGTTCTTTCCTTTGTTTCTGATTGATTTCAGCCAAGTTTGATTATTTCCTCTCATCTACCACTCTTTGGTGTGTTTGCTTCTTTTTGTTCTAGAGATTTCAGGCATGCTGTTAAGTTGCTAGTATTTGATATCTCTCCAACTTGTGAAGGCACTTAGTGCTATGAACCTTCCTCTTAGCACTGCTTTCCTTGTGTCCCATAAGTTTGGGTATGTTTTGCCTTCATTTTTATTGAATTCTATAAAACCTTTTATTTCTTTATTTCTTCTTTGACCCAGTGGTCATTGAGTAGAGAGTTGTTCAGTTTCTATGAGCATGTCAGCTTTCTATTGTTTCTGTTGCTCTTAAAGTCCAGCTTTAATCCATGGTGATCTGTTAGGATGCAAGGGATTATTTTTTTTCTTTTATTTTAATTCTTTTTTTTTTATTTTTGATACTTTATTTACATTTCCAATGTTTCCCCTTTTCTTTCAATATTCTTATATCTGTTGAGGCTTTCTTTATAGCCAATTATACGGTCAATTTTGGAGAAGGTTCCATGAGGTGCTGAGAAGAAAGTATATTCTTCTGTGTTTGGGTGAATGGTTCTGTGGATATGTTAGGTAGGTACATTTGATTCATAACCTCTGTTAGTTTCATTATTTCTCTGTTTCCATGGCCTGTCCATTGGTGAGAGTTGGGTAATGAAGTCTCCCACTGTTAATATGTAGGGTTTGGTATGTGATTTAAGCTTTAGCAATGTTTCTTTTGGTGGGTATCCTTGCATTTGGGCATAGATGTTCAGAATTGAGATGTCTTGGTGGATTTTTCCTTTGATGAGTATTAAGTGTCCTTCCCCATCTCCTTTTATTATTTTTGGTAATATCTATTTTATTAGATATTAGAATGGCTACTCCAGCTTGTTTCTTGGATCTATTTGCTTAGAAATCTTTTTTCCAGCCCTTTACTCTGAAATAGTGTCTATCTTTCTTACTGAAGTGTGTTTCTTATATGCAGCAGAATGTTAGATCCTATTTATGCATCTCCTCTTTTAACCTGTGTCTTTTTATTGGGGAACTGGGTCCATTGATATTGAGAGATATTAATGAACAATGATAGCTAATCCTGTTGATTTGATGTTGGTGGTGATAACTGTGTGTATGTATTTGTGTGTGTGTGTATGTATTTGTGTGTGTGTGTGTGTTTCTCTTCTTTCCATTTTGCTGTGAGATGATTGATTTCCTGTATTTTATTGGGTGTAGTTAGCCTCACTGGGTTAGAGTTTTCCTCTAATATTCTCTGTAGGACTGGATTAGTAGAAAGATATTGTTTAAATTTGGTTCTGTCATGGTTCCTCAATCTATGTTGATTGAAAGTTTTTCTGGGTATAGAAAGTTTTCCTGGACATCTGTTGTCTCTATGGGTCTGAAAGACATTTGTCCAGGCCCTACTGGCTTTTAGAGTCTCTGTTGAGGTGTCAGGTGTAATTCTGATAGGTCTGCCTTTATATATTACTTGGTCTTTTTCCCTTGCAGCTTTTAGTATTGTTTCTTTGTTCTATACATTTAGTGTTTTGATTATTATGTTGCAAGAGGATTTTCTTTTCTGCTCCAATCTATTCGTGTTCTGTAAGCCCCTTGTACATTTATAGCCTGCCTGCCTCCCTTGGTTAGGGACATTTTCTTCTATGATTTTGTTGAAGATATTTTCTGTCCTTTGTGCTGGGGATCTTCTCCTTCTAGTCCTATTATTCTTAGGTTTTATTTTTTTCTTAGTATCCCAAATTTCCTAGATATTTTGTGTTAGAAACTTTTTAGCTTTTGCATTTTCTTTGACTGATTATCAATTTCTTCTATTATATTTTCTATACCTGAGATTCTCTGTTCCATCTCTTATATCATGTTGATGGTGCTAGTGTCTGTGGTTCCTGTTCTCTTTTCTAGGCTTTTCATCCATTTCTATATCCGTTTTCAAATCAAACAGTTTAATTCATTTACTTCACCTATTTGATTGTATTTTCCTGTATATATTTCAGGGATTTGTTTATTTCCTCTTTAAAGCCCTCTATCATCTTCATAAGGTCAAATTTAAGGTCATCATTTTGCTCTTCAGGTGCGTTAGGATACCCTGGGCTTGCTATGATGGTACCATATTGCACTGGCTGTTGTTGATTGTGTTCTTGCACTTGCTTTTAGCTACCTGGTTGTCTCTGGTGTTGGCTGGGCTAGTAGTTCCTGGTAATAGCAGGCCTCTGGGAATGGTTATTCAGAGTGGCAGCAGGTCTCCCAGGAGGCAGGTGGAGCTGTGGGCCTTGGAATGGAAGGCAAATCCAAAATTGCATGTAGAGGTATGGACCACATGATGGAACATAGAAATGGTGGGGCAGACCTCACAGCTGCTGGGCTTACTGGGGGCCCAACAGGCAAGGGATTGGGGCATGGGTATCTAACTGGGTTGCACTGGGTGGTAGCAGGCCTCCAATGAGTCTTTAATGAAAGCTTCTAATTCTGGATATGACAGTTACCAGCAGCCTTTCCATTCCCCTTACAAACTGAAAATAGTAGAGCTAAAATCTGTGTGTGCATTCTAAACCTAAATACAATGAAGAGCTTGTGGATGTGTGTTAATTGTTTAGGATTCCATTCCAAACTCTGTGTATAAGTGCCTGCACAAAATACCCTGCAGAAGAGTCAGTACTTTGCTCCTATTTTGCAAAGGTGTCTACAGCTCTGAAAGGCTTATACCAAGCAGTTTCCAGCCCTGCCATTTTAAACGTGACAAACCTAAGAGCTGCCCACACCATACATGTTCAGAATGCAGCATCACTATTCTTTCAGTACCTCACCTAGTTCCTCCTTTTAGAGCATTGCTGTCTTTTGAAAAATCTCCTTCACGCTCATTAATATGATGAATAATATATTAAGTTACGAAGTATAATGGATAATTTAAATGTAGCAAACTCACTAAACAGATTGGCAAGAAAGGTGCAGCAGTTAAATATTTAAAAAGAATTAAAACAAATGATGTGACTGAGCAATGCTTCAGTAGCATGGGATACTTCAGTAGCATGGGATACTTCAGTAGCCTGGGATACTTTAGTAGCATGGGATACTTCAGTAGCCTGGGATGCTTCAATAGTATGGGATGCTTCAGTAGCCTGGGATACTTCAGTAGCCTGGGATGCTTAAGTAGCATGAGAGAGTAGCCTATGGAATAAAGTAATTAAAAGTCACTATCTGATAATGGTCAATGTCCAAAACACATGCAACTCCCACAATGTGTAATAGTTAGACCAAAAATAGTTAAAGAAATCCAGGTGTACTACTCCATGCTTGTATTCCAAGCACTCTGGGGACTGAGACAAAGGGACGTGAGTTTGAGGCCAGCCTGAGATATCTAAAAAGACACTGCCTGAGAAAAAGATAAACAATAATATAATCATCAAAAGACTATAAAGAACATTTTTTTCAAAGAAGACATCTAATGCCCAAGAGGTAAATCAGAATGTGTTCAACATGATCAGTTATCAAGGAAAGGAAATTATATGACAGGTTTGAGTTGATTCACTGTGATCTAGATTTGTCTTTCCAAAGGACAGGGAAAGGAGATAAATGGAAGTTTCATCAACAGCTATGAAGGTTCGGTTATGCAAGATGGATACGTTCTAGAGCCATGCCATACAGTGCTGTGCGTTACTTAAGTATAACACAATGTGTTAAAAGTATAGTAAAGCGGTAGATCCTATGTTAGATGCTCTTATCACAAATAAATGTGTATGGAAGACGATGTAAAGTGATACTAATTTTAATAAATTATCTACAGAAGATATAGATAACATGTATTCATATATAATTTATATTTAACATGTATGTGCATATAATACATAATAATTAATATTTGTTAATACAATGCAAACCCAATAAGAAATTTACCTGGCAGTATGTTCCCATTCATATGATGATTACAGTTTTATAATCTAAAAAGTAGAAACTGAAATATCATCCTACCCTTAAAAGCATGTGAGTATGTATCCCCAGGTCCCAGTGGGGACTTTAGGACACTTTCACTATAAATATTTGAGGTTAGGATCTTTAGCTAATGCAGCATCACCAAACTTTTATGTATATGTAAACCACCTAGGAATGTTGTTGAAATCAGATTCTGAACCAGTTCTGGAGAGCCAAGGCTTCTCACTTTTAGCAAACTCACAAGTGATGTTGGTATTTCCAAAACAAACTTGGACTGACAAGACCCTGGACCATTATATTTTCAATGTGTTCATCTATCAAGGGTTGGGCTTCTTGTATCAGCATTTTCTGGAACAACTAATTAAATGCAGTTCCCATATGTTTTATTATATCAAATCTATCACTGTGAAAGCAGAAGTTAAGCATATGCAGTTTTTATATGTTGTAATATTCCTTCGAATAAGTCTCACCTATAAAGGGAAAAAAGCAATTCTTCAAAGATAAAATATTAGTTCTACTGTGGGCTTGGAAGCTGCATTTTAGTGGCTACCTATGTGATCCCAAGGTATGGTTATAAAAACTATGACAATAACACAGAGCTCTCCAAGAGGGAGGCAGATACCGATCTGTACAATACGATCCAATAAAAAAAAAAAAGTATAACATTATATGAATTATTTTCCATTCACCTGAAAAAAATTAATGGGTTATGTAAGTTCTCAAATTAGTTCACCACAAGTCATAAAAGCAGTAACAGAATTACAGCGGAGTAAAGCAAATTCAGGGGGTTTGCCAGAGTGGGTCTACCTGCTGGCTTGCCATTTATGTTCCCTTCAGCTTGTTTTGTAAATATGTTTTATAAAATATAAATGTTAGCAGCATTCCATAATCAAGTAAGAATGAGAATGTTTGGAGCCATATAGAGGTTTCATGTTTATTTCACAAAAAAATGCAGTAAAAAGCTTCTGGATTTAAATGTGTCTGATTTTTTTTTCTTATACAAAGATACATTTTCCCAAAATTTAAATGCTTTAAAAATGTAATATTTTATTAATTTTTGAGAATTTAATGCATATACAATGTATTTTGATCGTAGTCACTCTCTACTCTTCCAGTAACACTTGACAGATCAACTCCACAGCCTCTTACCTCTTCTGAATTCCGTGTCTTCCTTTTCCTTTATGTTTATAACCTGCCTAGCCTGATGCTGTGCACATACTCAAGGGTGTGGGCCCTTCATTAGAGCATGGTTGACTTACAGAAAACACCCTTAAGAAGGCTAGAAAGATGGCTCAGTGCTTAAGAGCTCTTTGTCACCCTTTCACAGGACCAGAATTTGAATCTCAGAACCTACATTGGGCAATTCATACCTGCCTGGGATTCCAGCTCCAAGAGATCTGGTATACTCTTCTGGACTCTGTGGGCATCTGTAAACAGACATTCACATAAATAAAAAATAAATAACATCATACTGGAGACAGAAAACTGATGGGTCCTTCCCCATTCCTAGCAGTTGTCAACTATCAATAGATCCTCTCAGCTCAGGCTGGGGGCTCAATCCATGTGACTTGTTGACTGGCCTAACCTCATGCAGCTCTTGTGCAAGCAATCACAATTGCAAGCTTATGAATTCACTAGCTCGCCTTGTCCAGAAGACACTATTTTACTGTGGTCCTCTTCCCCACCTCTGGCTTTTACAATCTTTCCATCCCCTCTTCTGTGACAATCCCTGAACTGTGGGTGGTGGGGTAGGTGATAACATAGAGTCCTGTTCATGGTTGAGCACAGCATGGATGCTTATACTCTGAACTTTGTCAATAATGGAATTTTAAGTACATGATGCTAAGTGAAAGGAACCAGAATGAAAATGTACTGTGTATATAATCCCCAAGCTAGAACACAGGATGTAGGGGACACTGAGAGGGAGACAATGGCCATTTGAGGCTGTAAAGAAGTGTGACAACAAATGAGCAGGAGAAACATGTTGAGCAGGGAGATGAGATTATCCATGGAGTTGCAAGGGTCACGGGACCTTTTATATTTTCAAAGCTTCTAGAACTACATACTACAACATGTAAATCTTACAGTGTGTAAGTGAATACTAGTGAATGTGAGCTTTAGAGAAAAACAAATAAGTGTTGCTGGGGTCATAGAAAAAATGTTTGTAAAACTTGTTCTGCAGTAATTTTCAGCTATAATAAATCTTAAAACTAAGAACTGAAAATGGAGAAAGTGGAACCAGAAATTTGCATCAGCATCTAAATATAAAGCATACTGAACCTTATTAATGTCACAAAAATTTTGATAGTCCTTGTGTTGGTTTTGGATGAGAATGGTCCCCCTAGGCTCATATGTTTGAATATTTGGTCCTCAGTTAATGGAACTGCCTGGGAAGGATTAGGAGGTGTGGACTTGTTGAAGGAGGCATGTCACTGGGGGCAGGATGTGAGGTTTCAAAACACACTTGGCATTTCCAGTTGTTTGCTATCTATCTATCTATCTATCTATCTATCTATCTATCTATCTCTATCTCTCTCTTTGCCTCCTGCTTGTTGTCTGAGCTCTCAGCTATTCCTGACACCATGCCTTGACTTTGCCATCATGGACTTTAACTGTCTGAAACTATAAACTCAGTTAAATGCTTTCTTTTTTTAAGTTGCCTTAGCCTTGCTGGCTTTCCACTTCCATAGGAAAAAATTAATTAATACAGGTATACTTTTGAGAACCAAATGGTCTTATGCTATCAACACATAAAACTCTTTCAATTTTTAATTTTATCTCTTCCTTTTCAAATTCCTACTTTCATTAATTTTAATACAGTTGTATGTATGCACATGTGTGCATATGTGTGGGGGGGGGGGAGAGAAAGAAGACAGAGAGACAGAGACAGAGAGACATATGTATTTTGGAATATGTGCTCAAAACTAACTTTACTATTGAAACAATAGGAAAAAGCCTTGGAAATCACTTTTCTAGAATACACCTTTTCAAACTTTAATGTACGTGTGAAATACCTGGCGATCTTATACAAGAAGTCTGATTGAGAAGCTGAGGGTGGGTTTGATCCTATATTTCTAATGAGCTCTCCCATGATGGTATTGAAACTGGTCCAAGGGCTACACTTTGGACTGAAAAGGTCACAGTACAATTACTGGAAGACATCAGATACTGGTCACTGAGTAACAGACACGCTTGATTCTCCCTCCTGAGCTTAGGAGACATGAGTCCTTATCAGTCAGCAGGCCAGGTCTCTTAGCACTTTCATAATGCATGCTCCCATGGAGCAAAGTATTCCCCTTCCAGTCTCATAAAGGCAGGTTGTAGTTAGCCTCATTGCTTACCCAGCAGTGTAGACTTCCTTAGAATGGAAGAAATGCAGTGTAATACTAGTATGCCTTATATTTACACATGGTTTATGATTTACCAGTTATATTCACACAAGTTGACACATATCAGCTCACGGCGATCCTTGGAAGTAGAACAGGTATATTGTAAACCAATTTACAATCACAGAAAGACCAGCAGAAGCAAGTAGAGTCCCTTCAGGGTCGGAATGATCAGGAAGAAACAAGCTGAGGAGTCTGATAGCTGAAAATTGCTTGTAGAGTTTTAAGCAGATGAGTATTATTAGATTCAAACGTGCTGTAGACATTTACAGCTGTATCTCTGAAGCTTAATAAGATCACAAGAACAAAGATACTTTCATTTAATTTTGTGGTAAGTAGGCACCACTAAGGAAAAACAAATCTTGATGCAGGGATTGATGCCTTGAGATTCATTGTGGCTGCATTGGAAGTTGACATAGGCAAGGCTGATGAAAGGAAGCACATTTGGGGAATCTTTTAAAGGGAAGAAATGAAAATGATGAAAGCAGAAACTAAGATGAAAGCAGAAAAGGAGGAAACATACTTATAAGCCCTCTTCCCCTCTTATAAAAGAAAACTTTCAATTGGGGCCTAGCTTACAGTTTCAGAACTTTAGTTCATTATCATCATAGTATGGAGCTTGGTGCTGGAGCAGTGGCTAAGAGTAATATCCTGATCGTCAGAGTGGGGGAGGGGGAAGGGAGAAAGAAGAGAGGGGGTGAGAGAGAGAGAGAGAGAGAGAGAGAGAGAGAGAGAGAATGAAAGAATTCAAAGCCTGCCTCCAAATGACACGCTTCCTCCAACAAGACCACACTTTCCAATCCTTCTAATCCTTTCAAATTTCAATAGTTCCACTCCCTGGTGACTAAGCATTCAAAGATATGAGCCTGTGTAGGGCACTTATTCTCATTCAGACAACCATAGTAAGCATATAGGAAAAAAATTGTAAAAAGATTGATAGAATCCTCTCAGTACAGACCACTAAAATGTAGTAGCTTCATAGTTATACTAATGTAGACTGCATTCAGGACATATAAATACACATCTCAACATGACAGAGTGGTGTCCAGGGCAGATGTGAGAACATAGAAATTTATAAAATGTACCTATAGAAATCAATTGAAAAAATACACATTTTTAAAATAAAGAGTAACTGGGTCATTGACCATAAATTCAAAAGAAAATTAAAGTTTCTATTTCAATTATATTTAAAATAAATAAAATATATTTAAAAATAAACTTAAAATTTTATTTTGGAAATAAATACAAACATTTTTTATAAGTTCTATATAAAGAAACAAGACAAAGAACCCAGAGGCCTTCTCAGATGAAATGCATGAATGTAAAAATGGAAAATTTTGTCCAGTCAGTCTGTAATCAAAATCAAGAGAAATCTTTGCCATATAGTTGATCAAAGTCTTAATATACTTAACAGGAGACACTGATTTTTTAAAAGACAAACACCTTGAAAGAAAACCAAACAAGATTTAACAGCCATAGTGAAAAAGCTGTCATAAGAGGCTCCACAACCTCATGAAAAATAAGGACAACAGGCTTATCAGATTAAATCTGGCAAGATTACATCAATATGGTCCCATGCTTGCTAAAATGTGAGAAAGGAAGCTTGGTAAAAATAGATAAATCAACAGTTGGCAATGGAATTTGGAAGTACATATGACAAGTTTAAATGCCCTGACTCCTTTGATTTTAAGGGTAGGTGAACTGTACTCCATTGGGTGGCCCCACACCCATGACAATATGATATCACAAACTAGGACTTGGTGGATTATTGAAGAAAAAAAAGAGAGAAAGACATGAAGTTGGGAGGCAGGGATGGATCTAGGAAGAGCTGGAAGTGGAGAATATGACCAAAATACACTGTGCACAAGCATGAAATTAAAGAATTAACAAATACCTTATGTTTTTAAGTGCCTTAATTCTATGATCCAGTAATTTCATATTTAAGACATTTGCCTGCAGCATTGCATAAGAGAAATTTGGTAGCCTTTCTGATTTTAATAGCCATTATCTTTGTTCAAATTCTGACATGTCTATATGTCTGGCATATCCAAAGATAATCATAAAAGCACTCTTAACAATGAAAAAAAATGAATTACCAAAAAAATTGTACCAAGAGAAGAATGGAAGAGGTAACTGAGCAGCTAGAGAGCCACTAAACCCACTGGGGTGAGAGCCAGAGAGATCACTTGGCGGTTAAGAGCACACACTGCCCTTGCAGAGGACCTGGGTTCTGTCCACAGAACCCACGGGACAGCTCATGACCATCTGTAACTCCAGTCTCAGAGAATCCAACACCCTCTCCTGGCGTCAAGTATCAGGCACACATTGTATGCACACATGTAGGCAAAACACTAGTGTACACAAAATGAAAAGAAAACAGTCTTGGAACTTGCAAGTTAACTATAAAAAGCAAAACAGTGGAGTAAAGCTGTAGGCAGCTACCTCAACCAGGTGAGTGTGTTGAGCATTGAAAGAGTTACGGAGCTGGGGCTGCCACTTGGTGGAAGAAGGTTGCCTAACATACGTGCACCCTTAGTTCAACCACCAAGAGTGTAAGGTTTTAATTAATTGTTTTAGCATTTCTTCATTTCCCCTTCCCTTTGTTCTCCCAAAACTCTCCTATGTACTCCTCCTTTCTCTGTCATGTTCATGGCCTCTTCTTTCACTACATGCTTTTATGTATGTACATATATATGTATTCCTGAATACATAAATGCAACCTGCTTGGTCTGTTTAATATTATGTGTATGTTGTTTTCAGGACTGATCATCTGGTGTTAGATAACCAATTGGTGTACTCTTCTCTGGGGACTATTTCTCTAACTCTCATCATTCTTTAGTTGCCTGTAGCTCTTTGTATAGGACTGAGGCCTTCCGGGGTCCCCCCCCATCCAACCCTGTATATGTTAGCATGTCTATTGTTGCTCTTGTTCAGCTCATGTTTAGGCAGCCATGTTGGTAAGACTTCATGGGTGTAACTTCAGACATCACTAGAAGACAAAATCTCTCAGCATGATTGCTAAGCACTGAGGCCTCATGGGCTTTCTGCTATTGCCATTGTTTTTGCCCTTGCCAGGGACAGAGACCATTACAGTAAACCACAACAATCAAATGCAGAGTTGTGTGGTCCAAGCCAAAGGAACATATCTACAAAGCAACTCCTACACCTAAGACTTCGGGGAACATTGCAGAAGAGGGGGCAGATAGATTGTAAGATTATTTTTTTTCTTATATTTTTGAGCCAAAAAGGACAAGCCATGAAAACAAATGTATGTTTTAGTTTAAAAATATATGCTAAGGCAGGTTGATATCCATAGGAGGCTTCCTCTTCTCTGAGGAAAAAGGAGGGGAGGATGGAGGGGAGGGGAGTGAAAAAGGAGGGACTGAGAAGAGAGGAAAGGAGGGAATATCCAGATGTAAATTAAGTAAATAAATTTGTGGGACCATGAAAGGCAGCCTGGTTTCTGGTTGAGCTAAGGTTTAAAACCCCGGGACCCAATAAGGATAACCCTACAAGGGACGGTAGGCGTTTTGCCATGCTCCTGGACCCCAGGCTCCTGACACAAGGCCACAGCTTTCCTCCATAGGTCTGTGACCATCAGTCATGTAAGGGCAACACCCAAGCCCCTCCACAGGTAGAGGTGTGGTCACGTAGCCTCAAGACATTCCCATTTTAATGAGGCACCTAGAGGCTTAGCCAATAAACTCCCCTTCCCCTTCCCCTTCCCAGTCACTCCTCCCTGCAAAAGGTATTTTAATCTCAGGTCCTCCCTGAAATTGTGGGGTACAGATTCACTCATTGCCACTCTCTGCCATGACAATAAATGCCCTAAAACCATGGACTGTCTCTCTTCATCAGAATCCACCATGGGAAACGATGGAATAGTCCTTCATCTAAAGAGCCATGTCCAGTCTACCACAGAAGGCCTCACTGCGCTCCCAGCCACAGCCTCTGCCAAACCAACCCAGCTAACATGCGACAAACCAAGGACCCGGTCCCCACAGGACTCAGCCGGGCTCCTCCCCACCTTTCTCCCTCAGCCAGGGCTAGATACAGCCCGCAGGCTCTCACTCTGTTCTTAGCTCTTCCGCAGCATCCAGCGGTGCCTGGGATGCCCAAGAGCCTGAGAACTAGATGGAGCTGGCTCTGTGCAGTCCCCAGGCCCCCACAGGCTGTGCTCCCCCGCCCCCAGACAGTGTCCCACCCTACACCTGGCCCGAGGGGGGGTGGGATGAGGGATTCTCACACCACATTTAACTCAACATAAATTACTTTTCAAACACTAATGAAAATGGGGGGAATGTCTAAGAAGTTTCAGAGACCTGGAATGGGGGAAGCTCCCAAGAGTCAATGCAAGTAACCTTAGCCAAGATGCCTAACAGTGGGAACATGGAGCCTGAAGAGGCCACCTCCTGGAGCCAGGCAGGACCTCCAGTGGAAGGGTAAGGACACCAAACCACACACAAAACTATCGACCTAAAACTTGTCCTGTTTAAAAGAAATGCAGGAACACAGATGGAGCAGAGACTGAAGGAATGGCCAACCGATAAGTGGCCCAATTTGAGACCCATCCCATGGTTAAGAACAATCCCTGACCCTATAAATGATACTCTTATACTTGTAGAAAGGAGCCTAGCAATACCGTCCTCTGAGAGGCTCTACCCAGCAAGTGACTGAAATAGATGCAGATACACACAACCAAACATTGGTCAGAGGTCAGAAACTCTTATGGAAGAGTTGGGGGAAGGATTGAAAGCCCTAAACGGGATAGGGACTCCACAAGAAAACCAACAGTCAACTAACCTGGACCCCTGGGAGCTCTCGGAGACTGAGCTACCAAGGAAAGAGCATCTACAGACTGGACAGAGGCCACTGCTACATATTTGGGTTCCTAACAACTAAAGTAGGGACTTTCCCTAAAGCTGTACCCTGATTGTGGAGTGGGATTCCAACAGGGCTGCCTGGTCTGGCCTCAGTGGGAGAGGATGTGCCTAATCCTGCTGAGACTTGATATGCCAGGGTAGGGGGATACCCAGGGTGAGGGCTACCCTCTCAGAGGATAGGTGAAGGGGGTAATAACTAAATATTTTTAAAAACTAATGAAAAATATATGCAAGTACCAATAGGTGAGTAACTAACTGTGTACATTTGAAAAGGGTCAGGGATGTGTTGATGTCTCAGTGATGGATTCCTCTGGAGATGGGACTAGGAAGAGAGAAAGAGTGTGTGTGATTTGGAAGAATTTATTTTTTTTTTTACTTTACGAATATAGATGCAATTTTGTTTTGTTAACAGTATCGGGATTGTGTATGATTTTCTTTTTACTGTTGTGATATTTCTAGCATTTCCTATTATATTAAAGAAAGGAAAGCCATCTTTGATTGGGAGAAGTAAAGAACTAGGGACAAGAGTGTCCTCTGTGTAAGGAAGAAGAGGAAGGCGAGGGGCTATGAGAGAAACGGGGGAGTAGTGGTGAAACACAGGGAAGTGAAGAAATGCAGAGTCCTAAAAGGCAGTAAAGGAGAGCCTGCCAAGAAGGGCTGCAGGAAATAGAGGGCTGGGGAAAGGCCAAGGTAACCCTGGCTGGAGAGCAGCTCACAGGTAGCCATGGCAGAAGAGGAAGAACAAAATAGTGACCTAAACAGTACAGTTGATGGGTTTTGTAGGAATAGGAAAGTCACCCCGAACCTCTTGGATTAGAAGTTTATCACGGGGCATGCAGGCACTGGTACTTGGCTCCTCCTTGGGTGTTGCTGGTCTGCAGCCAAGGCTAGAAATCACCAAGTCAAAGAACAGTCAAGAAGGCGGTGAATATGAATGTGGGTGCTTTCCTAAATTAGATTGTAAACCATTCCGAGTGTCAGCTGGGCCAGGAAAGACGTAAGAAAGCTGTGGAAGGGAACTCAGGAACAAGCAAAGAACCAAAAGCCTTAATTCTGTACATTTTTATTAGCGCAGCTGGTATTTTACATACTAGGCATTATAACTATTTCCCTACTGAGCATGGATTACACTAAGTGAAACTCACACAAGTCAAATGAATAGGGATATCCCAACCACTGCCAGTGTCTTGGAGGCCGTGAGCAGACACAGAGTCAAGACACAACTGGGTGAATCCGCTAGACCGAAAGGAGGAATCCGCACACTGAGGCAGATGCAGATCTAAGCAAAAGGAGAAGACAAGGAAATGGGTGAAGGGTGTCAGTGTGTGCAGAAGGAGACAGACACAATATAGCTGTGGAGCAAAGGAAAACTGGGCTTACAGATGGCTTTCCTCCGCATCTCTGTAACACTTGGGAGAGAGAGCACAAGGAAATTCATGACGGGGAATGCCTGGAGCTTGGGGACAGGGTATATGCTGCACAGCAAAGCAGAAAGCCTTGACCTTCTCTCCAAATAGCATGGATTAGTCATTTAACCTGTGCTGTACCCTACTTCTGCTGTGGAGCAGGAACACAGATGTGTAGGAACCCCAAGGAAAACTAACAGTGTTGCATTGCCAAAGGTGGTTCTGTTCTCATTATCTGTTAAAATAGAATAGTCAGGGAAAATTACACTTACCTGAGTAACCCTAGCCTTTCAAAGGTCACACAGAAATATAATCATCAACCTCTGATGGTTCAAGATGGCTTTGACACTTTAATAATATGATGGTCTACCTAAACAAGCATAAGTTTTATATTAGGTAATTTTCCCCAAATTCAGGCAGATATATACAAGTTCTGAGCATATTGGATAGGCAAGACAAGGCTAGACTGTGATGTTCAACAGGCGTTTTTATTTTTATTTTTTTTCTTAAAATACCTTAAACTTAACAATGGGTTCATTGGGATATAACTTAGCCACTAAGCATGTCTGTATCCTGCCATTGGAGAGGATACTTGTTAGTTTTGAAAATGAACGGGCATTATATTATACACTCTCAAAAATAATTGTGAGCAACAGTGCACCTCAGTCATCAGAAACCTGCACAGCCTGTGCACAGCAGATACACCCCACTTACTCTGAAAACCAGGTATAGACCATGGGTTAACTTGTGCAGGACATGTTAGTGAATAGCTAAGATTAAGCCCATGAAGATGCCTCTTCTAATGCAAGAGGGTTGCCCAACTGTCATGGGATTTTCAGTAGCTTCCTGGAGTATGGCAGAAGGCCACTGATGAGTGTGATTTGCCAGTTATTGCAAAGCGTCAATCAAATCAAAGGAAGAAAGGGCAATGTTTCAATGATTAAAAAAATTTATTCAATGGCTTGTTCAAAATAACCACCGTGGCCCTTTGACTTACATAACAACGGAACACGACGTTAATCAATGGTATCAAACATTGCCCACTTACCTGTTCAGAGATAACTCTTTGACCCAAGTAGCTGTTGGTATTTGTTTTTTTAATATTTTGTCTTTAAGAGAACATAGGGAGGGGTACAAGAGAAAAAGCCGTGCTTTGTTGATATCAAAAATGTAATAAAATAACATTCAGATGGAGCAGCTTATTTGAGGAGAAAAATTCCGCGTTTGTGGAAGAGAGCAGAATCTTGGCTTACTGAGGGTGCTGGTGTTGCTGTGCTATTTTGATGTGGCCGGGCATAAAGCAGAACCCTGGAAGTTTTGCTGTGTTAAAAAAGAAAGCAACCCGTCCTTTAAGGGTCCCTGCTTACTCTTTCTTGACCACTTTGCTCTGACTCCTCCTTTTCCTCCTCCTCAGGGAAGGTGCGATTCAAATCCCTAGAGCCCCCTCAAGTATTGTCAAGCAGCTGCTCAGTGTTGCTTGCTGGGAAATAAGGAAAGAAATTTGACACCGAGTCTCATCTTGGCCACTGTGAGAAATACCATCTTTGAGGTCACTGGACTTAAAGGGCATTTTTATTATTGTTTTGTCTATTTGCTGGTAAGTCTTGATGGAAGAAGATTTCCCTGATCATGCAAAACGGATCCGGGAGAAATCAGAAATTTTCTTGCCCACCTCTTTGCATTCTGATCCTCCCAACTATCTCTGTCACTTTGTAAAACTGGCAGGCTCTGGACCTTTTGCACGCTGGAGAAAATCACTGTTTTGCCTCCAGCAAGGAACATACATGTTGCAACACTGACTCCTCCTCTAGTGAAGAAAGAGTGAACAAGTGCACCGAGTTGAGCTTCTTCTCAGAGACACGCGGCCGGCGACTGCAGAGCAGAAGCTAAAATCCCCAGACGCCGGGTCTTCTGGGCTGGGCTCTCCCCGCCTTCCTGCTGTCTCACTCGCTCCTCTCCTGCCTTCTGGATTTTACACGGGGCTCAGGAAACAGCTTTACCTGACAGTGATAAAGCTCACGTCCTTTGCAGGAAGTGTTCAACCCCTGGTATGGCAGACTTTTCTCTCCAGCAAAAGTGAGTACCCAGGACAGACAAGGCTGCGTGTGGCCAGGGGTGGTGCGGGCGGGCGCTCTCCAGGTCCGCGTGTTCGAGGCCGCGAGTGGGAGAGGAACAGTTGGCTGCAGGCGCGGACAGCTTGGGGAAATGCCAGCTAGCAGCCAGAGCCCGCGGGCGCGAGGAAATCCCATCCCGTGCTGTGAGCGTGCCTGAAGCCAAACCTTGGTGTCCCTCTCCAGAAAAGCTAAATATATGCCAAGGTGCTTGGCCAACCACCCCAGCTTTTACAACTGCTCTCGGCGTATTTTAAAATATACCCTGCAAGCGCGCCCTTGCGAACGAGTTTCGGCGGCGTGATTGTGGGATTGCAGGTGATTTGTGTGGAGATGAAAAGCTGGGGAGATAGCGGGGAGGCGGAACGGGCTCGGGGAGGAGACGTGGGGACAGCTAACTTGGGCAGTCTCCTGCGGGCTGCACAGCTGGGTGCCAGGTGAAGCTACAGTCACCTGAGCTCCCACCCCCACTCCCTGAGGCAGCTGACTAGTGGCTGGGCAGCGCTTGGAATTCAAACCCTAGGGGTAGAAGCAAGGACACTGCTGGAGCAAAGAGCAGGGGATCAGGGAGCAGAGAGGTGGATGGACTCCCGGAACCCAGATGCTGATGGCTGAGTCAGGGGAAGGCAAGGGCTGTAGTCGTGTAGAAAATTGTCCTGTTGGTGACCTCTACCTGTGTGGTAGGGAAGCAACCCATGTTTCCTTAATAACAAGCAACTTGTTTTCTGTGATTGAACTTGGAAATGTTTGCAACCTGTTATTAATCTCACAGGGGTAGGAGCGTCCTTTTATCTTCATTCATGGCATTGGCTGGAAAAGATTTCCCACCGGAGTGTCCTGACCAATCTTAGCTCTGCCTCCCTCGGCACTACAATCGTGGGTGTTCACCTACTCCTGGCCTCAGTTTACTCTGTGTACATTTGGGGAAACTGATCATTCTTGCTGCAAGTGCTGAATGGAACAGAGATGCTGAGTAGGGCAGAAAATGGGAATATTTTGTTTCAGTGGCTTTTTTCAAAGTAGGGGTCCTTTTGGGAATTGATTGTGAGTCATTTCCTCAGGGTAGAAACTGTACTTAAGGAACAGATGAAGAATTTTTATATGGGCATCCCTTGTTGACCATGCCTGAAAAACCCTTGTCTTTAAGGATGCTGCATCAGGACACATCCCACCAAGCTTGCGCTGGTAGCTGTGCTGCATGTGGGAGTAGACTGGGAGGGTCTGAAGCAACTGCGCTGCTGGGAGAGATGGCAGGCCTTCCTAGCGAGGGGTCCACACAGTGTGTATCCTCCGTGGCTTCGTCAGTCTCTGCTTCCACGGGACCTCTCCTCTCAACTCTTAATGGCGTACCCTAGAGCAGTGGTTCTCAGCCTTCCCAATGCTGGGACCTTTTAATACAGTTCCCATGTTGTGGTGACCCCAGCCATAAGATCATTTTCATTGCTACTTCACAACTGTAATTTTGCTACCATTATGGATCTTAACATAAATATCTGTGTTTTTCCGGTGGTTTTAGGTGACCCCTGGGAAAGGGTTGTTTGACCTCCCAAAGAGGTTGAAACCCACAGGGTGATAACCACTACCCTAGAGGATTCTGTCCACAAACAGCTCTGGAAAGCAGCCTATGGGGGTTGGGGGGGGTCAGTGTCCACATGAACCAATGCCCTTCAGGGCAACTGGCTGGGTGTCAGAGAACAGGGTCAAGGCTTGCTGGAGACAAAGCTTGATATGCCCCCAAGCACAGTGTGACTAGATACTTTGGGCATATGTACTTTGTCTAGAGTGTTAGGTCTAGAGCATCAGGAAGGCTGGAGAACCATTGGTGTAGAGGGTCTCACACCTTCTAGTAACTGGAGTCTTCTGCCAACAGAAAGCAGGAGGCATTGGGGCCCCGTGGGTTGTGCTTCAAATTGCAGCTACAATTCAGCAAGTCACTAGAGTTCTTTGAGCCTCTTTTTTCCTGGCTGCAAGATGGGGAATAATTCTGCTTTTGTGTGTGGTTGCTGAGTAAATACATCATACCTGATCCATGTTCAGTGATCAACTGTTCTCATTAATGTTAATGTGACATTACAAGTGCCCACTGGCCTCTTTTAGAGCAGCTTACTGTCTATCCTAGGGGGCTTACATAACCAGGAGACTGAGTGACACCAGCTCATTAGTCTCTAAGATGAGAGAGAGGGGTTTAGAATGCAGGGTCAAGTTTACTCTCTCAACTTTGTTATGGCAAGAAGAACTCTGTGTACTGGCAACAAATAAAACATTTCCCAAATTGGCATGGGTTCTCAGCCTTTCTCTCTGGTCCATTTTGGCCTATGATTTTGAATACAAAATAACCAACTTTGCCTATAGCTATAAGCAACTGAGTGTGAAACCAGAGAGGTCCCCCAGACCTATCTCCAAATGCACTACAAATTGTCTCTGTCAAGATAAATGGCTCTTTTGCTATGTTTCATTGCTTGGCACAAGTTAAGATTTCAACTCAACTTAGAGTCTCCTCCACGTCGATAGCCTCTCAGGTTCAAGTAGAAGACACTATCAAACCTTAAAAAGAAGGAAATTGCATGTGCACAAAGTAGGAGAGATTGATGATCTGGGTGTTCTTTAGAATGCTTGCATGAAAGATGTTAATATTGATACCCACCACTAAACCTTTACAGCACAGTGTATCAAATACTTCCATACAGAGCCTCAAAGGATTCTCACAGAAACACTGAAGGTATGAGTTATCATGTAGAGTCTTACAGATGAGGGAAATGAGAACTACAAGCATTTACTTAATTTACCCAGTCTGCACAGTTTGTTAGGAGCCCCGGTCTGTCTGACTTTGTCATCCATTTAATTCCCTGTTATCCAGTGCTGCTAACCTTCCCAATATCAAAACATTGCATCATGCCAACTGGACTTAGATTATTCTCAAGGGCAGGGACAACCACATGGGGTGGATGGTCTTAAGTGACATGAGCACATACTATACTTGTGGTACATATTAACGGCTAGCAACAACAAACCACTTGTGGCTAATAATTTTCCTGACTCTTCCCGAGTTCGGCTGGTAAATTTCAGATAGGTGATATTCAGTATCAGCAGATGAGGCTGAGGCTGGCTGGCTATCACTCACTTCCTCGGCAGTTCATTCAAGTTCAAAGAACTCTGGGACTTTTATTTTCTACTAGTTTTTGCATCGACACTATTTACATTTGCTTCCAACGTTAAGGATTCATTCATTCATTTGTTCTGCTGTGCTCTACTGTGTGTGTGTGGTTGTACAATAGAAGAAAAAGCAGAAATCTAGCTTTTGTGGAGCTTCTATGTAAGAAACAAAGGTAGTTAACAGGTAGGTGAGGAAACACAGAGATCATTTAGGGTCTGATGAGACAGCCCCATGGGTAAAGACATTTGTCATGAAAGCCTGGAGACCTGAGTCCTATCAATGGAACCCATCAAATGTAGAAAGAAAGGACCAAATCCACGAAGTTGTCTTCTGATAGCCATGTAAATGTTGTGGCACACATGCCCATAAACAATAATGATAAGAAGTAAATCTGTCTCAAAGATCATTCCAGATATTGATAAATTCTATGAAGAAAATACAGAGATTATAGAATCGCCTGGAGTTCTTGAGTACATGAAATGAGACTAATCCCTAGAGAAAGGTGCTTTCTTTCTAAAACACTCTAAATTCTAAACATGTAGGACCCCATACACAAAAAAAAAAGCAAACCTGTTCTTTATCTTAGTTTGTGTGTTAGAATTATAAATCTTTATATAAACTGGTTTAGATGAAAAATTAACCAAATTTACCCACTAGCTTTTAATTTGTTTTAATGTGGCTTAATAGCAATTTTAAATCACATTACTTAATGACTTGCATTCTATTTGCTTGACACAGCACTACATAAGACTGATACTTGACCAAGATATAATAGGAATAGCCTCCTTCCCCTTTCTCCTAGACATATCTTTATTTTTCTAGGTTTGGCTAACATTCTTCTCATGTCTACCCCAAATTCAGTTACTTGATGAATTAAGAGAGATTTTAAAAAAAAAGCCCTCGTCCCAGCCCTAATGTTCAAGATGTGCAGGTGATACAGTTAAAGCCAATGCCCTCGTGTTGGTATTGGATTTGATGAAATTAACTCTGTGGCTACATTTGTCACCAGGGCACAGTCCCTTGTATAGGGAATTCTCAAGAAGCTCTTCCACAAAATCCAATGACCAAAGGAACATTAAAATAAATAATAATTAAAAAACTGGATTTATAGCTTTATCTTTAAATTGCTTCCTAAGATAATGCATTTGTATCTTGTAGCACTTTGGAAAGTCTAGGACCTGATAACTAGGAGTTCACACACATGTGCAAAGTTCCTTGGGTCATTTCCTGTGGCGATAAGTGTGTTTCTCTTACTGGCCTCTTGATTAAAACAGCTGGAACAAGAAGCAGCCTGAATCTCTAGAAGGCCAGCTTCAGGGACAGCACAGAAGGCTGCCTTTGGTTTCTTTGTTCCCTGGCTAAAATGGCACTTGGGTATGTCACTGAAAGAAAGATATAATTTGTTCCTGCAGTTCCACTTACAGCAAAGGGAGGGACAGTCAGACACTAGAATAGGAGGAGGCTTCTGGCTTGGGAGGTCAAGCATACAGAGTCTAAGATTGTCTTGTCTGCTGGTTAGTGTATTCTGCTCACTTTCTTTCTTCCGATAATATCAGAATAAGTTTAAACTTGACATAATAGTGTCGCAAAAGATGATAATGGAGAAGTATGCTATAAAAATCCATCCTGGTTATATCACTGATGGACTGAGCACTGCTAGACTCTGTAACCACTTACCAGCAAGGAAATATTTCATTATGTAGATAGAGCAGAAGAAAATACAAAATGCTCGTTGGGGCATACAAATAACATTATCGGTTCTCAAATGTTCTTTTCCACTGGAATTCTAAATCTGGGGGAGAAGGATTTAAAATGGCTGACTTGATCTGAACTTCAGTGGACACTTCAGTGAACTTCAGTGAATCAACATCCACAACACACACATATACACATATATATGATCTATTACTATAGTATATATTAGGTAATATATACTACTATTTTGTATAATATATTGCTAACACAAACAAAAGCACACACATATATATGGGATATAGTCTCTAGTATGGAAAATGTACCATGACCATAATTGGGCAGTAACAGTATAAGAGAACATTCCCTGGTTATTAATGAATGGTATAAGCAATTAGACTCTAGGATTCTAGAGTATACGACACAAATAAATTCTGAAGTTCATTCCTGATGAACGTTGGGTGTTGAGGATGAGATTAGACATCACACAAGGACACATGGAAATGTGGGGCAATGGAAGCCGGCACGGGGTGTTTGCTGATGGGATAAAAGCAGCAGGTCTAATTCAGTTCCACATATAGCAGAGTGTGATCCTAGAATGCCTGGAAACCTTATAAACTGCTGATGCCTCAGGCCTGTCTCTGCAGACGTCTCCTTTTCAATCCAAAATTGGAATCTAGCTATCAGCTATCAGTGTTGCTTTATTTTGTTTTTAATTCCCTGAAGTGTTCTCATGTGAAGTCAGAATTTTAATACCATCACTGTACAAAATAAAGGAAACTCTTCTAAAGTCATACAGTGGACAAATAAGGAATACGGTCTTTGCTTCATAGAAATATCCATGTATGTATACATAGACTTCCAAATAATTACCAGCTATGATCCTGTCTCCTTAGATAATGCATCTAAAGCGTCATTTTGACTGATCCTTTCTATGCCTTGTGTGCTTTGGGTGTGTGCCCAGAGTCCATCCCAGCGTAGTGTGGGCAACTGGTAGCTTTGACTTGTTTTTAATCACCAGGATTTGCACAGTCACTCTGAAGGGCTTTATTGCCATGCCCACTAATATCCAAGGTGGCTATTCCATAATAACCTATAACTCTTTGCATTTCTACAATTTTACAAATTGGAAAACGGATGTTAATGACTTGCCCTGGGCCATGGTGTTGGCTGGGATGGAGGTGACAGAGATTAGAGTCCTAGCTTTTGAATTCTGCATATTATATTAGGTTCCCAAAGTGAGTCTGCCTAGCCTCCTATTAGTGACAGAAGGCTTTGTTTCTAGCACTGTCATTTCTTACATGAATGAATTTGTGTTACACATCGGTAGGTAAAGATTGCAAACCTCCTTAAGCTGGCAGCACTGGGATACTGTGGTTATCAGCTGCCAGAAGGCAGCCTGACAATATCCCAGGAGGCTCGGGTCATTACTCAAGTGATACTTGGCCATGCCTACTTATAATTCAAAACTCTTGCTGTGGGAAGTGAGAAGTCTGGCTGTATTCTTATTGACTCCAGTGCCTGACAAACTTGCTGATCTCTCGTGTTGTTCCTTGAAAGGATATTAACTCCTTCTTATACAAGAAAGAGAGGAAGAGAGAGAAATGAAAGAAAGATAAAGATGAGAAAGGGGGGAGGGAGAGAGAAATAAAGATCCCATATTTCTACTGCTGTACCTTTAATTTTTATTTTATTTATTCTTACATTTTTAGATTTATTTATTTCAATTTGTGTTTATGAGTGTTTTGTCTGAATGTGTGTACATGCACCACGTGTCTTCCTGGTTCCCAAAGAGGTTGGAAGAAGGCTTGGGATTTTCTGCAATTAGTGTTGGGGAAGGGGGGTGGTATGAGCTACCACATGGGTGCTAGGAACTGAATCTATGTCCTCTGGGAGAGCAGCAAATGATCTTCCTCACTGAAATATTTCCTCAGCCCCAATTTTTATTTTATTTTATTTTATTTTAAAAGTCATCATGCAATGTATTAAATATGATATGGCATTTTCAACCATATGACTAGTCTCCTCCTCCCACTCCTCTCCCCAGCCCTTTTTGGAACCTTACCCCCAGTCTTTGATCTACGTTCATTTCCTGTGTGTCCTATTGCTCTTGCTCCAACCCCTCCTCAGTACCTCTTTGCATCCTCTCTTGGTCTTCTTTCTAGTCTCTTAGGCTTTGTACATATTTATACCTAGATATAAAGCCTAAGATGGATAGATAGACAGACAGATGAATAAATTATGAAGTAAGATCAACATGCGAATGAGAATATGTGGGTTATTTTTTTTCCCTTTTGACTTTGGTTCATCTTGATTCATATACTCGTTTCCAGATCCAACCAATTTCTCACGAATTTTGTGATTTCAACTGAATAAAATACTAATGTGTATTGCACAACATTCTCTTTATTCATCTACTAATGAGCATCTAGGCTGGTTCTACTTCCTTGCTCTTGTGAGTAGAGCATTAGCAAATATAGATATGTAAATCTCTCTGTGAAGAATGTGGAGACCTTTGTGTATATGTGTAGGGGTAGTATAGCTGGGTCACATGATAGTTATATTTGTAATTTTTCTTGAGAAGTCTTCAAATTGATTTGTATACCCACAAGAGATAAAGCAAGTTCTTTTTTTCTCCCACCGTATTTGTTGTTAAGTTTCTTGATGATGGATATTCTGACATAAGGTAGATGAAGAGATGTTATCTAAAAGTAGTTTTGTTTGTTTGAGACAGGGTCTGACTATGTAGCCATGGCTGGCCTTGAACTCACAAAGACCTGCTTGCCCCTGCCTCCTGAATACTGAGATTAAAGGCATGTACCACATTCCTAACACAAATTAGTTTTAAGCTGCATTTCCCCAATGGTTAATGATATCAAACACTAAAAAATACATATTAGCCATTTGTGTTTCTTCTTTTGAGAATGGTCTGCTCATGTTTTTAGCCCATTTGCTGACTGGCAGGTTCTTTATTTTATGTGTGTGTAGTGTTCAATTTGCAGTATGTTTAAATTCTGAATATTAGTCTCTTGGCAAAGTTTCCCTCTCATTCTGTAGGCTGTTTGTTTGCTACTCAAGCTGTACTTTAAAAAAAAAAAAAAAAAAGAGTATCTTCTACAAGTTAGGCTTTTGCCAATGGTGAGACTGGCATTTCTTCTAAAGGATGTTAGAAAAAGGCCAGCCTGGTCCAAGAAGGATGGCAGACTCATTAAGGCAAGAAGGCAGGTCAGTTCACAGCAGCCTCAAATGCTTTTCTTTTTCTCTATCTTCAAATCCATTACTAACATAAGAACAATCACCAAAAGCTTTAGCTATGGCAAAATGCAAGCCCTAACCCAGTGGTTCTCAACACTGATTGCACAGGAAGATCACCTTGGGAGCCTTAAAAGTTACCCATAGACCCACTGAGTCAGATTCTGGGAATGGGGCCTGAGAGTCTGTATTTATTTATAGTTCTCCTCTGAGGATGACATGCATTCCTAAGAATTGCCTCTCAGCAATAGCCCAAATCTTAATTGCTTGGATCTGTGTCTTTTATTGCTTGTTTTAAGTCACTTGACTGAGAAATCCAAGCCACTCTTTCTGTGGCAATTTCATTATTCTGCATTTAAACTTTTGTGATTTTTTTTTTTTTTTTTTTTAGTTTTCAGGGTGTGATTTTCACCATAAAATTAAGTTTTCTCTCTCTCTAAGCAGACTCTATGATGAAAAGTTCTTATATATGATTCGAAAGCCAGATTGCCAGAAGGTTCATAATTATGAGATGGAAGTATATGGAAGTATAAAGGTTGAGCTTGTATGCCATCCGTGTATTGAATTTCTCAATTGCTGTGTTGATCTTCAGTTGACCAAGACTTGCTTTCATGTCATAGTCATTATCAAGTCAATCAGTTCCATTCTTAGCATACTCACACCCTTATTAAAATTATAACGACAGGGATAGTTTCCAAAGACTGTCATGGACAGGTTTTATCAAGTTACTTTGGCCAAGAACTAACTAGGTTGTGTAATGACATTTCAGACCTGGGAGGGAAAAAAATCACTTGATTTTCAGAGACTTCCTACACCAGAGTAGGCAAGAAGAATAATGAAAATTTGTTTGGAAATAGTCAATTTCAAATCACCCTACATATCCAAGACTTTGGGATGTGGAGAATAATCCTAAGACCAATTAGCCACACTCTAGCTGAGTCTGAGACTCCAACTCTTCTCGAGAAGGTGTGTTAATGTAAACAGGTAACCATGGCTTTAGATTAGACTTGACAGAAGAGTGAGAAAATGAGAATGATAGCTGTTCTCATTGCCCTGGAATTCTGAGCTTGCAAGATTAGTAGTAAAGGCAGACATTGATAAAGAGGTTTCAGGGAGACAGATGGACAGAGCTCTGTTGCTTACAAAGCAGTGGGAACATCTGACAGTTTTTTCTCACTCACTTTCCATTTGTACAGGTTCTACAGGGGCCCATGATTAGAACTAAAGGTGAAGTAATGATATTTGGGGGAATTTATACGCCCATGATAAAATAACATAGATCCACATTTAAACATCAAATAAGAAGGTAATGCTAAGAAGAAAAAGAAGATGAAGTACAGGAACTAGAGGCCTTGAAATAGGCCTGTATGAGTTGCCCTCTCTTGGGATATGTATTCTAATTATCAGACCAAGGCCAAGAAGAAAACCATATAAAAATCTGAGACAAAGATGGCTTCAGGAAGAGGGAATATGGCACGTCTGAGCAAAAGAAAGGAGGCTAATGTGAGTGGACTCAGTGCTGCTGAGACAGGCCTACAAAGAGTAAGTGTCTGAGATCAGAAGACAGACTTAGGATTTTTTTTTTTTTGATACTTTATTTACATTTCAAATGTTTCCCCCTTTCTAGGTCTCCCCTTTAGAAACCCCTATCCCCTTCCCCTCCCCCTGCCTCTATGAGGGAATTCCCCCTCCCACCCACCAACCCACCCACTCCCATCTTCCCTCCCTGGCATTCCCCTATACTGAGGCATCTAACACCCTCAGGCCCAAGGGCCTCTCCTCTCCCTGATGGCCAAAAAGGTCCTCCTCTGCCTCATATGTGGCCCAAACCATGGGTCCTTCTATGTGTATCCTTTGGTTGGTGGTCCAGTCTCCGGGAGCACCAGGGGGTCAGGCCAGTTGACACTGTTGCTCCCTCCATGGGGCTGCAAACTCCCTCAGCTCCTTCAGTCCCTTCTCCAACTCCTCCATCTGGGACCTCACTCTCAGTCCAGCGGTTACTGTAAAGTGAAACTTGGGCATTCTGAATGTTTGGGCTAATATCCACTTATCAGTGAGTACATACCATGTTCGTTCTTTCGTGACTGAGTTACCTCACTCAGGATGATATTTTTGAGTTCCATCCATTTGCCTGCAAATTTCATGAAGTCATTGTTTTTAATAGCTGAATCAGACTTAGGATTTTTAATTGCTCTGAAGGAATCACTGGGAGGTTTCCAGGCAGGGGAGGAATGGGATTTAAAATACAATTTTAACATCACTGTGGTGATGGACTGTGAACCAGGTGCAAAGAGACCATGGGATATTGATGTACAAGCACCCGAGAGAATGGGTTGTGCTGAGTGGCAGAGGTAGAGAAGAGGGTGTTGGATTGGGTGTACAGTTTTGGAAGTCAGAACAGCACAACGTCAAAATGGCCAGGCTGTGCTAACAAACCTAATCCTGTCTCATCTAACTGTTCCCACCCTATCCCAACTAGGACCACTGGGATTGAACTAGATCCAGTGGCATGTAGTACTGCTTAGCAACACTTGTAATTTGGGGCTTCTCTTCTTCAACCACAAGAAAATAAATCCATCCAAGGAGAAGTTTCTATTTGCTGCTTGTTACCTTCTGCCTGTCAAAATTCCATCCTGTGTCAAGACTAATCTCATAGGGTTTGTGTTTCTGATAAGTGCTGGAGTGGTCACCTTGAGACAGTTTTTTTTTTTTTTTCTAAGCATTTGGTTGTATTTACCAATTCCTCAACTTTATTGCCTATGCAGTTGGTCAGTTTCTCCATATAAATACTAACATTGAAATGGCAAGTACTTAAGGCGCCCTTACTATCTGAATGTTCTTTGCATTCCATGTTTTAATTAATTCAGTCATCTCCTCCATCCTTATGATAACTGGGTATTCTTGATGTGGTTTTACAGATGAGGAAATGAGACATAGTAAAATACAAATGTCATTTGCTCAAGATCCCATAGCTGCCAAGATCCCATAGGTGACAAAGCCAGCCTTTGAACTGGGTCTGGTTATAAAACTCTGGGTCTCAGCCACTGTGCTGTGCCTTTTGCATCCAGGTCTCTTTCATTCTTTCCTTTACAAGTGAAGCTGTCACAAAAGCATGGCTTCTTCCTTCAGGATGCACTTCACCTGGCAGAGCCTGAAAAGATCAGGATAGCTCCTCTCCAGGAGGACTCCCGTCTAACACACCCACCATCTACCCAGGCAGAAGCACATTCCTTCACCTAGGTCTGGACACAGTTACCAACACCAAGGGCCTGTGGCTACAAACTCTCCTTGTCCTCCAGCTCCTTCTTCCTATCCCTCATAGCTCCTGCATTGTGCCCTCCTGCCACCTCGGGCAGCTTTACTTGGGCTGAAAAGGCAAAAATGACTTATGGGCCATGCAAAGTGTTCTAGATACTCCCTAGGGCTCATGAAACTTAAAAAAAAACCAAAAAAACAAACAAACAAAAAAAAACATGAATTTTGTGGTCATCACAATATTTGTTTTTAAAACAGTGGAGCTTTTCCTCCAGAGTTTCATTAGGAGACATAAAGAAGCCCAGAGATCACAATGGTTTCCCTCTGTGTTCTTAACCTTCCCCTCTATGTTTGCTGCTGGTGAATTCTTCTCTCAGGGGACCTGACTTCCCAATAAACAGCATGAAAGCAGCAAACCTTTCCCACCTCATGGTGATTATAATAAGAAAGGATTTGTAGAATTGAGGGTTATGCAAAAAAAAAAAAAAAAAAAAATTCAGATTTCCTTAGTCTACATAATAAACTCTTCATCAGTAACTGTAAGGTAGTAACTGTGTTGACTCTCGATGCTGTAACTTTAAGCTCGATAAATATTTCAATTAAAAAGTGATAACAATCTTTTCTTTTGCTACAACTGCCATAGGGTAATTTTTAATAGAGTCTGATAGGCATTAGTGGAGTGTGAATGCTAATCAAACCATTCATCTGTTTGTTTGACTTTTCAATAAAAGTGTTATTAAAATGTCAAATAACACGTATCACATATTTCTCCTAATTTAATTAACTCCAGATTCAAAACTGCAAAAGAAAAAGGAAACTATGGTTTTCATTAAGTTTTGAAGGTTTCCCTGGCAGAATCAATTAATTAAATGTTAAAAGCCATTTCAAATTTTTTAATATTCTCCAAACTACTAGAAAGGCCTTAATTTAAAAAAAAAAAAAAATCAACTTAAAGTCATGCAGTTCTTTCTTTATTGGAACAGAAGTATAGCCATGCCCTCAGGTAACACCAAGTCTTTCAGAGATCAGAGCAACATGAGAGCAGTCAGCGGCTCACAGAGTTAATTCCATCGCTTTGTTCAGCATTTGCCTGGATGTGTCTGGTGTCCCTTTAGCAACTTCTGATTTGATCTTTCAAATGACTCACACCAGTGTTCTTATCTGTGGCTTTTAAATTTTTAGTTTTGCTCATGGCTTAAACTAAAGGGGCAAAAAAATATGCATGAAAATTGTTTTTCATTCTTACTCTCCAGCCTTTGCAAACATTTCAAAAATCCATGTGTGAGAATATGAATCAAATCCTCTTATTAAGTCTTTCCACTTCCAAGATATTATAATTCTATGAAGCCAAAGCCCATGATTGACTCTAACTACTACCAGGACTAACTTGTCATCACATTGGAGTTTTCCTTCTAAATTTAAATATATTATTTAGTGTGGTTATTTAAGGATAAACTGAAGTATTTTCAAAGAAGTACCGAGGAAGAAATGAAATTAAATGGGAAGCCCACCTCTACATTGGTAGCCATGATCTATTAATAGTAGGTCGACAAAAATTCCAGTAGGATTTATTGAGTATCCAGGGTGAATCCTGGGATCTAAACCTGCTAAAACTCAATCTTATTGAAAGACTTGAAATTATTGTTATTTATATTCCCCTTTGGTTTCAAAACTGGTATATGTACCCAACAGGAGACTAGTGGTAGATTTCCCTGTCATTGTGAACCTCGGAGTCATCACATATTTGGAAATCCCATAGTAGAAAAGGACCACATGGATCATATATTCAGAATGCTGGGTAAAGGTCAAACCTCAGTCAATGGAATTACCTACTTGTTAAGATATGGAAGAAGGATTAGAGAGGGCAAAGTCTGCCCTGAAGGGGAAACTTAAAATGTTTTGTTTGCATCCATAGTTCAGTCTCGTTATCTTTATCTATTACCTTATGTCAATCATATGCTCCTTGGCTGGCACCACTACATTTTAAGATACCCAAGAGCAAGACTGTCATTGTTTCTCCTTTATGCACTGCCTGAGAGGCCACCATTTCCTTAGAGTTCCAATACTCATGAAGGGTAAAACTTAATAAACATTGCAAACCATCACAAGTCCCAGACAACTAGGAAGCCAAAAGCTGTCCCTGTGACTGGAAGAGATGAAAATTGACTGTACAGGTCTAGATTCTAAGATTCTAAGGCAGAAAACTCTTTCCTGTTAACCTCCATCCCAAGTTGCATGTGACTGTCAAACACTAATGACCCGTTGATTGTATGCATATCATCTATAAGAATTGCTTTGGGTTTCATATGAGTCCTGTGGGATGAATTTACCTGCTTATCCCAACCCCTCTCTACTATTAACATATTCTCTAGACTAAAAAGAATTTATTTCTTCCTCCATTCACCCCACTGTGACAGTCCCAGATACTTATAAGTCCTGCTTGCTTAGCTTTTCTCACAGTTATTGTCTACATTCCTCTTTAAAGTACCTCCTCCTCTGAACTGAATGTTCCTTTAAAATGTTCAAAAAAAAAAAAAAAAAAAAACTATAAACCATGCAGGGCAAGAAGGAAATGCTTCTGGAGTTTTCCTGTACACCGCAGGGGGAACTACCTAAAATACGGTAGAGGAGGGTTTCCTAGCAGCTATAAGGGGGGAAATGTTAGAATAGGTGAAAATTCTCATCATCCCTTGCAGTTGTTTCTCTGGTGCACCCATTAAATGCAGTTGTGATAAAGTCTTCTTGGTACCCAGCTAAGTTTTAAAACATAAGCCTTCAATGACAGAAAATTTATTGCTAATTCTGAATACCACAAATTTAGACTCTTCCAAGGACTCAGAATTGGCTGTGAACAATAGAATCCTTTGCATATCTTGCAAGAGAGACCATTCAGTAGAACCAGGCATATATTTAGCAGCAATAAATTTTAAGGGATGAAGTTATGGAACAGGTGAGTGACTTATGGAAGTGTTTCTAAATTTCTCTGTAACCTCATCGTTTGTGAAAAATGAACAAGCCCATGCTTGCATGCCGTAACGATTTTGAGGGTGCTGTAATCTCCAATCTTACTTTTCTGTTATTGGCTCTCCATGAGAACCCCAATAATTCTAGCTGTATGCTGTACATTCGAAGAATGACCCTGAAATGGTGCTGTGGCCAGGAGTTTGTTGGTTCGGTACTTTGTCCACTGAGCCACAGATGGCACCCTTTCAAGGCCATTGTTCTTGCTAAATATTTATCTGGAGTGTGACATTATGAGTCTTTAGAGTCCAAATCTGATAACTATGCAGGAAAACTCCTTGGGAGAGATGGGCTAGATTACCTCAGTATAACATCTCCATTTGCCCTACATTTGATTCCAGCAGGCAAACCAGAGCTCATTAGGCAGTGTATAATTCTCAGAAAATTGAAGGCAGAAGCACCTGTTCTTCCTCTGGTAAAGCCAAGGCAAATATAAAATCTCAGAAATACAGCAGCACCATTGGCAACAGGCATGGTCGGGAAAGTAGGGAGAAGCTCATTGCTGGTGAAAGCAAAGCTGGTCACTGGAGTGGGAGAGCCTGTTAGACTGGTCTTAGACTGGACAAAGGCCTGAGTGGCTAAAGGCAAGACTGGGCTCATAGAAACTGAGCCTGCGGCACTGGGAATGAAGACTAACCCAACAAAGCAGATCTGTTTCCATTTGTGAGAGCTGGAATGATATGGGGTTGGTGACTCACTAAACCATCCAGAAGGCCAAAAGACTATGAAGAGAGAAACTCGGATTCCTCTGGCTGCTTGGAAGAGCCCTCAGACATGCATGGTGTTTGTCACAAGTTGAGGGTGGCCACACAAAAAGAAACACATTTAGGTGCTGGTCACTGTGGTTTATCTTTGGTTTGATTCACGTGTAATTCCTAAAACATTCTTGTGATTGTTGACATTAAAAAAGCCTTTTATTTGTGGAAAAAGTATATCTCAAGGATCTAATAGCAAAAGGCTATAAGAAATTAAAAATACAGACAATAGAGGCACTAATGAGAATGACATATTGTTGCACTGTTAGGATGGCAATCAATAACCACAGTGAAGGCTTTGGAATCTAAGACATAAGCCTGAATAATAACTTCCAGTGTGGTGAACTTCTTTTAGAATAGTATTTTACAAGTGGACCAAGCTAGTTATAAACTGAAAGATAAAGTAGACTTCTGCATTCTCCATAGATAAACTATGTAAGGATGTAGTAAGCACGTGCTCAAATGTAACACAGCTTCCCTTCACAGTGTTATTTCACGGAAGCCATATCAGCAAAGTAGCCTTGACTAAAGCCTTCTCAACTTATCTTCCTTTAGAAGCAAAGGATTTCTCATGGGGTGTGATTATTGGATAATGTGATACATAGCTCTGATTCTGCAAGAAGCAAAGATGTTATTCAATTGTAAAGCATGAAGCTTCTCTAAGAACTTTTCCTCAGTATAAGCAAGCAGCAAGTGAAACTATCCAGTAAATAGCAAGGCCACACTGAGCGTGGAAGTCTGACACTGACTATTACTGACAGCCGTTAAAGACTAAATCCCAGTGGAGTCTCCTACTGCTATGGCATTGTGTTTTGCTTTGTTTTGCTTTTTTCTTCTTTTCAGAGGCAGTGGATCAAACCCAAGAAGACCTTATGCATGGTAGACATATACTGTAATCCAGACTTATACTCCTAGACACTGTCATGGCTTTTATCCCATCAGTCCTGACTGGAAATTTAAATCTTTCTAATTGGTATCTCAGAAAACATGAAGGTATTATAGTAGTTTTACCCTCAAAGCACAGCTCCCTGAATTTTAGGTGATATCAATCTGTGAAGGGTGAACCAGGTAGGGTTAGAAAGTAGCTTGTCCCCTCTTTGGCCTCTCTACTCTGAGTAGTACTATCAGACAAAGATTCTGGGAATTCTTCCATGAGTGAATCCTCTTTGAGAATACATGCCCCATTGTACATATTGGGAACAAGGATGCCACAAGAGTGCAATAGTTTCTCAAATCCTTTTCCTATGTAACCGTTTGGGCAGTGTACTATCGTGACCATCAAAAACATGTCATAATACCTGGGTACAAATTAATCCTGTGCTAATGAGCTCATACCTACAGGAAGAACTCACCATTTCTAAAGGCTGATTTTTAATTATTTGTGGGTGAAGCCTTTCTGGAGTAAGAAAGTACAGTGTATTGATTCAGACACCAGAAGGCCTGCATTCTAATTCCAGCTAACTTTACGATGTTTCTTTGTATGAGTTTCATTCCTCGATAATTCAATGATTATATTTAAATAGGAAACCCAGAAATGGAAAGAGCTAAAGCTAGCCAGAAAACTTGCTGGCTCACTTGTCTTCCTGAACTTCACGAAGCATCATTAACTTCACTACGAAATCTGTAAAGATAAGAGAACTAGCACATGGGATTGTCTTCACAAGAGTATTCAGAATTACTCCTCTGGCCAACATTCTGCATCTACCAAGAGGTGATATCTAGAGAATTTCTTTCATCCTGCTTAGCATGGGCATCAAAGATTAAGGATGCTCTTTATCTTTCCTAGACTGGAGTCATTACATTTTCTGTAATTGTATTCTAGGCTTTGTAGGCCAAATGGCCTTCATTGCCCAACTCTACCCCTTCCATGCAAAAATAACCATGGACAATGTGTAAGTGATTGTGAGTGGCTCTGTACTCAAAAACAATATGCAATAAGCAGAACAAGTTCACTATAGACTCTTTAAAATTCTCTGAACCCCAAGTATCTATCTGAAGTCATAGCTTGACTTATTGATTCTAAATTAAGTCTAATATATTAATATTTAGTCTATAATCATTGAACACATTTCTATCATAAATGACCTTATCTAAATGTTTGCTTAATTTATTTGCACTTAATCAACATTAACAGATCATGAATCTCTTGTTACATATGGATTTTTAGAAGTTTTGTTTGCTCTATTACTTTTGTAATCAATAACAAATATACCTTGACATAGCAAGTGTTTTAAGTTAACTCTGCTGGATTGAATAACAGATCCTCTTTAATTTTCATAACTCTGATTTTTAAGGGGCTTTCCATCATTGTAGTATTGGAAAATGATTTCTTTAACCTGACCTTTTCTATCTGTATATCAGCCACATCTTATGATAGCTGTATCTTTGCATACAGCATAGTTCTAATCTTTCTGATTTGTCCTTAAACAACCTACTTGCTTATCTCCTTTGTCATTCTATACCTTTATCACTGAGTTATAATAGACTTTGTTAGCTCTTGAATTGTAAAAACTCTTCTAGAACACCGTGATCCAGGTTGGTCATACCGACTCTTTCTACTAATGGAGAGAACCTTTTGAGAAAAGTAAATAACAAAAGGAGAGTCCAAGGTGTGAAAATAGGGTAGAAACTGAGAAAGCACAGAAGAATTTTGAAGATGCAAAATGGGCTACATGAAAAAAAAACATTGTCTTTTGTAAAAATGCCCCGCACTGACTATTGGTCTGTTGATAATTCCTTTAAATTTCAGTTGTGACGGCAGTTAAGCTTTCTAAAGTGTCAAGAAGAGTCAGACTAAAAGTAACATCCTGCTTTGATGGCTAATGATCGTGTAGTGATTGAGAGTAAAGATCTCTGCTAATAGTTGCTCTCTGTCAAATTGTATGCCAAGAGTTTACACAAACCACATTCCTTCTGTGGGATGAGGAAATCTGGGACATATTTTAACATAACGGGCTAAAAACTCTGTTATCCATATCTTGGAAATTTTACTTTGCATTGGCTTCCTTCCCCTGCCCTCCTGATCCAGTGGGAAAAGTTAACCTGCATTAACCAAACTGGATTATAGAGGGAATTATTCTTTCATTGAAAGTCTTGCACAGAATTTCAAAATTAAAACTTATCATAGTCATCATTAGGAAATATCCTGTGAAATGCATAAATCAAACATTAGTCACACTTGTAGAAACTGTCTCAGGTACTGCAGAAATACTAATGAGCTGAGGGGTCTCTACACAAAGTTTATGAAATAGCAAGGAAACAGACATCAATCAAACCATCTTCCTGGATAAGGATGTGACTCGGTTGTAAGGAACTTGCATAGCATATGCAAGCCCCACCCAGACACACACACAAACACACACACAAACACACACAAGCATGCAATCAAACACTTTATTAAGTGTAGTTAGGACAACACAAGCATAGCATATTATTATCTCAAAGAGCAAACCTAAACCAGTGAAGACAGACCTAAGTTCAAAACAAGGAAAGAATTTGCATAGTTACAGGAAAAGCATTTTCAGTATCACTGAAGTAGAGAGAGCTTGCACATATGTGGGATGGAAGAAACAGTGTGGCTGACCCAAGTTGAAATCAGTATGAGAAGAAACTGGAAAATGAAAGCAGGCCAGGCCACTGAAGCCCTGAAGCTACACAGAAAGGCTGTAGCATGTGTACAGTAGAGGTACAACATGAACCACTTACTAGATACTTAAAGAACCCCCTCAAGTTGTTCTAGATAATATTTCGTGAGTGAGTTTGGATTCTTATGGACTGACTACGAGAATGGTATTAGTAAGAAAGATAAATGACAAAATTAGTATCTAGAGGAGGAGGAGGAGGAGGAGGAGGAGGAGGAGGAGGAGGAGGAGGAGGAGGAGGAGGAGGAGGAGGAATATAGATTTGGAAGGGATACAAGCCCATTGGACCATCAGTTGCGACAGTTCCTTTGCGAACATACAAAAATAAATGGTGTACCACACGTATCATCTGACTATCCAGAGAGTGTGTATATTTTGGTATCTTTGGCACCTATTTCAAAGGATGGAGAAACGAGGCTTTATTATACTTTGCTTAGGAAATCAGTAGAAATGGTCTTCCTTGATGTTTATGACCTGTTCCATCTGGCATTTGAAGTCCCTGTGTCCTCCAAAACAGGCTAATTCTGAACAGCATGTGCTAAGTGTTCTTTAGATCTTTGAAACTGAGTTTCTGGCTTTTGTCTTTGTTTCTGTCTTTGACTACCTTTCTACATATTTTGCCTCAGAAAGGAGTCTTTAACCTTTGCTTTCTCAAGACTGATTTTATTTGGTACTTTCAGGAGAAGGAAGAAGGTAATTTTATGTGAGAACAGAAATGCTAGCTTTCCAACTTTTTACAAACTATGTCCCTGATATCAGGGAACGATCAGAAGGATGGATATCTATATGGGTTTAATATTGAGTGGGTTCTTTTCCTAGCATTATGGGTAAAAGTTTTTAAAAAACAGTGTCACTCATTATACCATTCACCCAGAAAAAAATTTGCAATTTACTTAAGATGAGATGGTTTTCTCTCTTGTTAAAAAAAATTACTTGCAAATTTAATTATCTTTTCTTGCTAGTATCCTCTTGCAGGTACTTTCTGACAAGGGTTTGAAAACTTAGAAAAGCATATGCATGTGTGCACGTTGACTATTGCATTTATACTTGTGTGCACAGATAGATGGCCATACGGATACAGAGATTTAAAATCTCACATTGATTACTTGATTGGGAGTGGGTTAAATCTACAGGTCAGTTATGAAAACTAATTTAAATATCTAGTCAGCCCATCAGGAAACAATGAGCATCTTCCTGTTTACGTGAATCTTCTTTTGTATGTCTTTTGAAAGCTTTATAATTTCAATCTTATAGGTGCTGCATAATCTTGTTGGAACATTTTGTGTATTTTTAGTATTAATGTTTCATTATAGACTAACATTTTCCACATCTCTCTGGTACTATGATAAATATATATATGATATATGTATAACAATATCTATCTATATTAATTTATACATATTTACTTTCTAGGTAATCACTAGTCATAAATTATGTCTCATCTTAAGAAATTAATTTATAGTACATGTAAATAATGATTTTTTTCAGTCTAGTTAGTGAATCTAATTTTCATCTTATATTTAGATTATTGATCTAAATATTCAATAGTGATAACGTTATGTAATATTATATAATGATAATAGTGAATTTCTTTTCTAGTATAACTGTAATAAGAATGCTTCTGGTGGAGCATTTTCAATGTTCTGGAGATATTAATATGTCTTGAGCCTGAGTTCTGAAATAAAGAAACTACCTTAACTTACATTAACTACTGTTTCTTGAATGTACCTCATCAGAGACATATTATCTGTCATTCTGGGACAGTTATGTCAGCCAAAATTATGTAAACTTGATTCACTTATTTTTATTTCTTTACCAGTCTTTCCCTTTTCACGTGTCTTTTGCTACATGCATCGACTCTGTTTGGGTTGTCATACTCCTCTTGTTTCAGTGAATAGCTACTGCTAAGTATCCAAAATATCCCATGCTTGTCTGCATCAAATATGACTATATGCTTCCCTAATCAACTTCAGGATGAGACAGGATCGTTAAATCATTTCATCAAAGATCAGAATTTTAATCCATTTTCCTTTCTCAGTATTTAAGAGTATTTTAAATTTTCATTTTTGGGTTACTGTCAGTCAATGCTTTATATTAGGTGACTTGTACTTTATGAATTATTTTAGCTATCAAACAATGTATTCATTTTATATATTCCTGAATAATTGTGTGTTTACTCAAATTCTGTATCTTTATTAATTTTAGTTTTCTTAGACAGCTAAAGAACAACTTGGAACAACCAAAATATAATGAGTGATCAAGTGTGTTTTTCATCTTATACATTAGCTTGGAATGAGTTACTCCTGATGCTAAGTGTAAAGACTACCCAGTCTGACTGTCTGGCTATGGAATGTTGCTCTTTTCATCTGTTTTCATTTCTTTGACACACGGTCTTCCTCTGTATTCTACTTGGCCTCACACTCACTTGAGCCACCCTACTTGGCCTTTTTCCTTAAAATCAGACTAATCTGAGCTTTTCCATCAAAGTGTTTTTGTAGGGACTTGCTCACCTTCCAAAATGCTTATGTTTTACCGGAGCATTAATAAAGCAAAGATCTTTGTCCTGATGTACCTAGGTGTGAGCTCGTTTTTACTGATTTTGCATGGCATTTTGTGAATCGTACATTTTGCAGACTCATATTTTCCATTATTATAACACTGCTATATTTACTTTAATTTTTTTAATGTTTTTAATTGGCTACTGCCTCCCTAACTTTACCCCTTCCAAGACCTGTCATTAAAATTCAAATACCTCTTTCATATAGTGACAGTTTCCATGTAGTGGACATGTGAATACAGAGGCTATGCATGTACAGCTAAATCAGTTTTGTTAAATAACGTGTCCTGGAAGATCCATGTGTCTCGCAGGACAACGACGACTGCCATTATTCCAGAAAGCTGCTCCATACCCCTGCCCCAGCAATTACCCTGATGCAACAACCACTGACCTGATTCCTTTCACTTTAATTAGTTTTGTCTATTCTAACAATGGGATCATACATAATGTGAGAGAATAAAATTGCTGTTAATATTCTTATAGGCTTGTTATATACTTCCCTTCTATTTCACTTGGGCAATTAGCAATGGAGAGAATCCTGAAGTCACAAGATGTATGTTTAAACATCAAGTAGCAACCAAGGATTTTCTTTTTTTTTTTTTTTTTTTTTTTTTTTGATACATTATTTACATTTCCAATGTTTCCCTCTTTCTAGGTCTCCTCTTTGGAAACCCCTATTCCCTCCCCCTCCCCCACCTCTATGAGGGAATTCCACCTCCCACCCACCTGCCCACCCACTCCAATATTCCCACCTTGACATTCCCCTTTACTGGGGCCTCTCCTCCCCCTGATGGCAAACAAGGCCCTGCTCTGCCACGTAGGTGGTCCAAACCATGGGTCCCTCCATGTGTATTCTTTGGTTGGTGGTCCAGCCTCC
>CM052716.1:25411124-25443251 GCA_028551405.1 Uromys caudimaculatus | reverse complement strand
TGGTTCCTATTATTTTCGATGTTATTTTTACTTTTATGTGGCTATCTTCTTTTGAGTTTGTTGAAAGATTACTTTCTTGGTTTTTCTAAGGTGTAGTTTCCCTCTTTGAGTTGACGTTTACCATCCATTATCCTTTGTAGGTCTGGGTTTGTGTAAACATATTGTGTAAATTTGGTTTTGTCATGGAATATTTTGGTTTCACTATCTATGGTAATTGAGAGTTTTGCTGGGTATAGCAACCTGGGTTGGCAGTTGTGTTCTCTTAGGGTCTGTACGAGTTCTGCCCAGGATCTTCTAGCTTTCATAGTCTCTGGTGAGAAGTCAGGTGTAATTCTGATAGGTCTGCCTTTATATGTTACTTGACCTTTTTCCCTTACTGCTTTTAATATTCTTTCTTTGTTTTGTGTATTTGGTGTTTTCACTATAATGTGACAGGATGAATTTCTTTTCTGGTCCAATCTGTTTGGAGTTCTGTAAGCTTCTTGTATATTTATGTTCATCTCTTTCTTTAGGTTGGGGAAGTTTTCTTCTATAATTTTGTTGAAGATATTTACTGGTCCTTTAAGTTGGGAATCTTCACTCTCTTCTATACCTATTATCCTTATGATCTGTCTTCTCATTGTGTCCTGGATTTTATGGACGTTTTGGGTTAGAAGCTTTTTGCATTTTGCATTTTCTTTTACTTTTGTGTCGATGTTATCTATGGTATCTTCTGCTCCTGAGATTCTCTCTTCTATCTCTTGTATTCTGTTGGTGATGCTTATATCAATAACTCCTGATCCTTTCCTAGGTTTTCTAACTCCAGGGTTGTCTTCCTTTGTGACTTCTTTATTGTTTCTATTTCTATTTTTATCTCCTGGATAGTTTTGTGCATTTCCTTTTCTGTTTGATTGTGTTTTCTTGAAATTCTGCCTGTTTGATTGTGTTTTCCTGTAATTCTTTAATGGATTTTTGTGTTTCCTTTTTAAAGGCTTCTAGTTGTTTACCTTTGTTCTCTTGTATTTCTTTAAGGGTGTTAATTTCTTTCTTAAAGTCTTCTATCATCAACATGAGAAATGATTTTAAATCTGAGTCTTGCTTTTCTGGTGTGTTGGGGTATCCAGGGCTTGCTGTAGTGGGAGAGCTGGGTTCTGATGATGCAGAGTACTCTTAGTTTCTGTTCCTTATGTTCTTGCCCTTGCCTTTTGCCATATTGTTAACTCTGATGTTAGTTGATCTTACTCTGTCTGGTTGTGGCTTGCCTCTCCTGCAGGCCTCTGTGTCAATACTCCTTGAAGACCAGCTCTCTCTGAGAGGTGTTTGGGTTTGGAGAGCTGTGGCATAGGGTCAGCTCTGGGGTGCAGACAGAAATCAGAAGGATCTTGTCCCCAGCTCTCCCTTGGTTCCTATGTCCTGATGGCTCTGCAAGGGTCCCTCTTGATCCAGTGAATTTGAACAGAAGTGGTGGTTTTGCCTGTGCTCAATGGTGTGTCAGCACTCCTGGGATAACAGCTCTCTCCTGCAACTTAGGATTTTCAAACTGATTGTGCCATTTCCTTCCTACCAGCAGTGCCGAGAGTTACATTGCTCTGTGTCCTTGGCAAAATTTGGTGTTCTCACCCTTCAATTTCAGCTCTCTCAGTAGAGATGCAATACGAACTCCTGAGATTGCTCTCTTGCTTGTAAGAACATATTAGCACTAAGTTTGCTCGGTCACCCATTTCGTGTATCATCCATCTTATATTCCATTTATTCTTTTTAGCGCGGTATAATATTTTTTCTGAACGTCTGATTTCATATCCTATAGTGTTGGCTTTATATCTTACTTCCCTGCATGAACATATTAAAATGATTATTTCATTCATCATATAATTTTCAAACTTTTTTTTAAGCTACCCTTTAACCTGTCCCTTTCTCTCCAAGAATACTTTTCCTGCCATCCTCCCTTCTTCTAACGGTTAGGGCTCCTTTCTCACAGCACTCTCTGAATCGTCTGAAGACAAGAAACACTTCCTTACAGTTGGCAGCTGATGTCTCAGCTCTCCTGTTGGTACTTTTTCCACTGTCTGTGCTATTTATTTTTCATGCTTACTCATCCAGGAATGAAAAACCAATCTACTTAGATCCAATATTTGTGAACATTTATCATGTGCAGTGTGTTCTTCTACCTGCTCAGTGTGTACTAAGCCCTAAGTTTTCCAGCCCGCAGCTGGAGGGCAGAATGACATGTCCTAGTTCAATATTAGCTTCAAAGAAGAATACCAATGATGTGGCTTTCTGCACTGAGATACAATCTTCTCTTCCTCCACTGCTTACTCTCCTGCACTCAAAACAGACGACTCGAGCATCGTTGCCTTGGGATGCTTGATTTGTTGGACTCTTGTCTCCCTTCCCAACCTCCAGTCCTTGTCGTCTGAACTTGCCAGACACCTGCTCAATGTCCCAGTGCCCAGTCTCCTAACACTCAGCTGCATTGTTTTCTAAAAGCTAGCATTTTATGTGGGTCCAAAAGTAATTCTCTGTTTGAAGATGATCTTATTAATCAAAAGGATAGCTGGACGCTTTAAGAAAATGAAGAATCATGTTCTAATTTTGAGGAATCAAGTGCAGTTAGCTTCTTTCTTTTTCTCCTGCGGCAAATAGTATGTTGGCTAATAATTCTGATTATAAGTCAGTGCTATGGATAATGTTACCTGTGATATACTTTCCAAGTTATGAACTGACTGTAGAGTTTGGATATTATCTGGAATTTTTCTTCTCCCTCCTCCTTACTCTGTGTCTCCTAAGGTAATCAAAAACAGGGACTTGGTTCCAGAAACCTAATAAATGTCTTCTTAAATCTTTCCCAATTTCGGTATCTTTATTGTTCTGTGTATTTCTCTTATGGATCTTGGATAAACTCCTCATTTTAAAAAGTCTAACTTTGCATGAACAACTACCATTGTACTTTGTATACACAAATAAATAACATAATAACCTCTAAGTCTTTTGCTTTTCGATGTCCTGAGGAGTATTTCCTTGATTAGTTATTGGTATGAGAGCTCTCAACCCTTTGTGAGCAGTGCCATCCCTGGGCTGCTCTTGAGTTTTATGAAGGAGATGGAGGAAACTACAAAGAGCAAGCAAGTCCCCAGGTGTCCTTCAGCATCTGCTTCAGTTCCTGCTTTCAGGTCCCTGGTTCACCCTGCCTTCCTTTCCCTTCATGACTGACTGTAATCAAGATGTTTAACCCAAATAAACCCTTTCCTCTCCAGATTGTTTTTGCTCATGGTGTTTACCAGCAATAGAAAGCAAACTAGAATATGTATTTTGTTCCGCATCCCTTGAATTTATGTAATTTCTGTCTGCCAGGGAAGGCTTGATTCTGATTGCAGTTTTCCATGAATGCAGTACGACTGTTACTTTAAGAGTCTTTGAAGAGCACCACCAAACATCCCAAATACTAAGGATGGGTCTCACAAAGCAAACCCAACTGCATGTGCGGTAGACACTCCTAAAGCCTGCTTCTTCTCCAGGAAAGGGGCCTACATCATCATGAGATTTAAAAAACAGTTGACCACTTGTCATCCCACCTGTGTATTACATACTCACAATTCAGGATACTTTCCAAGATGTGATTCAGATAGCAAAGTTAAAGTGTGATCTTGGGGTAGGAAGGACAGACTTCATACCTTTGACCTCTCAAATACACATTCCCTTTAGTACCACGAAAGCATTGCCCCACACAAGTTTCTAAGAACTGACTATATCCCTCCCCCATGGTGATTTTTCCTTATCACTATTACTAAATATTAGTGTGGTGTTGTTCTTTTTGCTGTGACCCTCAAAAAAGAAATCAATTTAATTTCTCAATCTTGACTTGCAACATCAAGGATACCAAACAAAGATAAAGATTTGAGAGGAAGAAGCTCAACAACCTACCAAAAGCATAGCAATACTGAGCTTTTGATAAATGCTCAAAGCCCTCGTATGTCCTCCCTAGGGAAGAAATGAAGAACATTACTTTGAGGAAACCATATAAACAAAGTTAGTCCCACACGCACTTTGCTTGAGTGTAGGAATCTTTTCTCCCTTCATCTCAGTGTTTGATAAATCACTAGCAAAGATGTGTTGGGCTAGCACAGGGTCTGTATCAACCACTTGAGCCACTGGCCTTTTGGTTTATAGATTTCTAGCCTAGGCTGTTTCACAATACAGGTAGGCAGATGGGTGTTGAGTCCAATAACCTGGCATGACAGAACAGGATCTACCTCTGTATATTGGTACCAAACACCACACAGCAATGACACCACATATCTTTCCCTGGCCATAAAAGAAAGCTTTTGTAATCTTGGCTCTCCATCCCTCTTTTTTTCCAATCTGGTGGTTCTTACATACTCACTTGAGTAATTACATAATACTTGAGCAATTGCATACTCAAGAATATGTCTTAATGAATAAGACAACTGTTGCAGTCGCTGTCACCTCTGGCAGAATCAGATACTTAATTTTACCTCAGAAACTCGTTTTGACTACATGTTGCTAAGCTCTTAAGCTTTCTCAAATGAGAATCCATCCAGTTCCAATTCACTACAGCCTCTAGAGAAAGACAATGCAGTCTCTCTAAAATGACTATGCTCCTGCAAGGGAGATTTTGAAGCATCATAGCTACAAGGTAGTCTTGGAACTGATGTTCCTTTCAAAGCTAGTTGAAAGAAATGATCATCTCAGACCCCTTTCCCTCCCAGGTGACCTTTGGGAATAGTATCTCCCAAGGAGACAGCTGAAAGCCCTATGGAGTTACAACATGCTGTCATTTTAAACCCCACAATGGGATCACTATGCAGGATGTCCTCTTTTATTACAGAAGGCAGATGCTCCATTAACAGAGGAATTTGTATTGACATTTTCAGGGACACACAAAATAATTGCCACTTGAATTTTTTTCCATGCTTTCAAAGGAGTGTAGGAATCGTCTTAGAATACACTGCATTTATGACTTCAGTGAGGATATCGCTGTGGACATTGTATTATTGATTACTTTCAGACAGAAGCTTGCACATATTTCTTCTAAACTATAAAGCAGATATGCTCAGTGTACTTACAAGATCCAGTGAAAATATACTCACTTAATTTACCAACCATTGTAAACAGCTGTTACCTACATACTCTGTCTTAGACACCCTACTCAGCACCAGTGTACAAAAGGGGCAATTCTCCATCCTTAATATGTCCACAGTATAGCAGAGGATGGAGGTGTACTGCAGTCATAGACAGAAGGAGAGGTAGTTAATAAATAGACCAGAAGAGAATAAGGAAGACATTCAGTGGGAGGGAGAGAATACACAAGTTTACAGTAGTTCGTATGACCCTGACATTTTGTGAAGTTTGTTGCAAAGAGCCAGGTAGACAAAGCACATAGAAAGAGAAAGATGACAGAACACTGAGTTTGGAATCAGTTGCAGTAAGTTCGTAATGCTATGGTCAGTGCTCTTAGGTCTGTGATCCAGCAAAATCAGTTATCAGAGAACTTTCTCCTGGGTCTCTTGGTTCAAAGACTATTGTTTTCTTTTTCCTCAAAAATACAGTGGGTTTCTCAGTGGAAATAAAATATATAAATTATCTCCAAGAAGCAGTCAGTAGGTTCTTTTGATATCTGTGTCTTACAGGTGAAAAAACAAAGGCATAAAGATGTAAATCAACTTGTCCAACATTACACCTTGAGATGATCCCACACAGTCAGGATTCAGGACTCTCTATCTCCAGACTTTACCCTTGATCCAGAAGCATTTCCACAGCTGCCTGTGTGACAAAAGCATGCCTTCTGCAATAACCCTAGTCACTTGCCAGGCTTGAGGTGGTGAGAGCAAGGGAAACAGGGAACTGACCCCAGTCATATCTCCAAATGGCTTTCTCTTTACCTGTTTGTAACTGTGTTTCTTACAGTTTTGTTTTGTTTGCTTGTGTGTGTGTGTGTGTGTGTGTGTATGTGTGTGTGTGTGTGTGTATAATGTGTGTATGTGTATATATGTGCATTTCAGTAAAAAGGCCAGAGGAAATTATCAAATTTGTCTGCCTTATTCTGTTGAGACAGGTTCTCAATACAGCTTGAAGCTCATGTTCTCAGCTAGGCTGACTGACTAGTGTATTTCATGGATTTCTCCCTCAGTGTTGGTATTACAGTCATGTTCAAACATGTCTGAATTTTACATGGGTGTAGGGATTTGAACTCAGGACTTCATGCTTGCACTAGAAATACTCTTAGCCACTGAATTGTTTTCCCAACCCCATTCATAACTATCTGATATCTAACAGCTGAGATAAAGAAGCTTCAGTCTGTACATGGAAATATGTTAGAAATATTATCAAAGAATATCCATGGATTTGACAGAGATCTCTGAGATGCTTCAAGGGCTTCATTTGTATTTCCTAACCAAGACATTAAAAGTTAAATTTCATAAATCTCAAAGAGACATGTCTAAAGAGTTTTGGTTGTTTTACTTTTGTTTAAATTGTCATGTATAAATAGAAAGATTTTGGGGATATAGGATGAAATCAAGTCAGGCCAAACAGATCCTGTACATGTTTCAATATATCTATTAATAGTAATAATTAATATTAATATTAACAGCATCCAAACAGCCTTGGGAACACAGTTTTGTTTTACACAACCAAAGGGTTAAGTATCATTTTCCCTAGACATGCACATGATAAGCTTACCCTTACAATGTAACTCAAATACTGTGGCTTTTCAAGCTACCTACTATGTTTGGAATGTCTAGAGCACCCAAATCACTCATTGCAAATCAATATTTGTTAGAAGTTTAATGTCAAAGATGTGGGGGCGGGGGGAGACAGAGGAGTGATGTGAAGTTGAGAACCAGAACAGCAAGAATTGCCAGAGCAACGGAAATCTGGCCATATTAAAAATAATAATAATTAACGCACTACAATTACTATTCGAGGTGATTGTCTTCTATTTTCCTAGCAGTGTTTGGATAGTTAGGAGAGCATGCTGCAAAAAACAGACCAGAAGCATGATACTTGATGCTGCTCCAGAGTGGTCCTGAAGGTTCCTGCAGGTCTAAAGCATGAGATACACTGGGATACACAGGGATCTAAGTAAGTCCTTTGCACACACTCCCTAATCCCTTAGAAAGAGCATATTCAGTTTCTCCTGAGAAGGTCCTTTGTCACCTTCACATTTACTTCTGTGCCTTTGTAGTTCTGATATATGTTGAACATCTGAGGGGTGGTGGCGTAAACAAGCATAAGCAGCATTTGGCCCATCCCACCCTGTTTACAAAGTAGAGTAGGGTGTGCTTCCCAGGGTATGGATGAAGCATACCTATGATCATGTTCTAAGTAAAAACTGGGACCCGGAGTCTCTCCTCATATCTCCCGTCCCTGATACTTGTTGGTGATGGCCCTTCTGAATGTCTTTCTTTTTATATGTGAACATTTGATTCTGTTTTCATTAAAATAAAAAACCAGGTACTGGATAGGCCATAGTGCAATGTATGGCCTTCTACGGAAGATCTTGGTCCTTTGTTTTGCTGCTCTACCTTGTATTGCTCTTGCTCCAAGTACCCTTTCCCTCACATGTAGCTCATAGTCAAGTGGCATGTTAAAGCATGTTCTTATACCAGAATGTTCCAAGGCCCTTAGGTCACAGCAAACTAAAGATCCATACAACTTGCATTTGATGAGGCAACCACTGATAAAGTGTCCCAATAGTAGGACCAGTTCCAGACAAGGTGATGCTGGCAATACTAACATGATAGAAGTAGCCAGATAAACATAGCTGGATGGTGAGGAATGCCTTCACTCCATAAGTCAATTTCTGTCTGAGGCAAATGGCAATGCCTCTAAAACATTTGCAAAATTAGTCTCTATCTTGTTGCACGAGCTGTGTAACCTGTGATAACTGCTGAATTATAAGGAGAGTTGGTTGTCCTCTTATTTCAATGTCAAGAAGCAAGATTATATTTCCCCAGACACTATTAGAATGCCCCAAAGAAGAAACCCAGTTCCCTATTTGGACGTAATCATAACCGAGAAATTCACATCTCTGGTCATTGGCTTTTCTTGTATACTAGACTCAAGGGACAACTACATATTTCTCAGGTGAATGATTTTGGGAGAGACTCGCATGTCCTGCTTTGTCTACAGTTTCCCAAAGAACTGTTTCCTTAGGGCTACAAATGTTCCCAAGCCATCTTGGTACACACTAAATCAAATAAATCCATTCAACAGGACCTGTCTGTTCTCCAAACCAGTCATGGCCTCATCGCTGTGCATAGAGCCTCATTTATGGTACTCACCAATCTGTCTTTTGACTCAGGCAGAGACACATCTGTTCCTACTGCCCTACTTGCTTTCCCTTTCAGTACCAAGATGCCTCAACAGAATCACCTATGCCAACTCCAGTATGAATTCCAATTTTTCCCAAGCACGGTGATGCATGCCCATAACTCTAGTATTCAGGAAGCTGAGGAAGGAGAGTCATGAGATCATAGCCAATCTGGGCTGTATAAAAAGGGCTTGTCTCAGAGAAATATTAACAATAATAACAGTAATAATAATTCAACATTTTTCTTGTCCAGCTAATTATCACTCACACACATACCTTTACTTCTCTTCCTTGGGGACAGCTCAAATGGCATCACAGAGGATGAGCAGCTGAGCTCATAGCTTCCTGTACTTGCCTTTGTATTTCTGGCTTCTTATGAAACTGTTTCTGCTTTGTTTCGTCTGATATCTTCTAGGGATGATCCAGTCAAGCCAGCTATGCCTAGAATCTCTGTAAATCCAGAAGCACTCCACAAAAGCATGGTACTACTATTTAATATTAATACTAAAACTGCTTTCCTAATCTCCTAACAATGTTGACTCCATGCTCAAAGACTCTGGGTCCAATACAGTGTCCCCAGGTGATAAACCAATGTACTTAAGAAAGGCTTTATTAATTTAAAAAAAGCATCTCTAGTACTGTATTATTTTCTTGTAGTACAAGAATTAATTCAGAGAAATGGAAAGATTGCTTAGGATTTCAGAATACTTGTTCTTTCAGAGGACCCAGGATCAAATTCTTACCACCCATGTCAAGTTGTTCACAGCTTTAATCCCACCTTCAGGGTATCATCAGGTCTTTAGTAGCCTCGGTCGGTACCCACATATACATGACAGATACCAACACACATGTTGAACATGTTTAATGAAAATGGCTCCAATGGACTCATATGTTTGAGTACTTGGTCCCTGGCTAGTAGAACTGTTTAGGCAGATTAGGTGGTGTGACCTTGATGGAGGAGATGTACCCTTGTTAGAACAAGTCTGTCACTGTGTCATGGTCTCTCTGCCTCCTGACACAGCTAGGTATGTAAGCTCTCACTAACGCTCCAGCGCCATGCTTGCATGCCTGCTGCTAATCTTCCCCCCACGATGATCTTGGTCAGACTAACCTTCTGAAACTGTAAATAAGCCCCCAATTAAAAACGTCCTTTCCTAAGTTTCCCTGGCCACAGTGTTTCATCACAGCAAGTTTGAGACCATCCTGAGTTATGTAGAAAGATTCTCTCCTGAAAAAAAGGGTGTGAAAGAATAAAGAAGAAGGAAAGGAAGAAATAGAAAAGAAGACAAAGAAAATACTCAATCTCATCAAATGAGATGCTTAAAAAAAAAAAAACAGTATTTTTAACAGCAAGTATATTTTTGAGAAGCCTCTTTTTCATTATTGGACAAAGCTGTGTCGGTCAAGAAATCAGATAGTATCTGTACTCTAAAGCATTCTATATTCTGAGAGTGGCAAGCAACGTTACTTTACCCTAGTCCAAACAGACAGCTGGGTCTGGAGAAGCCTGTGGTCCAGGTGTAATTGAGTAACTCTTCTGTCCACAGTCATGAACAATGCAGGAACTTCTACTTGTCAAGTGCCGCCTTGCTAGTAGATAATATGGGACAACGTTGTTGAAGATAGTATTGAAAAGCCCTCCGATAGTCCTGTCAGATATTTTTAATCCTCTACTTTACAAATCAGAGCGTGGTGCTCTGGTAGACATGCTGAGGCCCCAGGGCTAACAGATTCCCGCCTCTTCCTGTCATTCCATCCATTCCTTGTTGACTGTGCAGCCAATTAAGGTAACCCCTTGTGCCATCTTTATTTTGTCTGTCATCAGAGCTTGCCAGAACTTCAAGGACCCTGGCCAGCCAGAAAAATATATTACATTTTTTAAAATTCACACACATTTTTTTGGGCTGAAATGGAACAACCCCAATGCTCATTTTTCTTAACAATTTTTAAAGCCATTGTTCCTTCCAGATTTACACATCCTTGTGTATGTGTCTGTAATGATAGTCATCACGAGTTTTTTTATTTTAAGGCTTTATGGTATGAATTCTTAATCTGTTACGATTGGAGAAGCAGCAAAATGTTGTAGGAATTGAAAAGCACAAATGTTAATTTTCAGTCTCTTAGAGAATTGAAATTGTATGTTTATTGTATTACATAATAAGCAGATTTGAGGAAAGTATAAAGGGTAAAATGTAACACAGGAGAGTACAACCCTGTCTTTTGAAGGCAAGTTTTATTTTTAAAAAATTGTTTTTCATTTCCCCTAAATTTCATTTTCTTTAAGGTTAATTTATGGCTATCAAGTGGTACCTTGAAAATGCTGCTATCATAACCACAGGAGACAGCGAGGGTCATGGCTATGCCCACATAATGGTACCACAAAGTAGAACAACACAGCTGACCCTCTCAGGAACCAGTAGCTGACTCTCGACCAAATGCTTTATCTCTTTCACACATTAGATGGAAAGGAGAATGTCCCACAATTTTACACTGCCTGGCTGGGGCAAGGGCAGTCAGCACACACTGCACCTCCAGGCAGCTGCTGTTTTCCTCCCTGCACTTCCTTAGCTCAAGGAAGGCCATTGCCTTGGGGTTTGGATCAGCCTCACCTAGGTAACCTTTTATGGCTTAGAGCCCCATTTGTATGTATTTTTTCACTACCTTTCCCTTTCTCAGAGTAAGAACTTCCTGCTCAGCTTTCCCTGTGGCTGTCTCTGGAGAGGCAAGGGAAACAGTGGCTGGGACTGAAGACAACTGTGCAGCTCCTCTGTTTTGTTTAATCGAAACAAAACAGGAAACTAAAACGATATTCCATTCATCAAACAAAATATTTTCTGTTTAGAGGTCTGGTGTCTCCTCCTTAACCACACATAACAATAAATATATTAAGTGGCCTGCTTACTAAAGAGCATCCATGAGGTGAATGGGACCATAAATTTAAAGTCCTCCATCTGAGGAAAGACAGAAGATTCTAGAAGAGTCTTCTAAGCCTTCTACAGATGCTCATCTCTTACCCGCACAAGGAAAACCATCATGGCTGTCGGCTACAAAGAGGAACGTGGAACAGAGGCTATGCTCCCTGGAGTCAAGGGCATCATACAACTGTATCCTGTTTGTTTACTTTGGCGAGCATGAGATGACTTTACTAAATGATAATCTAAAAAGGCCCAAGGTCAGCAGTGTTAGAGTGGGGGTGGGGGAAGGAACCTTCCTGGGGCTGGAGGGAGGCTTCTTAATCTCTTTCTATTCAGCCTTTCGTTCTAGGAGCTCAGAGGCTCTTCAAAAGAACTGGCAGTATTAACAACTTGCTAAGAGAGACCAAGGCTAGTGTTCTATTATCCATGCATCAGAAGAGAGGCTACAGGGCATTTCAAAGGGGGTAAAATTTGGCTAAATAGAGAAATGGTTCCATCAGCTTCTGCAGTCTGGGCAAGTAGTAGGAGCAGTCTTTCCCTCTAAGCAACTATTGTGATTGTTGTCCTTTAAGTTTGCCAGGCTTGGTGCTCAAGTCATTGCATGTTCCCAGAATGCCTTCAAGGATTGTTGCAGATTCCAGGTGTCAAACCCAAGAGGGAAGGTATCCCTGACCCTTTCCCTAATGGCAGTGTGTGCCAGTACACAGACTTAACTAAGTCACATGCTCTGAAGGGTGACTGCTGAGAAGCTTCCCTTAGGGAAGGAGCCTCAGCCTCCGGCCAGGGAGTGTTCCCATGCAGATAGCACCAAGTCAATTGGCTGGCTTATCTTCAGCTCCCTCCAAGATTAGACCCTTAGGTCCTTGTCTCAAGATCTGACCAGGTGGAAACAGGAGACTGGACTGAATAATTTAAGGAGTGAAACATTCAGCTGAGTTATTTACTCACTGGAGCCCTAATTAAGGGCTCATTTCCAGATTAAAGCCAATTGGGCCAATCTGGAAAGCAGCCTCACAGAGAGAAGTTGACCATGTTGTTAACACTTAGAGATAGAAAAATAAAAAATTAAATTAAATTTTAAAAAATCACTACATATGAGGCAGAAGAATCACCTCGATGGCCACCAGGGAGAAAGGAGAGGACTTTGGGCCTGAGGGTGCTAGTGGCCCCAGTAAAAGGGAATGTCAAGGTGGGAATATGGGAATGGGTGGGCGGGTAGGTGGGAGGAGGAATTCCCTCACAGAGGCGGGGAGGGGGAGGGGACACGGGGTTTCCAATGAAAAGGGGAATCATCGGAAATGTAAATAAAGTATCAAAAATAAAAGAAAAAATAAATAAATAAAAAAACAAAGATTATACTTTCATATGTTTCTAAAGAACATATGTATCATGTATCTCAGGTAAAATGGGCAGGGCCAGCCTTACCTCCTCACCTGCTTGAGACTTTTGACTGCTCATCATGATATCCATTCTTAGACAAGTGATTCACATTGAGTTAAAATAGAATAAGCCAAGGCATCAAGGTCAGAGGGAAGTGGTTTCTGAGACCTATACCTCTGTGTCCTTTAAACAGACATGTGCCCCTCTACTTTATGTTAAAATCCTAGGCACGGTATGCTGTCAGTGTTAGGAGACTGATAAAATACTAAATGATGCTCTGTGAGTGTGACTAGCATCTTCATAAAAGGGGCCCAGAAAAGTCTTTCATCTCTGTCTGCCTCTCAAGGATACAAGAAGCCAGTACATTGCATCCTGGGAGAGAACCCAGAGGTCCCAGTTCTATATTTGCTTGTCTTCTCATCCTTTGATAGAAATAATTGCTTTCTCCCACATGTGACTCCTTTGTCACTAGGCAAACCAGGCCACAGTCAAGCCAGTTTCACATTACAATGCAATTTTGTAATGTCTTCCAATTAGGGCCACAACGGGAGACACCACAATGGGAAGGACAGGATTTCTCTCAAACACTACTGAAAATAACACATCTTGGTGGCCAGAGCCATGGACAGTCAAAGGTATTGGGCATTTCTACTCTGGTTAACAAAACTCAGTTGAGTTCTTGTGTTTCCTCTCAAGAAACCAGTGGGTGTGTTAAGTATATCCTCCAAACTTGCCTGTCTCCCTCAGAAAACTTGGAGACATTCTCCCAATACTGTGAAGATTTAGCGTGCCTTGGTATCCTCTCATGGGAGAAGAGACAGAAGCAAAGATTCTGTCCTTCATACTGCCATCTCTACGCCCTGCCGACTCAGTCATGATAATCTTCAAGGTGACTAGAAGAAAAGGAGGGGCTAGTGACCTCCAAGGAAAGAGCTTGGCACAAGTGGCTTGAGGGAGACTGTTGTGATGTTCAGCCATCCCCTCTCTCTGTGCATGCAGCTCCTACCACAGCTAACCTTTACACCTGGTGTTTGAGAGACAAAGGTAAGTGCCACACCTGTGTGAAGCCCCAGGCCTAGTGAGCCTAGAGAGAATGTCCATCATCGAGGGCTGTCTGCTCAGGAAAGATGATGCCTCCTGGACCCACTTAGCCCCCTGGGGGATGGGACTATTTTCCTTGCTGACTTCTTTTCCCGTGAGAAAGAAGTGATATGTGAGAAGCTGGGGGCACATGGAATTGCTTCTGCTTGAGGAAGCTGTGCTTTGGAGAATTCCTTCTAGAGTCCCAACTGGCCTGAAATACCTCAGAATGTGACTGTCCTAAAGAACCCCCTTCCTCTGTGTGAGTCTGGGTAGGCAGCACATTCATAAGAAACCACAGGGAAGCAAGTCTGTTTTTAACTTTCCTTTTCATGTTGTTTCCCTTTGACCTCCTCTCCTGCTCTTTCCATAGCCACTGTCTACCCAGAAAACCTAGTGAGTCTTCAGGGCTGACCGGACTGAGCTCATGTTTCCACGGAGTCCAGGTTCATGGTAGGCCTGTTGAACATGGTGGGCCTGTTGAACATGGCCCTGGAATGATGTGCTCTCTTGCCCTTTATTTATCAGAACCTATGATTCATAGGACCTAGTGGACTATGCTTCCAAAAAACTTTTTAGTTTTTGTTATTTTTCAGTTAGCATGCAAACTGCTTCAAAATAACATTCTCAGATAGATAGATAGATAGATAGATAGATAGATAGATAGATAGATAGATAGATAGATAGATAGATAGGCAGACAGATAATTTTACTTTGCTTAATTTTACTCTGTTAGTCTCTCTTGTCCTCCTTTACCCTTCCTGCTAATCTTCCTTCCCACAAACAATTCTTCCTGTTTCCATGTCATATATATGTGTACACACACACACACACACACACACACACACATATTCACACACAAACCCCTTTTACTTTCATATCAAATGTTCCTTTTTATTGGGGTAGGGGAGGGCATGCTTGTCCCACAGTGTGCACATAGAAGTCTGGTGACTACTCTCCAGAGTTAGTTCTCTCCTGCCACCTTGTGGGACCAGGGTTCAAATCCAGGTCATCAGGCCTGTGTCACAGGGCCTCTAACGGCTGACCCATCTCACCATCCTTATTCAGTTTTCTTTTTCCCCTTGACTCTGCATATGAAAGAAAGCATGCAGTATTTCTTTTTCTAAATATGGCTTCTTTGACTTATTTGCCTCTAATTCTATCTAGCATACAAACTGTTTCCGAATGACATTCTCGGATGGATGGATAGATAGATAGATAGATAGATAGATAGATAGATAGATAGATAGATAAATAGATAGATAGATAGATAGATGGATGGACATTTCATTTTTTACACTTGAATACAACTCTGCAATGTCTATGTGCCACATTTGCTTTATCCAGGCGTCTACTGATAGACACCCATGCTGGTTCCATATCTTTACTATAAACAGTGCTACATGAACAGGAATGCACAACTTATCTGTCTGATGTGCTGCCTCAGGTTTCTTCAGGTATATGCCTAGGAATGATATAGTTTAGTCATGTAGTCATTTTCTGTTGCTGGTGAACCTCCACACTGATTTCTATATGGCTACTCTGGTTTGCATTTCCAACAGTAGAGTATGAACGTATCTTCCCCCACACACCTGCTCCAGAATTTATTGCTGTTTTGAGATTGTTTTCAGCCGTTATGTATACAGTGGGATGAAATCTCAGTTCTGTTTGTTGGTTGATCTGTTGTTTGGGGGCAAGGTCATCCATAGCACAGAATGGCTTAGAGGGTAGTATGTAGACTGTAGACCAGGCTAGCCTCAAACTCTCCCTGATGCTCCTGCTTGTTTCTCCTAATTGTTGTGAACACACATGTATGCCAACAAACTGAGCTTCGTGGCAGCTTTCTGAAGATTTCTTTTTAGATTTATTTATTTTATTTTTATATGTATGAATGTTTGCCTAAATGTATGTACATGTATATGTGTGTGCTACATATGTGCCTGGTACTTGCAGAGGTCAGAAGAGGGTGTCAGGTCTCCTGGAACTGGAGTTAGAGATGGTCGTGAACCATTATGTGGAAGCTGAAAACTATACCTGAGTCTTTCAAAAGCATATGCATGCTCATAACTGCTAAGATCTCCACAGCCTCAATGTAGCTTCAATTTACATTTTTCTATGGCTAAGGATGTTGAACAATTTTATATGTATTTATTGGCTATTTTATTTCTTTTGAAAACTGTTTTTCTAATTCATCTGTCCATTCATTGATTGATTTTGTCTTTTGTAATTTTGAGGCAGGGTTAAAGTTTTTTAATTCCTTCTATATTTTAGATGTATGAAGATTTATAATTGGCAAGGATTTTCTCCCAAAGATCCTGAAAAATTAATGTTTTCCCTCAAAATTCACTTTAATTGTTTTGCTTAAAGCTTGCTAAAATCTAGCTTTCCCTGAACCACAAGCTGTAGTACAGGAAACTATCTGAATCAAAAAGTGTTCTCGTGATTTTCATTAAGGGATTGTCTTGAGTTCCCTGTCCCCATAGTGAGTGCTGATAACAATCCTCCATACCTTAGCACGCAAGTCAATCATTAACAACGGGCTGTACTTTTCACTGGGTTGTAAAGAATGAGAAGTCAGAGCTCCAGAAATCTCCTTTCTTGGGGTAGGTAGTGGAGCGAAGAGTGTCACTTGCCTGTAAGCTTCATTCCCAATATGTAGCAGGCTGCAGTCCGACACGCAGGGGACATGTCCGAACACAGAGTCACAGGTAAGGAATATGGCTCCATTTCTGTTTCTCTATCCTTTCTGATTCTTTCTTCTCACCTTTCCAATGTGTGGACTAAACGTGAACACGGGCAAGGTGTGATTACAGTATCAGTGGGGGAAAGGGAGCTCTATGGATTTGACCTATGTTTTAACAAGAGATGGGCATTGTAACTGTTAACTTACAAAACCAAGCCAAGATACAGCTGACTCCTTCAAGACTCGGAGTTCCTGAGAGAAAATGTGGGTCAGTTACAGGAGCAAAGATCAGTGCAACAGCACTGGTCACATGACAGGCCAGTCCTTAGGGAGGATAAAGATGAATTAGTGTGGACTTGGGAACATCTCCAGATCCGACTCAAAAGCAAAGAGAGGTTAGATGGTAAATTTGAAAGAATTACCACAAACTGTACCAAAGGAAGGTCTGGGTGAGTTACGCTTATTTCTCCTTTTAGACAGATTTTGGGTTTGTTTGTTTGTTTGTTTGTTTGTTTTGCAATAGTCTGTTTTAAAATAAATTTGTCTTCTTTAGAAAGCTTCCAGATACTCTTGTCTCTCAATGACTTTCTTCTGCTATTACATGTGGCATTCTTGTGACACATTTATGATGATGAACCAGCATTAACATACCACTATTTACTTAAACCTTTACTTCGTTTACATTAGGGTTGAGCGTTTGTCTCAGATATTTTACAGGTTTTAAAAAATGCATAATGACACATCACTGACTTATACAAAATAGTTCTATGATCCCAAAAGTCCTATGTTCTACCCAGTCCTCTTTCCCTACTCCCCTGCCAAACCCCTAAAAACCACTGACTATTTTTCCTGACTCCATGGCTTTACCTGTTCTAAAGTGTCACATGGCTGGAATTAAGCAGAATGTGGTCTTCCCAGACTGGCTTGAGTTAGTAATATGCTTTTGAGTTTTCTCTGCGTCTTTCTATAGTTCAATAGCAAATCCCTCTTTATCAGTGAGTGACATATGATTGTGTGGATAGACGACAGCAAATGAATCCATTTGGGAGAATGTTTTAGCATGGTAGAAAACAGAAACAGCCTAGTCTACAGAGTGAGTTCCAGGACAGTCAGGGCTATACAGAGAAACCCTGTCTCGAAGAAACCAAAAAAAGAAAAAAAAAAAAAAAAAGAAAGAAAGAAAAAGAAAGCAGAAACAACAAAAGGAATGAGTTGGAAAGTAGCAATAATATAGACATAATAGAAGCAAGAAGAGCAGAGATTCTAAGGAATAGAAAAACTAGCAAGAAAGCTGAGTACAGATGTCTAAGCTGGAATAAAAAGAGCTCTGGTTTTAGAGAGGTCAAAGGTCATAGAGTAGAGCCAGCTCTTGTCTAAGAGCTTGTCTATGGAATGGGAGACACGTTACCTTCCCCCTGAGAGCCCAGCACATGGTAGGCACCCCATAATATTTTTTGAACCAAGTAAACTCCAAGACTTTTTGTAAAAGGAAGCTTTCCTGAGACACTAGCTTACTGGCTCAGAAGCCCTATGCAAGCCATCGCAGGCAAGACGTAGCTGTTGGTCAGATGAGCCTTTGCATGCCATGGGATAAGACCATATTCCCTTGATAACCTTTGTTTGACCTTGGCTTATGAAATGCATGAGTGTAAGCAAAGAACTCATGTTTCAACCTAATCACAGAAGTAGCCCAAACAATTTCTATGCAACAGCAACAACAACAACAACAACAAAGACTAAGAGAAGAAAATGAATCAGCTATGCCTTCAAATGTTCACCACATCCTAGAGCAGAGAACAGTATCAGTAGCATACATGCAGTGATGTGGGGATGATCTGAGGGGATGCAGCTTACAGTACGGCTGTGTAGCTGTCCAGGGAAACTGATGGGCCAGCTGGGATTTGCAGAACCCAAAGAAACCTGCAAGTGTTGATTTTTCTAATCCAGGGGTGGTGCCATGCAAAAAATCTGATCACCAGCCATTGCACTGGTTCCAAATCACCTACTTAAAACCAGGTTCTCTGCCAGAGCATAGCATTGGTATTCCTTGATACTCAGATTACCTTCTTACTGTGTGATGAAAATGGGGAGTTGGCCAGGCATGAAGGTAAGACCTTGTGCTTCGGAGCTGTTCATGTCCTCTGCTCAGTTTTCTTACACACTCAGCACAGGCTAGAGAACACCTGAGGATTTTCTACAAGATAATAAATCTGGGAACTGCTTTGCCCAAAGACTATTCTGTAGAGTGGAGCTCATCCACAGACTTACAACTTATTCCTTGTCTCTATGTATGCTTACATAACAAGAGGGCTTGACTATCATTGTAGACAGTTAAAGGGTGTATTTGGAGGCATTGGTATAAGCAAGGTGTAGCTCTCTGTCTCACTCAAAGTCCCTGGATGGGAGTAGTCTATGTGAAGGACAGCCTAGACTGATTCTGTGTGCACCTGCTGACCTAGAGAGCTTCAAACCATGGGGCAATAGAAACAGCTCAAGCAAATTCCCAGAAATGGGAAATGAGTAGAGAACAATCAGACTCAGATTCCAACATAGCATCACCTTGAGGAGCAGCTGCCTCTTCTAACATATCAGAGTTTCTAGCCACTTCTACTTGACTGGCTGGGCTCTAGAGCCCAGGGACATAGGGTCCCTGAGGCAGGAGCAAGCAGTCCCTAGGCTAAAGCTGCAGCTCAGCGACAATGCACTTTTCTAGCTTGTACGAAGCACCAGACTCATTTCCAGAACCTGGGGGAAGTCTAGACCCCCAATTTAAAAAAAAAATTGATGATTTCATACATCTATATGATGATTTTTTTTTTTGTCATTTTCACATGAGCACACATTTCCCTCTTGTCTGTCCCTTCTCCTCCTGGAATTTTTCTCAACTAGGGTCCTACTTTCATGTCCCCTTTTTCTGTGTATATGATGCTAGATGACTTACTCCAAATTTTTCTGTGAGAAATGTACATCTACATCAGAGACTTTGTTTTCAAGGAACTAACCAAACGCAATGTCCATCTTACTTCCTTGGTCATTCGCATTTTCTTTTATGTCTAGAAGACAATAGTCATGAAACTCTAGGGTCAAGTCCAGCATTTGGTACCAGGGGAGAGGAAGAGAGGGCAAGGTGCTGTGTCCTGGGATTGTGGCTTATTCTCCAGACAAACCTTCTCCATGGTCTTCCCATCCACATCTTCTCTGTGACTTTTCAGATCCCTTCCTAGACCTCATTCTTCTGACTTTATTTCATGCCCTTCTGTCTATTTTGCCTGTTATTACTCAGCTGCAGACACAGGAGACATTTATGTATCTCTTGACAGTGTAGGGCTCAGGATTCTCCAAGGGACGTGGAGAGGGTACAAAGAGGAGAGCACAAGGCAAAGAATGTCACAAGATGGACACAATCTTTTCCACAGGAGCCCTTCATTTTTAGGAGCATTAAAGGACAGACACTCGGGCAGAAAGTAATACAATGTCCTTAGTATTTATAAAGTTAAACTCTGGGCCTTTTGACTATCCATATGTTCTCTCCATATAGGTTAATCAACCACCAATAATATAACAGGATAGGCCTTGGAGATGCAAAGGCGGCTAAAGTAGCCCTTGTTCCCAAGGAGCTAGTGGGTGAGATTGGCTCATGGGCCCATAATGGTGGCAAAAAGTGTGGTGACCTGGGACCACATCACAGAAACTTGTAATGAAGTCTTCTCAAGAGGTCCTGGGACCACACTGTGATAGCTGGTAGAGCTCCTCGGTACCAAACTGAAAGATGGAGCTGAGAGGAAGATGTCTGTGGGGAGCATTATCCTGGAAAGAGAAGCCCCAGAGATCAGAGAACAGAAACAGGAAACACAGTGGTGCCAGAAGACTGCAGGTCAAATAAAGGAAATTGTGATGTTTGTCCAGGGGAGAAGTGAGACTTGAGCAGAGGCAGGGCCAGCCCTCTGGATGGACTTCAGCCACGCAAGAAGATCGAGACTAAGGAAAACTATCAGAGCCCTGCAAATAGAAGAGGGATGGAGGGAGATATGCATTTGCAGGAGGAAAGGTCTGGATGAAATGTGAAGAACAGTTTAAAAGAGACAAGATAGAAGAATGTGGAAAACTCATGAAAGGCTGTTGAAGTGAAGTGACTTGAAAACAGTGTTCCTAGGAAGTCTCTGTCTGCACCTGTCACCTCAGGGTTCCTGATGACCAGTGAGAAAGATTTTCTTGAAAGAGCTCGTTCACTAATCACATCACTTCTGTGGTATCAGCAACTATCATGGCTTTATCTTACATCGCCAGCACTATCATGTAAATATTCCTTCCTGATAAGGGCCAGCCTCCCTCTGCATTTGCCAGTCACTAGGCTCAGGGACACGGCTACCTGGCATTTTCACTGCCTCTGTAAAGAGTTTTCGCTTTGATTATAAGTAGACATGCAATTGCCTTGATGCTTGTTCTAGCACCGAGAAAGAGAATAACTACCAGGAAAACTCTTTTTGTGTGTTTATCTCGTACTGCAGTGTTGTCAGTTAGGGTCCATTTCAAACCTAAGGCTGTTCAAGTCAAAGTAGAATTAGTTTTAAATGCTGTCTTTAAAGAAGGAGTGTGTTAGAGGAAATTGCTTGACACTCATTAGTGAGAGACATGAGGGCAGCACTCAGTTGCTGTGACTCCGTCTAAAATATCCTCTCTACTAGTTTGCTGGGTCTGCCATAGCAAAGCCTAGCAAACTGAGGGATCTCAAATGACAGAAAGATATTGCAGTTTGGAGGCCAGGTAATCAAGGTAACAAGATGGGCTCTCTTCTGAGGTCTGTGAGGAAGAATCTATTCCATGTTTTTCTCTCCGTTCCTAGTGGGAATCTGTTGCATTCCCTAGCCCATAGAAAGATTACCTTTGCCTCTTTTTTCATGCTGACATGGTTCTCTCTGTCTCTCTATCTCTCTGTGTGTGTGTGTCTGTCTCTGTCTCTCTCTGTGTCTCCGTGTTTCTCTCTTTGTCTCACTCTGTGTATGTTTGTGTTTCTGTCTCTCCCTGTCTCTATCTCTCTGTTTCTGTTTCTCTCCCTCTCTCTCTCTCTCTCTCTCTCTCTCTCTCTCTCTCTCTCTCAGGGGAGGTGCATCTTTGTCAGTAAAAACCCATATGTCTAGACCTAGCTATGCCATTTTAGTAAGTTAGATCGAAGCAAAGCCCATTATAATGGGCTCCTCTTAGCTGCTTCCATCTGCAATGACCTTATTTCTAAATAAGATCCAATTCGGAGACATCAATTATGCAGATTTCAACATAAGAATTTGTTGTACATTGACACATACAGTTCAGTCCAAATACCATCTATGTGATTTCAAAATTAAATAAGTTATTTTCCATTTAAAAAGAAAAACCTTGAAGATCTCTCCATTTTCTGATGTTTTCTTCAATTTCTTCCTTGAAAGACTTGAAGTTCTTGTCATACAGATCTTTCACTTGTTTGGTTAGAGTTACCTCAAGATATTTTATATTATTTGTGACTACTGTGAAGGGCATTGTTTCTCTAATTTCTTTCTCAGCCCATTTATCATTTGTATAAAGGAAGGCTACTGATTTGTTTGAGTTAATTTTATATCCAGCCATGTTGCTAAAGTTGTTTATCACCTGTAGAAGTTCTCGGGTTGAATTTTTGGGGTCACTTATGTATACTATCATATCATGTACAAATAGTGATACCTTGACTTCTTCTTTACCAATTTGTATTGCCTTGATTTTTTTTTTTCTTGTCATATTGCTCTAGCTAGAACTTGGAGTACTATAAGTAGGGATAGAGTGGGCATCCTTCTCTTGTCCCTAGTTTTAGTGGGATTGCTTCAAGTATCCCTCCATTTAATTTGATACTAGCTATTGGTTTGCTGTATAATGGTATGGGCCTTGAATTCCTGATCTCTCCAATACTTTTAACATGAAGGGGTGTTGTATTTTGTCAAATACTTTTTCAGCATCTAATGAGATGACCATGTGATTTTTTTTCTTTGAGTTTGTTTATATAGTGGATTATGTTAATGGATTTTCATATATTGAACCAACCTTCCATCCCTGGGATGAAGCCTACTTGATCATGGTGAGTAATGGTTTTGGTTCTTGGATTCTGTTTGCAAGAATTTTTTTGAGTATTTTTACATTGACATTCATAAGGGAAATTGGTCTGAAGTTCTCTTTTTTGTTGGGTCTTTGTGTGGTTTAGATATCAGAGTAATTGTGGCTTCATAGAACAAATTAGGTAGTGTTCCTTCTGTTTCTATTTTATGGAATAGTTTGAGGGGTGTTGGTATTAGCTCTTCTTTGAAGGTCTGGTAGAATTCTGCACTAAAGCCATCTGACCCTGGGCTTTTTTTGGTTGGGAGGTTTTTAAAGACTTCTTCTATTTCCTTAGAGGATATGGGCCTATTTAGATAGTTTACCTGCTCTTGATTTAACTTTGGTACATGGTATCTGTCTCAAAAAAGATCATCCATTTCATCTATATTTTCCAGTTTTGTTGAGTATAGTCATTTGTAGTAGGATCTGATTTTTTTTTTAATTCCCTCAGTTTCTATTGTTATGTATCCCTTTTCATTTCTGATTTTGTTAATTTGGGTACTGTCTCTGTGCCCTTTAGTTAGTTTGGCTAAGGGTTTATCTATGTTGTTGATTTTCTCAAAGAACCAGCTCCTGGTTTTGTTGATTCTTTGTATAGTTCTTTTTGTTTCTACTTGGTTGATTTCAGCCCTGAGTTTGATTATTTCCTGCCTTCTACTCCTCTTGAGTGTGTTTGCTTCTTTTGTTCTAGGGCTTTCAGGGTCCTGTTAAGTTGTTAGTGTAGGATCTCTCTAATTTCTTTACCAGGGTACCTAGTGCTATGAATTTTCCTCTTAGCACTGCTTTCACTGTGTCCCATAAATTTGGGTATGTTATATCCTCATTTTCATTGAATTCCAGGATGTCTTTAATTTCTTCTTTTATGTCTTCCCTGGCCAAGTTATCATTGAGTAGAGAGTTGTTCAGTTTCTACGGGTATATGAGTTTTTCTATTGTTTTTGTTGTTGTTGTTGTTGTTGTTGTTGTTGTTGTTATTTAAGCCTTAATCCATGGTGATCTGATAGGATGCAAGGGATTATTTCAATCTTCTTGATGAGATTTTTTTTTGAATGATTATTTGGTCAACTTTGGAGAAGGTACCATGAGGTGCTGAAAAGAAGGTATATTCTTTTGGTTTAGAGTAAAATGTTCTGTAAATATCTGTTAAATCCATTTGTTTAACAACCTCTTATCAGCTTCACTGTGTCTCTGTTTAGTTTCTGTTTCAATGACCTGTTCATTAGTGAGAGTGGGGTGTTGAAGTTTCCCAGTATTATTTTGGAGGGTTCAATGTGTGTTTTGAGCTTTAGTAAAGTTTCTTTTATGAGTGTGGGTGCCAGGATAAGAGAGTATGTTGAGATACAACTGGTTTACAGTTGTCACTGAGAGCTTGTAGTTTGGGTGAGCTGAGTCAGAGCCTATGAAATGAAGGCATTCTGAGACACCCAGACAATCAATCATTCAACACTTAAGCCTTGTCCATATGTGCCTTTATAGGACCACCATACTGAGTCTTAGAATGTCCCTTCAATGTGTCCTGGATAGGATGAACACAGGCTGCCTAGGGGAGTAGCTGACGTGAATCAAAGTGTTTACTCACCCCAGATCACATCAGAATCAGCCTTTGTAAAAATAAATAAGGTATGTTGATTTTCTGTGCAGATGGTTAAACAATCTGGTGGGCCAAAATGAGTTCCAGGAATAAGGAATATCAGAGGGCAAAGCTGCTGAAGATAGCAAGAGCTGCACCTGGACAATTTTGTGGCATAGTCCCTGGCAGCTGTGCGTGGCTCTTCCAGGGGACTTCAGTGCCAAGAGAATAAGAACACTTGCCTGGCAAAGAGAGAAGCTGACTCAAGGGCGCAAAGTCAAGCTGAGCTGAATTCTAGGGAAACGTAGAAGAGTAATCATCCAGAGAGGGGCTCTGATGGAGCTCCCTAGCCATTGACTGCTCTTTTTAGAAGTCTGGACTCCCTGACCTCCAAGGCTTCTCAAGGTATGGAGTTCTCTTCCTCTGGAATTCCTCTATCTACTTACACTGATGCTCAGGGAGATTTCTGATTTGAGCTGGAAAATACTGCTTGGGAAGGCAAGAATGCCCTGATTCTGTTGTCCTAAAGCAGTATGACCTTGGAAAAGTAGCTAAACTTTTCTGGACTCAATGTCTTTCTTCATTTTCTGAGAGGCTTGGAGTGCTAGAAATCATGGGCTCTTCTGGGTGAAATGATTCTTAGAAACCTAGCCCAGTTTTGTGGCTGAAGAAACTAATGCTGAATTGAGAGATGTAGTTATTGTCATGAAACTAATCTATTAAAGGCAAGGTACCTAAACTTGAATATCTTCATTCTCATCAAGAACAAATTCCACAAAGGCCCTTGGTGCCAGAAGCCTACATTTGTTCCTCCTGAGAATCCTTTGAAATACATATTCTTATGCCTGTTTCAGACTTGTGCAAACTGGTTTCCCCCATGGCTTCCAGCTGTTGAGTAAAAAGTCAGAACCTTACATGTCAGCCACATTTCCTGCACCTCTATTTACCCTCCTGCAGTCTTGGATGCAAGTCTCCATAGGTTCCCTCTTTCTAACTGGCTTCAAGCTGAGTAGAAGCAAGGATCTGATTGTTGTGAGTGGGCAGGCTCATCAGAGGGTACAGATCGACAGGCAAGAATACTTATTCCGAGTTTCCCCAGGGAGACTCCTATCCAATGCATGAAAGATATTACTATGTAAGAATTGTTTTATGATCTGATACCAGGAATTTAAATGATCTATCTGATGTGGAATAGAATGCAGGGATATGGTAGCACAGGTTAGGTGGGAGCTAACTGGATATTCTGCAGTGATTGGCTTCTCCTTGCTCAGCATCCTCCACCTGCCATCCCTGTCTTATCTTTGGCTTAGAGAGCTAGATGCATCAAAGTGCAGGATCCCTGATCAGCAGCATCACCTCTCAAAATCTAAGAGAGAAGTTGTCTTCTCTGGTTAAACTGAGATCTTAGCAAGGTATTGACATCTCCTCTGGGTGATACGTTACAACTTCCAGGGTGATCTGACTTTTATGTTGCAGTTAGATGGTTTGGTGTCAGCAACATATTGTAGCTTACTTTGAGGATAAGTTAAATTATTGATCCCCATTTCTCTCCCTGAACCTGAACCAATTTGCCAAGACTACCTAATCAAGCCCCAGGCAGTCTCCTGTTTCCATCTCCCCAGCCCTAAGACCAAAGGCATGTGCCCCTAACCTGGGTTTATCGATGGATGCTGCAAATGCAGAACTCAGGTCCTCTTGCTTTGTGTAGTAGTCACATTACAAATGAATCTGTCTCCCAGCTCATAATTATTTTGTTCTTTCAAATATCATCCAAATTTATCTGTGATAGTATAAATGAGTGAGTTACCATCCCCTTTCTCACACTAAGCCTTTGAAATCCAAGATCAATTTCATACTAACAGTGTGCCCTTCAATAATGCCGGTTATATGTCAGATGGAGTCTGCTGACATCCAGGACAGCACACTGTTACAGGGATATTTGAGCTCTATGGTATCTAAGGTATCTTTCAACCCAGATCTTTGATGTGTCAGAGAGCAGTGACATGGTTGGAAACACTCATTTTGCTTTGGGGATCCCGGGCAGAAATGAGCAGGAAAGTAGCGACTGTTCCCTGTCCAGCCATCCCTTCCCAGAAGCATCAATGATTCCATCTCAGGCAGCTTTCCAGACTGCTCTAGTCCCTTGACAGGCCTCCAATGCTAGTTCTCAGCAGTGAGCATATAAGACACCTGCCTTCTCTTGGTAGAATTCCAGTGTTAATTATTAACAAACATATCCACAGTGCACCACAGCAAGATGTCACTATAAGGCTACCAAGTTTCCTAGAACATGTCCAAAAGGACTTTGTTCCCACTAGGTCCCTACTCTGAGTCCAGAACAGTGTATACACAAACAATGGGGGTGGTGTTTTTATTAGAAGAACTCCAAGCTACTAATCCTGGAGAGCACATTTGGAAGCTTTCTCTAGGAAAGTGTATCTTCCTATTTGACCCTCAACCAGACAGGTGTTCGGGAAGAAGAAAGTCACAGTACCTAAGAAGGAACTGGAGTAGCCTTCCATGACCTCTGGCATATTTAAAGATAATTTTGCCCATTGCATGCAACAACTGTAATGGAGGGTAAGCTTTCTGGAGACTTGATTTGCTAATGAGATAGACAAAAAAGAGGGAAATTCACACACCCTGGCTTTTAGAGTGGAAGGGATGTGGGAATTTTGTCCCATCCCAGAATATGCATGAGGCCTCTGAAGTGCAGACAAGGGTGGATGGAGCCTAGAGAGCAAAGCTAACAAGTGCAGATTGCTTTCTACCCAAGGAGAGCTGGATACCTAAACCTTCACTTCTCTAAAGTCTCTCTAGGAGTTCCTTCAAATTTTGTTTATGTGAAACAAAACTTTTCCCAATGATGTAATGTGACTTTGGCCTAAATATTATCAATCTAAATTAGGATTCATTTGTTGGGTAGTTACTATCTGTGTGGCCCCAGCTACCTCAACAGCTACTCCATTTCCACAAGTGCAGAGCCCTGTGACTCACTTGGGATGGGAGTGAGGATTCTTGCCTTATTAGGAAGATTGGATAAGCACAGTCAAGGTTCTTAGACATTTCTTACACCAGGCCCGTGAGTCCTGCCTCTGCTCAGGTAGCATCATGGCCTGAAGACAATAAGGTCCAGGCAAGGTCGTTCTCCCAGGCAAAGACAATATATCCAAGTGTCTAAGTAATGAGATGGGTACCAGAATCTTGCCAAATCTGGCCATCCTAGTCCACCCGGGTTGTTGGTTTGGTTTTATCTTCTAATTAAAACAAATGCTCTTCTGGAGAAAAAAAAATTTGATTAGCTGACAATCTGACAATTATCAGGACTTCAATATTGTCACCAGTATTTAAAAGACCAAAGTGTTATGAGCGAGGGCACACAAACATACAAAGGTCAAGTTGCTGACGCCTTAGGACTCGGTCCATAAAGTCAGATAGCCATTTGTCACCTAGACTTAAACATTATTGACTTAATTTTCTAATACAAATACTACAGAATTCAGGTCATTTGGAGACTGCCATCTTTCAGTTGGGAAACATTATTTTGAAAATTCGTCAGTCCAGAAGTTGAAGTTCTTCAAAACCCATGTTTCTTGCTGTCTGCAGACAAAAATTATTCCATAATCCTGAGGTTGCAACACTGTTCAGTAATGGACTGTCAACCTAAAGCAAAGCTATCATATGCTAATATGTATGTATATGGCCAATCCAGGCAAACTAATTCACTTATTCCCTGTGGCTTTTCCCCCAATAAGAACACAAGAGGGAGTAGGGAACACATCTGCATCCTGAAGACTCTGTTTGCTATGGCCTGGAGCTCCTCGGACTTGGTGAAATTAAATGAAGACAATATGTTGATATCCTCTAGAGGGAGACCTGGGCCTAGAATCAGAATGCTCTCTGGTCATAAGAGGCATGCTGTGGGCTAGTAAGCTTGAGTAGAGGACATGAAGCTTAATACCAGGGCTTATTAAAAAGCCTTTTATTGGTGGTGTACCTCTAACAAGGTACATTTGGCAACTTAAAGTGTGTCCAATGAAGGGCTCCTAGGAAACAGACTGAGGAGCCTAGAAACTCTGAGGAGAAGTTAGGATGTTTCCTCCAGAGAAACTGGATGCCTAGCTATTATTTAAAGGCCAGTCCTATAGAACAGGTCTTCTTTGTTCCAAATAATAAAAATAGGAGTTAGGCCAAGAAGACTGTCGCAAGTTATTCTCTTACTTCTATATGCATCATGCACACTGTCTCACACACATATATACACACGCACACACATGCATACATGTACAAATGTGTGTGTGTGTGCACATATACAATGAATAAATAAGTAAGCAAATAATTTTAAAGAACATAATTTAAGTCTGAGTAGTGAACTGAATGAAGATTACAAGGAGGAGATCCTGGGTTCCTTAAGTTGCCTGCTCTTTAAGGTGCTGCTTTTCTTGGAGAATGATGGAGAACAGGGGCACCAGCCATGGAGTTGATGGGGCACTAAAGAGCCTGTTAGAGGCTAAGAGGCTCATTTGTGGATTTTAAATGGATGAACAAACAGTGGCTTTATGGTCTTGGTGTCTACAAACTGTGATGTTCTACTTTAGCCATCTACTTTAAAAATAAAACTAAAAATAAAATCAAGCTCCATGGGCCTGACCCCAGCCACCTAGCCTGTCTATTATTATTATCTTTGTTCGGCTCATGCTTAGCCAGTCATTTTGTGAGACTTTAAGGGTGGAACTTCTGAAATTACTAGGAAACACAATCTCACAGCAAACTCCCTGATCCTCTGGCTCTGACGATCTTTCTGCCTCTGTTCCACAATGATCCCTGAGCCTTAGATGTAGGAGTTGTTTTGTAGATTAGGACTGGGTTCCCCCATACATTTTTATTGGTTATAGTTTGCTGTGAGGGTCTCGTCTGTTGTAAAGAGAAGTTTCCTCAGTGAGGGAAGAGCTCAGGGGTGAGCACTATGCTTTATCTGTGAGTGTAAGGATTCTAGTTAGGAACTATGCTGGTTTAGCAACGTGATACTTCTAGATTCTTCTCCATGACTTCACTAGCCCTTGGTAGCTGGCTAGGTTCCCAGTACCAGGCATGGTTTTCCTCATGTCCCGTGGGTCTTCAGGCCTATTAGAGAACAGTTGATTACCACCAAGGTATATGTGCCACTACTACTGAACCCTTTGTATTACCACGCCATGCTGGTTATAGTGATATAGCTATATATAATATATATGTATATTATATATATTACATATATGTGCTATATATGTGTGTGTGTATGTGTTTATATATATTCATAGACATATGTGTATGTGTGTGGGTGTCTTATAGTACATGGGTGTCATAGACCTATTGGCTGCTTCTCTCCTTTGGAAGCTTGCATGGCGCCTTCTCATACCATGAAATCTAGTATTCAAGGAAGAGGCTTTCAGGTCAGTTCCAGCTTGGGAGCCTCTGGCGCTATATCTGAACTGTTTGGTGTCTTCAGCATTAAGAACAGAATATTAGGAAGGAATATTGTAAGTATGCTTTTTACAAGCCAATGAGTCACAATAAGCAGAACCAGGATGTGACTAAGAACATGAACTGTGGAGGCTAAGGGTTCAAACCCCATGTCTTCTCTTATCAGATTCTGAGGATGTGGAGCAGTTACATAATTTACTTAAGACTTTCCTTTTGTGTGGAGATAGAAATGATAATGCTTACCCCTGCTGTTATCACTAGGTTTTAATCAATTAGTGTACCTGCAACTATTTTTGATGCATAATAAACACTCAATATGTGCTGGAGATGATTCTCATAGAAGAAAAAGCAACTTTTATTTCTTAAGTCAATGCGAGAATTTAAAATATGCCAGCTTGCAAATACAGAGAAAATGTCTCTTTTGCATTGTGATTTAATGAAAGGAAAATTAAATGCAGTTGAATTTTTATTCTAATTAGGACACAGTTCAAAAGTGACAAGCCCGGTTGGTCTAGGGAATGACCACTATTCCTATGGCATAAAGGAAAACTAAATCAAGTACAGTGTAGGTTTTTGGCCATGAAGCTCAGAGAGTAAGATTTCTGGAATTCCCATCATTCTATGTGGCTCTTATAGCTTTTTCCCCAAGAAAAGTAAACATCAAGGCCGTGTGCAGAGGTGCTGCCACCCCAGTGTTCACAGCTGTTGGATGACCTCAATCCCCTACCCTAAGCTTTTTTGTCTCATCATGAGACAGGCCTATGTAACCAGGGGAAACAGGAGAGAAAAAGATACAAAGGGGACAAAATGTCTCTCCTTGAGTACTGCTTGTTGATACTGAGGTTGGGGGTCTCTGAGCCATTTATTCCTCCTTTGGATCTTTGGGTCACTCAGGCCCTGAACTCTACACATCTGGCAGCTAACAAAAGGAAAGGGAGAAAGATCAGGAATGTCCTTCTCAAGGCACATAGTGACTCTTGGGAGACTTCCTGTTCCTTTATGAAATTACTTAGATCAGTGGGAGAAAAGCAACAGACTGCTGCTGTCAATCAAAGTGGTTTCCACTCCTAGGAGGGGCACCAGTTTGTTTCTTTGTGAAATATAGAAATATAGCAGCTTTGTCCCAACTCTAAGCAACCAATTGTGTGGCAGAACAGCTTGGTTTTCACATCCTAGGTCGATACTCTGGCCCCACAGACAACTCCAATTAGTCTCCTTGGAAACAGAATGATGGCAAGAATGAACAGTTATGCTGATGTCATCATTCTGGATGATCCATAAGATCAGCGTTATTTTAAAATGCTAACAATTATATGTTTTGTGGTCATGCTCCAGGGTAGGAGTCAGTACATGGGAAATACATGCTAATCATCCGCACATAACTGAGCAAGTCTGGGGAGAATTATAAAGGGTGGGTGACGCTCTGAGGGAATGTGTATTATTTACAACGATATCTCCATGTCAAGACCCGATGTGTCAGACCCACGGGAAATCAGCAAAACCTCCCCATACAGGTCAGGCTCAGAATTGGCAAAGCCTTCCTCTGGTCCGAGTATGACTATTGACAGTGTGTGCAAGCATGGTTGTTCGCTAACAATTCACCAGTATGTGCAAAATCTAGCAACTGCAGCTCCCCACCCCCACCCCCACCCCCCACACACAGATGCTTACTGCCTGAGATAGTTCAGCCTCCTCTGGAGACTAGCTAACCATCCCCTGTCTTGTAAATAACAAACACACTTAGATTCCAGGGTGCTCCAGGAAATGGTCCCCTCCATTAAAAGGAACGTAACTGACCCAACCCCGGGTACATGTGTCTGTGTCTCTCCTTTCCTCATTCCTGCACTGCTCAGTCAGGTCAAATCCAAAGCTGCACTCGAAACACAGGGCATCCCTAGCACCATGGGCTTAAGCACCTGGCGTAGGATTCCAATCGTCAAATTATTTTTTTGTTGTTTTAAACTTTATTTTTTGATTATTTACATTTCCAATGTTTCCCCCTTTCCAGGTCTCCTCTTTGGAAACCCCCTATCCCCTCCCCCTCCCCGCCTCTATGAGGGTATTCCCCCTCCCACCCACCCGCCCACCCACTCCTGTATTCCCACCTTGACATTCCCCTTCACTGGGGCCTCTAACACCCTCAGGCCCAAGGGCCTCTCCTTCCCCTGATGGCCAACAAGGCCCTCCTCTGCCACATATGTGGTCCGAGCCATGGGTCCCTCAATGTGTATTCTTTGGTTGGTGGTCCAGCCTCCAGGAGCACCGGGAGAGGGGAGTCAGGCCAGTTGACACTGTTGCTCCCTCCATGGGGCTACAGACTCCCTCAGCTCCTTCAGTCCCTTCTCCAACTCCTCCATCCGGGACCTCACTCTCAGTCCAGCAGTTACTGTACAGTGAAACTTGGGTATTCCGAACTTTTGGGCTAATATCCGCTTATCAGTGATTACATACCCTGTACGTTCTTTTGTGACTGAGTTATCTCACTCAGGATGATATTTTTAAGTTCCATTCATTTGCCTGCGAATTTCATGAAGTCATTGTTTTCAATAGCTGAGTAGTAGTACTCCATTGTGTAAATGTACAACATTTTCTGTATCCATTCCTCTGCTGAGAGACATCTGGGTTG
>CM052716.1:25369636-25411024 GCA_028551405.1 Uromys caudimaculatus | reverse complement strand
CTCAGCCCTATGAATTTCCTCAGTTGAGAATTCTCTGTTTAGCTCTGTTCCCCGTTTTTTGATAGGGTTATTTGGTTTTCTGGAATCTAACTTCTTGAGTTCTTTGTATATATTGGATATTAGCCCTCTATCGGACGTAGGTTTGGTAAAGATCTTTTCCCAATCTGTTGGTTGCCGTTTTGTCCTATTGACAGTGTCCTTTGCCTTACAGAAACTTTGCAATTTCATGAGGTCCCATTTGTCTATTCTTGATCTTAGAGCATAAGCCATTGGTGTTCTGTTCAGGAACTTTTCCCCTGTACCCAGGTGTTTGAGACTTTTCCCCACTTTCTCTTCTATTAGATTCAGTGTATCTGGTTTTTATGTGGAGGTCTTTGATCCACTTGGACTTGAGCTTTGTACAGGGAGATAGGAATGGATCAGTTCTCATTTTTCTACATGAAGACTGCCAGTTGAACCAGCACCATTTGTTAAAAATGCTGTCTTTTTTCCACTGGGTGGTTTTAGCTCCTTTGTTGAAAATCAAGTGACTGTAGGTGTGTGGGTTCATTTCTGGGTCTTCAATTCTAGTGGAGAGAAAGTGTGGGCTGGAATCTATATATGTAAGCTGGAAGTCGTTCCCCGTGATAGCCCACACTCTTCTTTGCCTTTTTCCTTTCTGTATTTCTTTCATTTATTGCTTATGGCACAAGCAACTAAACCTATTGGAATAGAAATGTGTGCTGCCCAGAGCATTGTCTAATGCACTTTTCAGAGAAAGGGACCATTTCTGTTGATAGTAAGACTTGGCTTGAAAGAACCAGTTAACCCTGGCCCCAGTTTGTCGTAGCCAACAGCTCTAAGCTGATCTTTATTTGATCTAGCACCTACAGAAACAGTAGCTATGCTCAGAAAAATTATCTTTACAAAAGAGTCACTTGTATGAAATATTTCATACACTATATGAATCAGTCTCTTTCTGGTAGAAAATACAGCATCCAAACATATAGGAGTAATTATGATAGCTAAGCCTGATGCAGAACATCCCAGATCATGTGTGATCAGATCTACCTAGCAATAGTCTAAAGACTTTAAACTACCCCTTAGGACTACTGAAAGGATGCCTCAAGAAAAACCTAGAAACAAATTTTGTGTGGACCAAACAAGGGGCAACATAGAAAATTTTTACACACAGGGAATCTATGTGACTGCCCCAGCCATCTCTCCTAAATCTTTTTCTCCAAGAAAGACCTTTGGTCTGGTCCCATTCATCATTTTAAAAAAGAATTACAATATCAAAATTATTTTAGCCTCTTCTGTCTTCCTTCTTTACAAAGTATTAATCTTAACCGATAAATGAGTTCTGAGACGAGGAGACTTGGGTGGTTCAGCCTGATACAATTAAATACATTAGGGGCTGGGAAGGACTTAGATATATAACATTCTGATTGACAGCATGTCCCTTGAAATGCTTCTGAGCTTTATCATGCATTTAATAACTTGAAATGAATTCGAGCACATATAGTGCTTCTTTCTGTCTGTCTTACTGAATTTAGGGGTGCCAAACAATTCTCTCATTTTTCCCTTGCTGGAAGGTGTGGCTCACCATTCTATTAGACAAAATGGTAGCCAACCTCTAATACCTAATTAGTGCAGAACAATGCTATAATTATTGGGTGTGACTTTGACAAGTTTTGGCTCCTAATGAGATCACTCCTGGTTAAGTAGATTGGCAAATGAGTTTCAAAGCAAACTTTGTCAACAGAGGCTAGCCTACTACTAGATATCCAACCACATAGACAGGTAAGCGCTGAACAGCTCTTCACTCCTACAAAACCTCAAGAATTAGCCATTTTGTGACTTAAATAGATGTTGTTCACTACTTTTGTATAATCTCTCTCCCCCCCCCATGTGTGTGTGTGTGTGTGTGTGTGTGTGTGTGTGTGTGTTAATGGCTTACAAATCCACATAGGATTTTTGTACATATTCATTTTGGTTATTTACCCTCTCCCCATTTATCCCCTTTCATCTCCATGTCTCTCTCTGCCCTGCTGGACCTAATCTCTTCTTTGCTCTATTGTCTTCCTCACGGCCCTTCTTTAACATCTTTATTTCAGTCATATGGACCCTTTTCTCATTACCTAGACTTTTCCCATATTTACTTCTACTTAGTGACACATGTTTAACAGTAAAAGGCTAAGATTAGCATATGAGAAAGGATATGGGGATATGGTGTTTTTATTTTTCTGAGTCTTCATTACCTGACTTGATGTAATGTTTTCTGCTTCCATTCATTTTCCTATAAAATTTGTAATTTTGCTTATCTTTATTCCTGAGTAAATCCTACTGTAGGTATGCACCACATTTTCTATTCATCTGCTGATGAATATCTAGGCAACTGCTCTCCAAAAAAATAATGTCGAAGAAATGGAAGAAACATTGCTTCCAAACACACACACACACACACACACACACACACACACACACACACACACATAAATGACACATGACACACTCCTGAGAAACATGAAAGAGTGCTGTGTTAGGTCATTGTGTGACCCTCTCCAAGGCAGAAGCTGGACCCCCTAAGCATCTGTGATGATGGTCAAAGAGTAATGTATCTATTCCCTTGCTTATTGTTGTTCCAAAACATGGATCTGGAAGCTTAATTTGGACAAAGCTCTACTTCATATACTACCCCATCTATTTTGATCATTTGGCCTGTAACTATCAATGAATAAGAGAATATAGCTCACATGAAGCTATATAGTAAAAAACGAATATTGAAAGACTAGGAAAATTTGAACAGCCAGATGTTTAATATAAGGATGAACAGCTATTCCAAGATTCGAGGTTGAATTAACAAATATATTGCTTCCTTTGCTCAGTCAACATCTTGGTTGATTTTCTGTTGCTATAACAAAGCATCTGGTATGGGGTCTCTTTTAAAGATGATCCAGATTGGGCAGTCACACTGATTTGCTGTCTTGTGACAGCCTTCTGGCCATATCATATCATGGCCCAAAGCACCATGATGAATGTGTGTGTCGAAGGAGGCTGTCCCATAGTGAAACAGGAAGCTGATCTGGAAAAGAACAGAGTGTTCTGTTCTTATAGAATCTGACCAAAGTTCCATGAGAACTAAATTAATTCCTTGCAAGAAAAGCGCCCCTCAGTAACATATCACTAGACTTTATCACTTAAGAATTCACCACCTTCCAACATCACAACAATGAGGATCAAATATTTATCCATCATATGAACGTTTAAGAGACACACTCAAACAATATTCAAACTGTAACAGAAAACATTCTCGTGTAGATTCCTCAGCATGTGGTTGACATTTCAGATACTGTGAGCTCAGGGGAGAAGAAATTCTATTTCTGCGATGGGTTCTTATTCTCAATAGAGAGATTTGGAGAACAACCCATATGACCTAGATAGTTAGGTGAGGAGTTGTCAGAATTCGTGAACTGTGAGGGCCTGGGTTTAGTGGGTATAAAGAACCCAAAGACCTTCACCCTGAACAAACTAAAAAGAAGCAAAAGAATTTAAGTCAAGTTTAAAAGTCACTGGACTGATCCCAGGAGTTATAATGAATTCGTTACTAGGAGGTAGGTGATCCATTAGTGGTAAAAAGTTTAACCAAGTTGTACCCACTAGAAAAATGCTACTTCAAAACCTGAAGCATATTGAGATATAGGTTCACACAATCATAATCTCCAGGAATGGATTAAACTTCAGAACCTTTATTCTTTAATTTTTGACATATATATATATATATATATATATATATATATATATATATATACACACACACACACACACACACACACACACACACACACACACAGAGTATGTGAGTGCTTTGTGATTTCCAATAAATATGCTATGTTCTCTAAATAGGTGCTTCTAAAAAGACTTGATACATTTTAAGAAATTGGCTTTGATATATTCACAGATCAGACTCTTTTCTAGCAGATTATTCCCTCATTTCCTGATTCAGGGGCATAGTTTAGTCACACTGAATTCATCACGGAGCAGACTTCTCGAGTATTCATCTGCACCACTACAGTCTTATCAGTTCCCTCAGGGGGATAATGAACACTGTGATCACAATCCTATCCTCCCTAAAGCAGGAGCTCTCAACCCTCCTAATGCTGCAGCCCTTTAATACATTTCTTCATGCTGTGGTGACCCCTAACCATAAAGTTATTTCTGTTGCTACTTCATAACTGTAATTTGTTACTGTTATGAATCACAATGTGAATATACATTTTCCTGTGGTCTTAGGTGTCCCCCGTGAAAGGATACTTCAACCCCCACAGGGGTTGAGACCCACGAAACACAGGATGAGAACCACTGCCCTAAAGGATTTCTCATGGAACATACAGCAAATGAATGTGTTGTTTTTCTTGGTATCTAACACGAGTCTGTGAATGTGTGCTCTAGTTGGAATCTAGTCTCTCCATAGGCTACATGACTATCTTCATTCCCCGTGACAGGAAACCACCTGATGAACTAGAAGTGGTCACCTGTTGACGTTAAATATTAGTGTTTGTGACTTGTAAGAGCTGAATGAATGTACTCAGTTCTAAGGTTTATATCTAACTTGGTGGGTGCCTGCTATGCAACTGAATGGCAAAACTTTGGTTTCAAAAAATCAGCCTTGAAAACAGTATTTCATGAGATTAAAATATAATTACATAATTTTCTGCTTTCTCTCTCCTCCTTCCAACCTGTCTCACTCTCTCAAGTTCATAGTCTCTGCCCACCTTTTTCTCTAATTATTGCTATATATACATATATTCATACACACACACATATATATATATATATATATACCTAAATATATCAATATAATCTCATTCTGTATACTATTAATTGTATTATATTATTTTAAAGTTGACTACTTGGTACTGGATAATCAACTGAGGAACTCTTATTATTTTTATTAATTCTTTGATAATTTCCTACAATATATTTTGAACTTATTCACCTCCCCTCCCCAAACTTCTCCCACAACTATCCTCTTCACTTTCCCATCCATTCCCAAGCAACATTGAATCTTATTTTATATTCCTCCACTGAGTCCAGTTTGTGCTACCCAAGTAGTCTTGGGTGAAGGGCCTATCCCTGTAAAGTAGTTGACCTATGAGCAGTCATTAAGGAAACCTGACTCTCCTTCTATCCAAAGCCAACAAAGGCAATATCTCCTCAGCTAGTTACAGATTTTATGCCCACTCAACTTCCCATGCTGAGATTGAATCTGGTTTGAGCTTGCATAGCTCTCTTGTGTGCTGACACAATCACTGTGACTTCATAAGTACAACTGCCCTGTTAGGTACTGAAAGCCCTTTCCTTGATGTTGGTGTGCCCTACCACTGTTGGCTCTGCAAGAAGTAATTTCTAAATGCCAAGGGATCCAAATAGGAATTTCTCCAAAAGTTATATAAAAATAGCCAATAAACATGAGGAAAATGTCAGCACCAGAACTCATTAGAGTAATGAGAATCAAACCACAGTTAGTTATCACGTGTTTACAAAGCTGTTTATCATGACAGTTGACTTCAATTGTTAACTTTATTAGGTTAAGAAAGCCAAAGACATTAGTGAGGCACACCTTTGGGTGTGTCTGTAAGAATTTTTTTTTCAGAAACAATTAGTAGCTGGGGGTGGGGAGCTGCTACCTGAATATAGGCAGCAATGAATAAAGGGGGGGGCACTGAATCCTCCTGGTGTTTGCTTTCTCTGCTTTCTGATCCACCATGATGTTGACAAGCAGTCTCTTGTGACCACTGCAAAAGTGGTTCTGCCTCCATCCTTTCTGACCATGTTGGACTATCTCTCCTGAGACTTGAACCAAAACTCCTCCCTTAAGTTCCTCTTTCTCAGCTATTTGGCCATGGTAACAAGAGAATCAATATATGTTTATAATATAACAGACAGAGAATAATAGCTGTCTGCAAGGTTATAAAGAAGGTGGAACGTCTCTCTCTCTCCCTTATGGTAGGCATGTAAAATGCAGTAGCCACTTCAAAAAACAGTCTGACAGTTAGACATCACTCAGAAGCCTAAGGCATAAGTTGTCATGTGAGCAAGGGAGTCCACTATTGTCTATATATTTCTCTACGTTGGTAGCAGATATATTAAATAAAAGTGTTTGTAGCACTCCTATAACACTCTGCATAGGTAAAACCAGCTCGATGAATATGGAAACAAAATGGGCTAAGTAACATGATGGAACAGTAGTCAACTACAGAAAAGAATGAAGCAGATGACGTAGTGACCCAGTCTAGAACACAGGTGAGGATCAACAGTTTTATGCTACCTTAAAAGGCACTTATTTGTTGTCTATATGATAGAACCTGAATAGGTAAAACCAAAGAGAGAAACGCTAGATTAGTGTTTGCCTGGGGCTGAAGAGAAGACAAAACTGAGTGTATAGATAGATAATAAATAAGTCTCCGACTACTGCTCCTTTCCCCTCCGGCTGTAATAGAAATGTTTGACAATGGATGCAAAGCTGATGAATAAAATAAAAAAAAATACTGAATTTTACATTTTAAAGAGGTAACTCCTCTGAATACTCTCCATTTTATTTTTTTTTTATTTTTTTTAATTTTGCTAATGTTTTATGAGAGATTCTTTTTTTTTTTTTGATACTTTATTTACATTTCCAATGTTTCCCCTTTTCTGGGTCTCCTCTTTGGAAACCCCCTATCCCCTCCCCTTCCCTGCCTCTATGAGGGAATTCCACCTCCCACCCACCTGCCCACCCATCCCCATATTCCCACCTTGACATTCCCCTTTACTGGGGCCTCTAACGCCCTCGGGCCCAAGGGCCTCTCCTCTCTCCCTGATGGCCAACGAGGTCATATTCTGCCACATATGTCATCTGAACCATGGGTCCCTGGATGTGTATTCTTTGGTTGGTGGTCCAAACTCCAGGACGACCGGAGGGGGGGGGAGGTCAGGCCCATTGACTCTCTTGCTCCCTCCATGGGGCTGCAAACTCCCTCAGCTCCTTCAGTCCCTTCTACAACTCCTCCATCTGGGACCTCACTCTCAGTCCAGCAGTTACTGTAAAGTGAAACTTGGGCATTCTGAACTTTTGGGCTAATATCCACTTATCAGCGAGTACATACCATGTTCGTTCTTCTGTGACTGAGATACCTCGCTCAGGATGATATTTTCAAGTTCCATCCATTTGCCTGCAAATTTCATGAAGTCATTGTTTTTAATAGCTGAGTAATACTCCATTGTGTAGATGTACCACATTTTCTGTATGCATTCCTCTGATGAGGGACATCTGGGTTGTTTCCAGCTTCTGGCTATTATAAATATGGCTGCTATGAACATAGTGGAGCATGTGTCTTTATTACATGTTGGAGCATCTTCTGCACTCTCCATTTTAAAGGAGAAAAAAGTAATGTTTAGAAGCGGGAAATGGTGGAAGTAAACCCTGAGAACTTAGGAGCAGATTCGTAAATAAGCACTGGAATCTGGCCTTGATTTGGGGAAACATTAAGAACGTAACTAGAAGACATTGTAAGAAAAGCGTGGATGAGTCAGAAGAGATGGCTCAGAGGTTAAGACTGACTGCTCTTCCAGAGGTCCTGAGTTCAATTCCCAGCAAACACATGGTGGCTCACAACCATCTGTAATGGAATCTGATGCCCTCTTCTGGTATGTCTGAAGAGAGTGACAATGTACTTACATAAAATAAATAAATAAATCTTTTTAAAAAAAGAAAGAAAGAAAATAGGGAGACAATAGTGTGTTAGCAAAGTACACTAGAGAGTAGATTAAGGTTCATTAAAACACAGGCCAATACAGATGGGGCCACATATATGTGATTAGGACAGGTACACTGTTATACATGAAATATATAGAAAAAAGTTCGGACTTCTTCAGGCTCGTGCGAAACGTATTGTGAACACTTTCTTCCTCTTTGTCCTCTCTTAACCCATTCCTAGTCATCTCCTTCTTCTTCCCAACTCGATTGCATCTTACTTCCACTTGTGTGCATGTACAGCTAGTACATAGACCACCACAACCGATTCCTAAAGACCGTAGCACCAAATATTAGAGCAATTATCTTCACTTAGTAACATTTCTTGGGAGTTGAAGTCCCTTCTTTCATTTGGATTCTCAGTTTCCATGTGCAATGAATTTTTTACAGGTGAGCAAGAAGTATGGGAGGAAGCCTAAGAAAGCCTGCAGTTAGACTTAAAAACAATGATGGCAGTTTTAGAAATCGTCTTCTCTTTCAGACTTGGAAAATTAACTTTTATTACTGCCCTATGCAAACTAAATTTAAAATAATCTTTGGATTATACCCCAAGTATGAGTTGACGTCATGACATTGATTGGCAACGTCAGATCTACCCTCTGAGAGTATGATTCAATCAAGCCTGGGACCAGAAAAGAAATATTTTCCAGACCCGGCGAGTCTTCAGAGCTGATGGTACGCAGGGTGTATTTCTTCCCCATCCCTTCCTGGCTAACGCTGAAAGATGCAGACAAAAGACCCATCCTGGGAGAATTCACAAGGGCAAAGTTAAGCAGGTGGGTTTCAGAACAGGTCGTGAAACAAGATTCTGCAACAGGAATCAAAAGTCCCAACGAAGTGGCTCGATATGGGGCAGCAAGGAGAGACTCAAACATACCAAAAAAAAAAAAAAAAACCTGTGTGAAAGGCATAATCGTGGATGTCTCAAGAAAGCAATATGTGTGCTGGTGTCTGGCAGGGGGCTCAGGAATGTTCACATCATAGTCATTTGAAATGGAAAACAAGGAACTCTTTATTGTATGCTGTATGGACAATTTAATCATGGGGGTTTTTTCCCCAATAATAAAATTTTCAGCAGAAAAAAAAAAAATCAACAGTAACCCAGAGCTGCATGTAACATAGGAATGAAAGATTTAAAAAAACCGTCCTTTAAAAAAACTACACAGCAACAACTTCTTTCGTGTTTATTTCACAATATGTTTGTGGAAACATCAGTCCTGGTGGTTTGTAGCCGGACATAACAAGCCCTTTTGAAGAGCTAAGAGGCAGAAAGTTTCTGTTGCCAAATATATAAGCGAAGCAGGAAGCACTTAGCCTGGATCAGGGAGGTCATCTTTGCAGGAGACACTGCAGGTCAGCGCAGTTTGTTACCCAATGTTTCCCTTAAATAAAGAGCCACAGACTTCAAGCGTGTGTTCCCCGAGTGATTCTGCAAGAGTGTTTCCCCTCCAGCCTTGGGCTGTGCAGAAAATGCTTAGTTTCCCAGGGAACAAGATCTGGGAAGAGGAAGGGGAAAGCAAGCAGCAGTCTACATCCAAACCAGTAACTCAGTCTTCTCAGCCTGCTGATCACATCAGCAGCTCTCAACAATGAAGCACTCCTGCGAGATGTTGGGTTTTGTCAGGCAGCACTCTGAGGATGCCCCTGGAAAATAAGACCTTGATAAGTCCTCTTGCCGATGGGATATGGAAGGAGAAGCCAGGGATGGAAGGAGAGGAGAATAAGAAAGAAGCTGATGGAACAGGGTGGAGGGATATACGAAGCAGGGGATGGGGGTAAGATGTGCTCTTCTAACCAATTTTCTCAAGGATAACATCTTAAAGAAAGAAAGAAAAAAAAAAAAAACAGACTCAAAAGCTTGTTTTTAAACTAAGGAGCATACACATTAGATGCCATCCTCTTATCCACATGATAAAAATGGCTGAAAAAAGCTGAAATGAATTTGTGTTTTTACAGAATCATTTTCGGAACCAGAACTCATTTTGCTTTAAAAGAAAACATTAACACTTTCCTCAAAACCAAAAAAGAAAGAAAGGAAGGAAGGAAGGAAGGAAGGAAGGAAGGAAGGAAGGAAGGAAGGAAGGAAGGAAGGAAGGAAGAAAAAAAGCCATCTATTGCTTTAGCAATGAAAGTAAGACACAGCTGGGGGAAAAAACAGACCTCAAGTCTCCATTCTCCAAAGAGATCCAGACGAGACGGAGCTCCTGCTGCCACCACTTTGAAGGGACAGAGGTGACCCATAGGGAGGGTGCTTTACAGGAGACAGGACAATTCAGGGATTTGGATAAAATATCAAAACGACAGAATATACCAAGTGGTGAGCAACTGTCAAGTTCTAGGACCAGCTTAATCCTGACAGGGCAGAGGATAGGGGCAATCCACACAACCCCTGGAGGGACTGTTCCATAGAACGGGCTGCCTCGAGATTTCTTGGTCAGCTTAGGACAACCTCCAGTCAGGCAGCAAGAGGAATAATATGACCCAGGCTCACCTCTCCCAATCCCTACAGGGCTTCTTCCTGCCAAGGCTCCGTCCACCTTTCGTTTACAGTGGAAATCAGAAGGCAGTAGAACTCAGGTGCAGATCGTGTAGTTCAGAACAGGAAACAGGAAACACGGAGGAAGGAGGGGCCAAGGGAGAGCGCAAATGTTTGCCAGCTGCAGCCTGGTCCCAGTTGGGACTGCAGACATGGGTAGTTGGATGGTTTGCCACATCCTGCTCTGAGCCTTTAGAGTGTCTCTGAGATAGAGCTCCACTCTGGAGTTCCACAGAGCAGGCACACAAGCTGAAACCGTGTGGTTTGTGTTTTACTTCCTTACTGGTTTGTAAGTCTTGAAAGCTCACTCCTCTAAGCCACTGACAGCCCTCATGCAAAGCGATCTGATTTGCTGTGCCTGGGATTCAACACACACACACACACACACACACACACACACACACACACACACACACAAAGGCAGAACAGTTTGCTTGCAACGTTGTCATAGCTTAGTGAACAGTAGAGCATTGTTCTGGCTCAAGAAGCCCTGGTGCTTCAAAACTCCTACTTAGATGAAGTTATTTGCATCACAAACAAAAATTGTTTGGTATTTTTTTTAGATAATGAAGGATCGTTTAAATATATAAATTAAGGGCTATTTAGAAAATAAGGATATCTTTGTGAGGTTGGCTTAATTCACTTACCATGATGATATTTAGTTATGGTCATTTTAGATGCAAATCATGTATGTTCCAATGACTTGAGAGTACAGTGATGTCTAGGGAAACTAACAGGAGTGGAGCAGGGACGAGAGAGGAAGAGAAACGGTGGGTGATGGGTGCATATGCTCAAAACCATGATACACTTGCATGGAAATGACCCTACTACGTAACCCAGTTTCATTTAGTGTTTTTTAATTGTTAGAGAAAGACTAAATTTTCTCTAAGAAAGCCATCCAAAGACAGTTGTTCACTCTATGTCCCACACACCTAGCTGAAACTCAGCATCTTGACCAAACCATAAATTTGATGAAATACCTCCTATTTCAGGTGGCAAGCATTCATTTGCCTCACATTCCAAAATCTGCTCCCGTGGCTGTCTTCGATCCTTCTTCCCAAATTCTGCAGTTACCTGAGCCCTCAGGGGTGACAAAGGACTCTCCTTCCTGCTACCTTACTCAGCCAGGTGCTTCTGTTTGGAGTCAGTGCCTGGGCACCAGTTGTTCAAGTGTTCAGACATATGCACAAACAGGAATTACTTGGTCGGCATCCTTTGCCTTGTTTTGGGTATGTTCTACTTGCAGACCGATGCCCCGACATAGGGAGTGCCTGTGAAATGCCCCAGAATAAATCTGAATGTCTCACTGAAGCCAGACATCGTGGTCTTCATGTTACTGTGCAAATAGAGTGGCTCTCATGATTATTTGTTTATTCCTTGATTCCCTGCTGCGGCGTTTTTATTGCCATGTCTGAGATATTGGAGTGTTCTGCTACAGTAAATTCAGCAGGATTTCTCCAGGGTGACTTTAGCGCCAGTGAAAGACTTATTGCCCCTCCTCATGTAGCTCTATCACTCCGTTTGTGCTAGGGGTAAAATGAGGTGCCAAGTGGATTCAGGACAAGCAGACACAAGCAAGCTAGGAAACCTGGCATTGGATCTCTGCGGTGCTTAGGCAAGCCTTCTCTGCTACTGAATTTTGAACTTTCACAAGAACAGATCGGCTGTTTGTTCAATGATTTATTACTCCTGCCACAACAACGCATGGCGTGAGGTTCGCACTTACTGTTTATTTCTTTGTATGTATGAATGCGTGTTTGTGGGTGCACATGAATGGGTAGTATATATACACACACGTGTGTGCATAGGGAGACATCCCTAGGACTATTTAAACCTGCTAAACCTTCACTTCCTTCCTGTTCCTTCTTAGGAACAAACATTGCTTCACTTTTTCACTTCAATTTCTCCTCTAGAAGTAAACTGTCGTCATCCAACACAAAATGTTTTCCACTGAAACTTCCTCAGTATTAATTTTTAGGTTTTCATGTTCGACTTTTATTCATAATTATTGGCACCTATTTTCAAATTAATAGGGTTCAGTGTGATATTTCTGTATATGCATCCATCATGCATCTGTGCTGCCCATTCACGCTTCTCCTCCAAACTATTTCTTCTTGTGCTTATTTGCTTATTGAAAGTACAGCGCCAGACTGGAAAGGTAGTTCACTGGCTAACAGTGTTCTCTGCACAAACCAGAGAACCTGAGCTTGCTTCCTGGAATCTAAGAAAGGAGAAAAGCAACTCTGAAAGTTGTCCTCTGACTTCTTCATGGGCACCATGGCACTGAGCACTCACACATACACACCACACACACATACACAAAATAAAAATAATCATTTTAAAGATATTGACTTCTGAATTCTTTTTCTGGTTACATTTGTGATATTAACTCCTAATTTGATTCTACTTTAGTTATAAGCATATTCAATTTTAACTCTCAAGTTTTCTGAAATACAGTATCTAGCCGTAGTGTTTAGCTTTCCATGTCAACTTATCATAACCTAGAATCACCTGGAAAGAGAGTTTCAGTTGAAGAATTGTCTAGATCAGAGTGACCTGTGGTCAAGTCCATGAGAAACCATTGTCTTGATTGCTAATTGGTGTTGGAGGACTCACTGTGAGTAGCACCATTCACTAGTCAGAGAACAATGAGTTGTCTAAGGCAAGAGAAAACTAGAAGACCTCAAGCAAGCAGGCCACATGACTGCTTGTTCATCTCTGCTCGTGACTATAGATATTTGTAACAAGCTGCCTTGAGTTTCTGTTTCGATTTCCCCTCCATGACGGACTGTAACCTGGAATTGTAAGGGAATGAACTCTTTCCTCCTATAAGCTGCTTCTCCTATAAGCTGCTTTTTTCTTGGATGTTTTATTGCAGTAATTAAACCAAGGCGCCAGCTTGTATTCTGCCGAGCATGTATCCCAAGTGCACAGAAGTGTTGACTGTTGTACTCTGAACATTTCAATTGAGTATCAGTCAGGTTATAACATCCTTCCTAATGTTTTAGCAAATATTGTTTATTTTATTTTTTCATTTTTTTATTATTAATTGCTTTTATTACTTATTCCATTCCTTTACATCTCAAATGATATCCCCCTTCCCGGTTACCCCTCTACAACCCCCATCCCATCCACCCTATGTTTATTGTAATTAATTAAACCAGTACAAAAAATGTCCACTCAAAATCCATGTCCTAGGCCCAAAAGTACAAATAAAATCAAAAGATTTTAAAGTGGAGTCCTGCGGCCTATATTTCCTCGTGAACTTCCCTGAGATTGTGTTTTTAACCAGGATTTGTTTCCTCACACTTTCTCCTCAGTGAAGCCATCCTGGGGTTAGCAGGGAGTGTCACTGTCTCTATGATCAACTTGACTCCAAAGCTAATATTCTACCTCTTTGGGTCCAGACCCTCAGGGTTTAAGAGTAGTTTCAAGCTGAGAAAAGGTCCATTTTCTCAGAAAAACTTCCATCTCCCACTGAAAATGACCGACTCAGAGTGAAGTAGACTCATTCTGAAATTTCAGGGCCAATTAGACAATCATATGAAAGCTTGCACCGGGTGATGTCTGTATCATCACAAACATGAAAATGCACAGTCCTCAAAAGGGCAGCCTCTTTGTGCTCATCCGAAAGTGATGGAAAGAAGGCAACATGAAAGGGCTAAGCTCTGATCACCAGAAGTCAGCACAAAGTGAACAACCAATAACGAATATTGAACACTAGAATTCAAATTAGCAGATGTTTTAAAGAGACAAGCTTTCAAGTTTCATTTTAAACATGAACAAAACTTGTGTTTTAAAAAGAAAAGATTGAGAGAAGAGAACAAAATAAAAAGAATATCTAACATATTGCGTGATCCACCGCTCCTCCGATGTGCTCCTGGTAAACTTGAATCACGTCTTTTCTTCATCCCAATAATTCCCTAACTTTCAAGGAGAAGCCTGTGTGGAGTCACTGAAACTCCCTGCCTAAGGCACTGAATCTTCATGTTTATCAGGATGCTGTCTTTATCACTGTGAAGTGAAGCAAACTGCTGTCATGCTCAGTGACTTTGAATTTAACAAACTCTCTTTCCATCTTGCTCCCTAAGCCCTTGGTGGACAGTTTTGATCCTTGGTTCTTGCGCTTTCCTTTCCTAAGATTTTTATTTGCATGTCTATTCAAATGTTAAAATATTGTGTTAACATCCATAATGATTGTGTATTTTAATCTTTGTCCTTTCAGTTTGCGCAGTTTGGTGTTTGGAAATTATATGTGCTCTGACACTGTTAAATTAGATGAATGTAGAATTGATCAAGAAACCTTTTATAATTACTAAAACTCATGGTTTATAAATAACAAAATTGCACTTTTTTATCTTTATCTGATATTAGATGTAGCTGCGTTAGCTTTCTTTTGGCTAATGTTTTGATGGTGTTATCTTTTTCTATTACTTTATTTTTCAGTCTCCTACTTTCTTTTGGATTATTTAATCCACTTATACTTAATGTAGTTACTGGATTTTAATTTTACATCTACCAGTCACAATTTCTTTTACTTCTGTCACTTATATTCTTTTATATACTTCTCGACTTTTTAAAAATGTTAATCAATGCCAGTGTTTTACTATTCTCTTTGTTCTATTTACTGTCCCATTAATTAAGCCTCTATTGTGATTCTCCAGGTCATTACCCAAGGATTATGTGTTTTCTCTTTGACCTGTTACAGTTTACTTTAAGTTAGTCTTTCTTTTGTTTTACTTCATATCCACCCTGGGAATTCCTTCTGGAAATGATGTTATGCTAGGGTACAAGCTACCATTGAGCTATATCCCTACCCTGTTAATTTATAATAAATAATGTAACTAGCTTTCAACAGCTTAAGGCCATTACAAATATTTCTCAGTTTCCATTATTATTACATACTTTCCTACGTATATTGTTAAAGTCACAAGATATTGTTGAATTAAATGATCAATGAATGTTAAAATTTACCAAATATTTACTCTGGTTATTTTTATTTTTTCTGGTGTTACTATTATCCTTCTGTGATCATGTTTTTCCTGCCTGTAGAACTCATTGCATTTTTTTATTTAGAATCGTGTTTTCTGAGTTTCAGTAAAGGCGCTCCACTGTGGGAATATGAAATTTGGGTTAGTGCCATTTAAGATTCAGTCACTTTGGCAGCCTGGCTCAATTGAATGACTTAAAATCCCAGGACACTTATTTCACTATGTATCTGTCCCTGCTCCAAAAATTGTCCAGAGATATTGACCAATAACAAATCCCCCAAGACCAAAAAAAAAAACAAAAACAAAAACAACAAAAAAAAACCACTTAGGCCATTATCAAAATCACCTCGCTTCATTCCTTTTTCCTCCAAGACTTTGACTGCTCAGTTCAAATAGACCATTTAAAGAGTTAGAAATGATAATAGGTAGACAAATAGATAAATACATAGATTATAGGTAGATAGATATATAGATGATAATTAGATATATAATTGATAAGTAGATAAATAGAAGATAAGTAGGTAGATATATAGATGATAGGTAGATTAAATAGATGATAGATAGATAGATAGATAGATAGATAGATAGATAGATAGATTATCTATCGATAGATAATAGTAGTTGGTGGTAAGAATGATGATTTGAATACAAAAAAAGCAACTTTATGAAGTTTTGAAGTAGAATTTCTTTACCATATAAAACTACTTACAACACTGAATTTATTATAAAGCATCCTTGAATATTATATCATGTGTGAATATATATACAGATATATTTGTATATCTGTATATACAAAAGGTAAAACATTCTTTATCATCTATTTAATGGTATTAGTCACCAAGTTTAATCACAGCCTCCTAGATGGTAGTACTGAGATGCCAATGACCGCTTTCAATATATAAACTTGAATTATGAACGCTCTATAATGCAGCCATTACTTTTGTGTATCACAACATGTATTTATTACAGGCTTAATTTAAGAATCTTTAAATATAAGGTTGGGCTAAGATTGAACACCTATAATCACAGGTGTCTGGGAGGCTGAGGCTAGAGAGTTGGAAGTTCAAGATTTCCTGGGATACATAATGAGCTCAAGGCCAGCCAGAGCAACTAAGTGATACCTTATCTCATATAAAAAGTTAAAAAGAGAGCCGGGCAGTGGTGGGGCACACCTTTAATCCCAGCACTTGGGAGGCAGAGGCAGGCGGATTTCTGAGTTCGAGGCCAACCTGGTCTACAGAGTGAGTTCCAGGACAGCCAGGGCTACACAGAGAAACCCTGTGTCGAAAAACCAAAAAAAAAAAAAAAAAAAAAAAAAAGTTAAAAAGAGGTATGGGCATGTACCTCAGTGATTGAATGCTTGCCTAGCATACTTGATACCCTAGGTGCAATCTCCAGTACTAAGAAAGAAAAAGAAAGAAAGAAAGAAAGAAAGAAAGAAAGAAAGAAAGAAAGAAAGAAAGAAAGAAGGAAGGAAGGAAGGAAGGAAGGAAGGAAGGAAGGAAGGAAGGAAGGAAGGAAGGAAGGAAGGAGTCTACATCTATGTATTATGTCTGCACATATGAAATATTGAAGGTTTATCTAACATTTTTCTTCAAGATTACAACAAGAACTTTGAACACTAATACAGGTAACATCTGAAGCTATGGAATTAGAGGAAAATCAACCCAAAGACTCACTTATCCAGGCAATTTGAATCACTTTCTTAACTCTGGCCTCTTCATCTAAAAGGATGTGGGAGAAAGAAAGAGGTTGAGAAAATCTGAGCTAAGACTGTTGGAAAGCAATAGGTTCTATAGTTATGCTCATGAATCGTTTTTCCCAAGAGTTTCTTTTATGGACATTGTCCTCATGTAACCCAGACCCATTACACAGAGCAGTCTATCAAAAGTAGAACTGTGGTTGGGGATTTTGCAAATATTGTAAAGGCTTGAGAAACCTAAAACACATACAGAACAATGTGGAATTAACTTCTGTTAGGCAGGACCATAAAGCCTTGGGCAACAATTCACATTTATTTAGAGAAACTAGGCTAGGGCAAAGCAAACAAAAGAATTGACTGAGGGAGGTCCCATCCTAGTGTCCCAAAGCATATTTTGCTCCACCTCCTACCTCAACCTTGGTAAACAGAGCTCTACATTTTTATTTACAATGGCTACATAAATGTTAAAAGGTGACATTTATGACTATGGACCATCATATCCTCAAGTATGTAAAGAAAGTGTGCACATGGGAATCAATGTTTCCAAGAAGATGCTTAAATGTTTGTCTAACAGAACTTATCCCAGGAGACAGACTATGACAAGTTATAGAGTTCTCTTCTTGAGGAATATGATTTCACTTCTGTGTTCATTACAGGACAACATTGCCCTGTTTTGTCTTCTCTGTTGTTATTATGTTTACATAAAGACTTTAAAGATAAAATAGTTAGGTTCTACATACTCTCTAGTGTTTAGCCTCCATAAATTCTGCCATAAGAATTAGTCTTTTCTGCCCACATTGTAGTTATACTAACATGTGACTTTGAGTACCATAACTGAGCTTGAAGCATGCGATATTTTCAAGGGCCAAGTATAACCAGGCATTATACATTTTTCAGCAGAGTATTATCCCATAGGGATACAGTAAATGAAATAGTCTTAAAAACTTGCTACAAATAATATAAATGTTAAAGAACAAATTACTATTACCATAAATGAAAAACTTTTGGGGAGTAGTAGCATTGCTCTCTCCTGTGCTATCTTACAATGCAGAGAACTTGTGAGAAGGTGAGTCACTTGTAGTTCAAAATGATGTCAGAATCTTTCCTATACAGCTATGTGAGGCCAGAAGTGTATGATTAGTATATTGTCCCATATGTGTTCTTGAGCTTTTAAGTTCAAGAGCTGAGTGTTAGAATGATTTTGTCATGGGCAACTTGATGGCTGAAGGAAGCAAACAAGGAATATGTGAGGGCTTGTGTCTTACTAGAAGAAGATAGTAGAATTCTCACAAGGCTCTAAGTGTTTAAGTTTATTTCCAGTTCTTCCTCCCCATCTCATGCTCCCAGAAATAAGACTCAGACTCAAAATATATTTCCATATACCTTGGCCATAAAATTAGGCTCTTCTCTGACTAGAATCCTAACTTAAAATAACCCATTTATTTTCACCTACACTCTGCCACGTGCCTGCGATCAAGTTCCACATGCCTGTCTCCTCACATCTTCCTGGGTGGATCTCCTGCCTGGCTCTATCCCAGAATTCTTTCTCCTCTCAGATGTCCCACCTCCCATTTCCTGCCTAAACCATAGGCCATAGGCCTTTTAATTGACAGGCGATATACCCATACAGAACATAAGATAGTCTGTCTATATCTAAGTTTTTACATTGTTTCACAATGTAGAAATTATTAGGAACTAATTTCTGAAAAGTTTTGAAAATTATGTAGACTGTCCATTAACTGACATTTCAGAAAATTGTACACAAAGAACTCCTATGTCCTTTTGCCTAGTAAATTTACCTCTCTAAACCAGATCATTGAGCCAGATATGTATGTCATTGATATAGCCTACATTTTCTCCACTCTTTGCATCCCTCCCATTAGAAAATCTTATTGCTTTTGTCTGAAATGTATATTAAATTCCTCCATTTTCACCAGTCTATTGCCTCTAATCCTAATATTTTTTTTGAACTAAGAGCTGTTAGGCCTCACAGGCAGTCCAAATATCCAGAAATGAGACCAAACTGGACTATAGGACAATTTCTGGAAGTTAGATAGAAACCAGAATTCCTCAGAAACTTACGAAACCAGGTCCAGACTGCCAAAAGGATTCCCTTCCCTTATGTCTGGCAGAAGGGACGGACAGCTCCACTGATACGCACCTGTGATGTGTTTCGAAGCCATCCTCCAGGCTTCCTCAGCCTACTGAGACGTACTTGTTACACATCTCAACATTACAGCAGCCTCCTCAGCCACCCATCCTCCTTATACCCATTTGTTCTCTTTACAACAGGAAGGATTTTCCCTGTACCCTGGCCATCCTCACTCTACTCTCACTCTATCTCCTGCTACCCTCTTTACTCTTTCACTGTGTGCTGTTCTCCATTCTTTCAAAGATGCACTGGCCATGTCCAGTCTGCTTTGATTCTCCCTACTCTCTCTGATTCACAACAAAAGTCTTACCTTCAACCATACCATAGAGAGGCCATTTCAATGGTTTCTTTACTGTATCCCTTGCATATAGGAAGATCCCCCCCCCCAAATTTGATGCCAATTCTTCTACTAATAAGCAATCAATTAATGTGTATATAAATGAATGGATTTCTCCTCCAAATTCATAAAACTTGAAATGTAAGAAGTTAAGAAGGAAGGCTGGAGAGATGGCTCAGCGATTAAGAGCACTGACTGCTCTTCCAGAGGTCCTGAGTTCAAGTCCCAGCAACCACATGGTGGCTCACAACCATCTGTAATGGGATCCCATGCCCTCTTCTGGTTTGTCTGGAGATAGCAACAATGTACTCACATTAAATAAATTAAAAACAAACAAACAAAAGAGACTTTTGGGGGAGGGGGATGGGATAGGGGCTTTCCAAAGGGGAGACCTGGAAAGGGGAAAACATTTGAAATGTAAATAAAATATCAAAAATAAATAAAAAAATAAAATAAAATAAAAAAGAAGTTAAGAAGGCATGTAAGTTGAGGAGCTGTAAAGAATTCAGATAAGCCTTCTTTGGTATTTTAATGGAAATCTGTGACTCAATTTACATGTTCTAGAACACACATGCTTCATTTAGTCAAATATATCTCCAGGTAGACATTACTATATCTCTTGCCCTTTGCTTTACAAATTCCATTCTAGCAATGCCAAGAACAGAACTAAGAAGACATGGTCACCTCTCTTTCCCCTCATGTTCAGTGTAAGTCGGCTTTGACTGTGAAAGGACAATGCATTCCATCTGTCTCCCACTTGCCTGCTCCTCCAGGACTGGTAGCATCTGTGTCCTCTGATTTCTACTCTTTAGAAAAATCAATGCCCACATCATATTGGTAACCTTTCAAAAAGCTCAAGGAGAGTGACAAGAATGCAAAATTGCTCCCAGGGCGCTTCAATTGCTGATGAAAGTCTGATCCAATAAGACCTCCTGGCAGAGAGCACAGCCATGCCAGGTCATTCCAAATGCCTATGACAATATATCAGCACACTGTCCTACTGCTTGTGTAGTAGTGACTCTTAAAGCAGTGATTTACTAATCAAATGTTGCCATGGAAACAAGGTAGAGGAGCATGCTCATGAGACACAGGGACTTAGCATGTAGAGAGGTGGCTTCTAAATCCCATCCAACAGCCAGTAGGCTGTTCACACGGGCAGACCACACCCCTCTAGGCCTCCTATCCTTCCTCAGGTCATGAGAACCCAGGAGCCACCCACCTTGGAGGCATTTCATCCACCACTGTCATATATTTGAGAAGCATAACATTCTGAGGCTAAAGGGTGGGGCCAGCAATCGTCTTGAAAGGTTGGGCTTGCAATTACGCACTTGACATTCTCAGACACTTTTTAATCAGAGAGGAATACAGTAAAATTCACTCACACAATGCTCTTGTATTCCTGCCTTTTTAAGTGGAAAAAATAGACATACATACTTATATTCTCAAAGTATGCAGGAAGAGAATTTAAAATATGTTCAAGAATTCAGATAGCTTCTTCGATTAGTGATAAGTTTGAGTTCTATAAATTTGGGCTACTCAAACTGTGATTGGTCTTTGGAGTTAGATATCTAGAAGTTAAGACACTATATGCTCTAAGAGAAAGGTGAGCTGAGACAGAAGCTTATAAAGTAGTGATGCTCAGATATAGAAACTTTTTCATCTCATAACAGTGACGGAGCCAGTCCTTCTTTCACCTACGTCACTGAGAAGCTTCTTGTTATTGGAAGGAGACAAAGTTATCAGACCTTATGAAAAAAGGTGTTAGAAATGCATGCGTAGACATTTTCTTATGTCAAGATTCACTGAGCTCTTTTTTGTGACCATATATCCTTATGTCAAGACTCACTGAGCTCTTTTTTTGACCATATATCCCATCCGCAAAAAAAATATGATTGTGTGCTAAATCCACAACAACTCGGGCTTTGGAACCTTGGAAAATTGGCTTCAGAAAAAAATCACCTGGCAAGCTCATGTTCCCCTTTCTCACAGGATTTTTGGAATAGGATTAGGGTCAACAGTGATTTTTAAGTCTCACAAAGAAAAAGAAAATCTGTTTCTTGCAAAACTATCTCTGTGCAAGTTTGGCTTTCCAGCATGGACCCAGGCTGCCAAGAATGCTGGCTCCTGCTAGGTCTTCATTAGCCAAGTCAGGGGATGGTCAGGGCATTCCTCCAGGTGACCTGAGCCAACCCCACCCACTCAGAAAGCCAAGATGAGTTTTCCTGGTAGAGCAAGGGGCCTTAGTGGCTGTAGGCTGTTACTACGTGTGTCATGACTGACACTACCACCAAGTATGCCATGAGAAAACCTTTGACACTCTGGATTCCAGCTAGTCATTCCTTGTATTTCTTCCTCCACTTTGCTTTCTGTGCTTACAACCACCACTGAAAATAAGGTTATGTAGGTAGAATTTTAAGTATACTTTAAGAAAGCAGTATTGTGTCCTTTTATAAAAGTAATGACCCTACAGAGGTCCTTTTCATAGCATTAACCTGTGGCCATGTGGCTCAGTCCTAGAGCCCATCTCTTTGCAAGCAAGCCATTATGCAATCAGACCACTTTAAAGTTGGAATGAAGATGCCACCTTCTCAGTTAGGAGTGAGGGGAAAGGATAGCCTGTAGGAGTAATGCTACGTTTAAGGGTTATATGGTAGCTAGGCATGCAGCCAAGCTTACAAGACTGGCTGCTCTTTCAACATAGCAAGAGTCGTTTCTGATATGTGACTTAAGTAAACAGCACAACCCATAGCCTCCAAAGAAGGACCTTAGACTCATCAGGTATGTGTGTATGCATGTGTGTGTGCGTGAGAGAGAGAGAGAGAGAGAGAGAGAGAGAGAGAGAGAGAGAGACAGAGAGAGAGAGAGACAGAGAGAGACAGAGAGAGGCAGAAAGAGAGACAGAGAGATAGGCAGACAGAGAAACGGAGAGACAGAGAGGCAGAGACGAAGGAAATAGTAATACTTTGGGTTACTGGTTATATATTATCTCTCTCAATTACGCACTTGTCACTGTAACCTGAAAACATCTAAAAATCACAAGAACAGGAATGGTTGTGCCCCAATAAAACTGTATATAAATGTGAATTATGCTATGAAATATTATTATGTTTTGAGGATCTTTTTCAATAACATAAAACCCATTCTTGGCTCTTAGTGGACTGGTTTTGCCTAGGACAATAGTTTGTCTGGCATAGGGTAATAGAACCAGCCCAGGAGAGAATGAGCTGTGGACTCTGTCCTCTGCTCAGGCTCTCTGACCTTGTAGCTGACTCCACAAGCTCCCTTTTCCTTTTCAAGGGTTCTGTCACCCTACACTGTGAAATTAGTCGCTGTGCATGTCATCCCAAACATTCCTTATTTCTTAAAGTCAATATAATTACCAGGCTTGTTTAGAGCATGGTCATAAATGTCATAGTGAGGACTGGAGCAAATGTTCCTTTGAACACGACTCTGTGACTTCAACTCAGTGGTTATAGTAAAAGGAAGCACTTCCGTTTGCTGGTAAACAACTGTCTTAAGGAATTTGCTACATTCCTTGAGTCAGCTGGCTCTCTGGAAAGGCCTGGTTGTTTGTACTAACAGCCAAGCTTTCTTTCTGACTGGCTCTGTGTATGTGTGTCAGTAGGGCAGATGGCCCTCTGGGTGAGAGCAAGCAAATGAAGGCCACTGTTTTGTTCTAACTTGGATACAGGCGTGGGGGTAAGTCTCAGCCAAAGCAGAAACACTTTTCCCTCAGCTGTGGTTTGAGTGCTCCCTTTGCAAACCTCGTTGAAATGTTATTGCCGTTGTGATAGTCTTGGTAGATTTAGTGTCTAACTGGTGATGAATTGGGTCATGAAGTCTCGTGCCTTATGATTGTCTGCAGTATGGAGAATGGGTAAGTTATCGTGGGAGGAGCTTTGCCAAGAAAGGGAAGGCTCTCTTTACATCCTTTCTCTGGTCCCTACCCTCTCTGTGTCACATAGGTTCACCTGCCCTTCTATACCAGATGACACAAAGTTTGAAAACTCCAGAACCATTAGACAAGTAAAAATATCCCAGTCTCCTCCAGATTTCTATAATAGTAGATAAAATTGACTAAGACATGTTTTGTTGGTGGCTGTGTTGTGTTTGGGATATATGAGCTCTCCAAAATCAACTAATATTGTTTACATGATGACATAAAACATGACAACTTCTTAAAATCACAGACAGTGATGCAGTGTGGGGTCTATTAAATATAGTTATCAAAACATTGAGTTGCAAGTGGCAGAAACCAATGCTAAATGAGAGAAACATATAAGGAAACAACTACATCAGCTTTAAATTCTGAAACAACCACTGCTTGCCCATCTCTTCTCTCTCTGCTTTTCTTTGCGTTGGCATCATGGGTCATGTGGAAAGACAGGCAAGCTCCAGTCTTCTGAGTTCATAAAATCCTTATAGCTCACAGTCTTAAAACGGAAGAGAGTTTATCTCCACATCTATCTCAGTAGACAGGATTTTCTGTCCTTGCTTCAGTCATTGCTCACTGTCAGACCCACCAGTGGATGGGAAAAGACCCTTTTGGAAGTGGATTTTTAGATTCCCAGTAGAGAACATGGAGCAAACAACAGGAAGTTGTGGGTATGAAGGAAAGAGGGATAGACACCAGGCTAAAAGCTGTGCACACATCAACTGATTTCTGTATCTAATAAGAATGTGGCTTTTGAAAACAGTAAGCATCTTAGAACCACCCTGTAGTGGCTATTTCTGATTGTCAACTTGACTATATCTGGAGTGAATTACAATCCAGAACTAGAAGGCTCACCTGTGATCTAGATCTTGCGTCTGAAAGACACAAGTTTCAGGTGTGGTGGTACGCACACCTCTAGTCTGGGCCACACCTGCTGCTGGAGATCTACATAAGGACATTGGAAGGTGGAAGATTCAATCTTCTTCGCCTTCGAGCCTTGTGGGACTAAGCGACTGCTAGATCCTCGGGTTTTCATTCACAGCTACTGCTGACCATTGTTGGGGAGTTTGACTACAGACTGTAAGTCATCAACAAATTCCCTTACTTTATAGAGACTACCTATAAGTTCTGTGACTCTAGAGAACCCTGACTAATACACACCCCGTGAGTGATCGGTGATTCTGGATAGTTCTTTACTTCCTCATTCCTGGGCCTTCAGTCTTCCCTGGTGAAGACCTGAAGTAATTCAAATGACAATGAGTGGGTTGGTGCTATTGTGAGAGTTTGGTATAAAACTAAGCTCTCCTTCTGCTCACTACACTCTGTGATTTCTGCCTTTTGTTTCTACCAGAAATGACATTTACTAGTTGTGGGTTCCTGGGCTATGGAGTTCATAGCACCCAAAACTATAGAAAAAAAAAAATTTGTCCTTTAGAAACTACCCAGTCCAAATTATTCTGTAAAGACAGTACCTAAGAACACTGCAGTTGCTGCAGCTCCTGCACAGTCTCCCTTCCACTGAGTGACAGGGATATGTGCGTTCATCTTCCTCTGCTCTTAGAAGTCAGAATACAAAGTCCTTGATGCCAAGACCAGAGTCACTGTTCCACAGGAGACTGCCTTCACTCAGAACAAAGGGCCATAACTTTTAGCACAACCCACAGGTCTTCTGAATACTCAAAAGCATGAAGCTAACAGAGAGAGCCTTATATGGTGGTAAGGACAGAGTCAAGTACAGTGTGTGTTAAACACCTATAATCCCAGCACAGACGCCTGAGGCTTTTCCTGTAGAAGAGATGGGAAGCCAGGGGTATGGGAAATTAAGGTTTTGCTCCTGATCCCTCCCCGCTCCTCCTCCTTCATCTTCTTTTGATGTTTTTGCTGGACACAGTGTTCCACTATGCAGTTTAACCTAGCCCGAAACTCAAAATCCTCTTGCTTCAGCCTTCAAAGTGCCAGGGCTATTGTCATATACTGTCATTGGCCTGCCTGTTAATCAAGCTGTTTGACTTTTAATTGGCACATACAATTATATGTATTCATTGAGCACACTATGATTTAGAGACATGAATATATTGTAGAATAACTCGCTCTACAATGTATTGCTTCAGTTCGTGATGAGAATATTTTATATTAATTGTCACTGTGGTTATAACATGTGTGTATTCCTCTCTTACAAATGTGTTCCTTCTCTTCAACATTTCCCCACCAACCCCATAGCCTGGTAAGCACATTCTTAGTCCTCTTGTTCCATTTGATCAGTAGTTTTAGATTCTACATATGAATGAGGTCATATAATTGTCTTCCGGTGTCTGGCTTATTTCACTTAACACAATGTTCTCTGGAGTCATTCTTGCTGTCCAAGTCTTTCTGTAACTGAATAGTATCTCCCTGGACCTGTGTACCACATTTTTATTTGCCATGCAGCCATGATGAACCATTAGGCTACATTTAAGCTATAGCAAATATTATTGTAACAAGCATGGGATATCTCTTTGCCATATTCACTTTGTTTACGTTTAATGTACACCTAGTAGCAAGACAGCTGCATTATGTGATATGTCTACTTTTAGGTGTTTGAGGAAACTCCATAGTGTTTCTCATAGTGGTTGTACTAATTTACATTTCTACCAGCATTGTGCAAGAGTCCCTTTTCCCCTGTATCCTTGGCAACACTTGTAAATTTTATCTTTTCAGAGTAGCCATTCTAGCAATGAGTAGTATCTCATTGGAATTTTGACTTTCATTTTCTCAATAAAAGTGATGTTCAACATTTTTAAATATACATACAAGACACGAGTATTTTTTCTTTTGTAAAATATGCATTCTATTATTTACCCATTTTGAGCCATTTCCTTGTTATTAGGAAGTTTCGTTCCTTATGTGTTTTGAGTATTAAACCCCTCCTGTGCTGTATAATTTGTAAATATTTTCCCATTCTTTAGATTTGTTCCTCATTATTGTGTATGCTTTTTCATTCTACTGTAATCCTATTCATCTCTTCTTTCATCGCTCACTGGCGCATTTTAAAGAGATGTGCTGTGACCTAGGGCTGGTTTTAAAAGCATTCCCCTGCCTGTCCTGTTGGAGATACACAATCCACAGAGGCACAGAGAGAGACAGGAGAGCAACTAGGAGGTTGGTGTGATCTCCAGGGTAAGATCTCCATTTAGGCCGAGTTGGTGCTATAGATAGAGGAAGCTGCATTTGCTCATCTCATCTAAAGACAGAGAAAGCAGGTTTCACCAGTTTGAGTTACCAAGTTGGATGGAAAGAGAGGAGAAAAGTCAAGGATACCATCAAGGCTTTTAGTTCTGAGAAAGTGGAGTTAAAAATAAACATTTATATTTTACTTTGTTCTTCACTCACATAAAAGGGAAGTATATTTATGTGACAGCTAAAATAAGTACATGGGTACTTTGAAGTATGGTTTAAAATTGTCTTAAATTAAAACCATGAACTTTTATTGTTCTACCTATGCAAACAATGTGAAAAAATGCATGCCTATTTTTTTCAGAATACTAAGATATATATATGTATACATATATACATATATACACTGTTTGCAAAACAATGAATTCTTTTCTGTTTCATTTTATAAATGATTATGTGCCCAGGAAGCAGAGTAATGCTTTTTGGAGATGCATGTAACAAGGGTTCCTTATTAGTTTCATAATTTAACACATTGAGCTAATTGGTTTGCTCACAAGGGCCATAGTTGTTAGTCACTGTACCTTTATTCAAAAGGCTAGCAGCTAAAGCTTGGTGGTGCAGTAAGATGAACCTTGGCCCTGCAGTCAGGGCATGGAAGTGACCCCTCTCAGCACTAGACTCTCCAGCAATTCCTTTCATTGCTTTGGACCTCAGTCCCACGTCTTATAAATGAAGGGAACAGAGTAGCCTGTGTCACAGATTCTGAAACAGTGTCTGCACTCCAGGTGTCCCCGATTACCAGTGACCTCCCTTGGGAGCAGTTTAGTTAAACAAATATTTGATTCCAGCTGTATTCTAATTGGTGTAGTTGTTCATGTTCTTCTTTGCTATAAATGGTTGGTGACTTTATTAGCTATGGCCCTTGAGAGCAAAGGTTGAAACCAATGAGCTTAATGTCTTAAACTGTGAAATTAATAAGGAACTTTTGTTACATGCATCTCCAAAAAGCTTTATTCTATTTCCTGGGCATACAACAATCTGCATCAGAAATGAGCAGAATAAGGCAAGGCAGTGTAAATCTATCATTGCTCCTGAGAAAACGTAGTTAAAGATACCATCCAATAAGGTCTTTTTCATATTTGAAGGGTATAACCTCATATTACTTATTTATTTTGGGTTTTGGTTTTTTGTTTGGTTGGTTTTTTGTTTTGTTTTGTTTTGTTTTTGAGACAGGATCTTATGTAGCCCAGGTTGGCCTGGGACTCATTATGTAGTCAAGGATGATCATGATTCACCTGTCACCAACTCACAGTTGCTAGGATTATAGGCCTGTGTCTCCATGATCCATATCAGATCCTTTCTAATGTTGTCAGTGAATAAATAAATAAATATATAAACAATGAAGAAACAGAATGGTAGTGTGAGACTACATAACTCTAAACTCTAGACACTGGTATGTTTGTGTAGCTTCAATTATTTAGACTTGTGGTGCAAGATGTCAGAATCTTTCTTTCCTCAGATGAAAACATTGGATGCCTCACTTCTTAAAAAGTCTTTTTGCTTAAGCGTTCAATATTATGAGTGTCTACCTGGAAACTGTTGGCTCTATTAGTAGGAAAAATATATTTACATGTTTTACTTTAAACGTTGCTGTCCAATTTTGGTGAGCTGTAGCTCTTTGAAGCTATCCATGCACCCTACTAGAAGTGAGAAATTATCTTTAAGGATCAATTAAAGAAGTCATCCATTGCATGTGACTGACTTTGAACAAAAAGTAAATAAATAACACACACACACACACACACACAGACACACACACACACACACACACACACACCATGTAAACAGAGGTTGTTACAATGCCAGTAAGGGGGAACAGCCTCAGCACATAGGGCTTAAATATTGCTTGAGACCTGAGCATCATCCTTGGGTCTTGAGTGGTACGAGACAGCTGACTTCCTGTAGCCGGAAGAAGAATGAGTGCATGGTGATGAGTGTGCTGTGTATAAGGCTCAGGCTGGGCTGACAGAGACACAGGCGAGCAACGGAAGTGGGGAAGACAACCACAAAGAAAGCAATGCAATCTGAACAAATCAGAGACTCTTTAGAAGATAACCCAGTTCTCTGTGCAAAGACTCAGCCTGTTAACCACTTCCTCTACCTGCTGTCTTGGAATAGAATCACTTCAGTGCCTCTGATCGAAGCCAGAGAGGGAACTGCCACGTACTGGCCAGTTTTGCACATAGCTTTTATGTGAATTCAGGCTTCACACATGAGAAATATCAGGTCCACTGGTGGATTTGGGACTAATTATTAGGAAATTTTGCAAGTGAATTTGCCTCACAGGAGAGGAAAAGACAAAAGGACTTCTAAAGACTAACTACACCCAAATTAATAACTCCCTGGGGAAAATTACCAAGAAGGGAATGCAATGATGGGCTTTATAATCTACCAGATATTTAATGAGCTACTTAGAGTCTGGAATCTAGGCTTTATTAATCTGTGTAGCTCTGAATTGAAGGACTCTCTGCTAACTGTCTTTAGTATACCCGATAACCACCCTTCACTAAGCACTCACTGAAAGTCAGACTTTATATAAACAATCTTCTCCTCTCAACTTTAGTACTACGTCATTATCTCCATATTCAAATGAAAGAAACTAAACCCCAACTTTTTTCCTAAACACCAAACTGCAAGTTTATGGAAGAGGTGTAACTTAAGTCTGGGTTTTTCCAGTAGCAGCTCCCATGCTTTCTTCAATACTCTGGCTTGCCTCTGTCAGCAAATGTACACATCACGTGAGCCTGTGGACCCTAACTGGCTTCACTACAATGTTCCTGGCTCACCACATGAGTGAGGCAGTAATGATATAAGATAATGTTTAGCAACTTGCAAATGAAGCAACTACATGTTGCATTATCTCCCACATATTATAAACACTTAAAAACCCGCCCTCAGGTTTAATTAACAAGAAGTAAACTCTACAATGTTCCAAATGATATTTGGACTCCTGCACATTTATAGCGGACTCATATACTCGCTTATCCCTAGAGCTGTATAACCTCAAAATTAAGCTATTTAATTCCCTGTATTGTCATGCAAAACATCGGCAATTTTCCCCTGTGCTCACTTGTTCCTAGCATCCTTGTTCTTAATTGGTAATGATCTAAAGTCTTAGGTGATTGTGCTTGGGTTTTGTTTACTTTTATGCTAATAACCTGCGTGATGGAAACATGTGCTACATTTCCTAGCCCACGTGGTCTACCAGACATGTCGATCTAACACGGTCATGGCATGAGTGCCAGCTGGTTTTGAAACATCAATCTGTCATCTCACAAGATGAGCCTCCAAATTTTCCTTCATGTGCTTGGTCACGTGTACCATACGTTTCCTTGAGGCACAGACCCATGCAAGTATTTTCACAATAAATCTTGCCTGGATGAAATAATTGAACATGAAAAGTTGCTGCACCCCAGTGAATCCAGTTTATAAAAGCTTGTCTAATGAACAAGAGAGCGCAGATGCGACTGATAGTTATTAGAGAAGAGGCCACTGACTCCTGCAGAATGTGGGTGCTGTAGAAGGCATTCACACCAGGAAACTGGAAAAAGCGCTTTTCCATCTTACCTTGTTGTTTATGTTTTGTGTGTTCCTGTGAAACATCTTTCTAGTAGAATGAACTCAGTCATAGTATGATAGCAAACGGCTTGCACCAATGTGTCCCTGTCACTAACTGCTTTATAACAAACTACCCTAGACTTCATGGTGTAAAGCAATGATCATTTTATTATACCGATGACTTATGTAGGTCAGGAAATCAGACACAGCCCAGCGGTGACTCCTCTGTCTGTTGTGTAATGTCTGGGGTCTCAGCTGTGAACAGTTAAAGACTTGGTGTCTGTCAAGGATGAGGTCAAGAATCTGGGCTTCTTGACAAGAGCGGTTCCACGTAGACTTTCTACAGGGCTGGCCTCTGCGGCCTCTGAATTCTGGTGGGGAGCATGCAGATCACGTGAGATCTTAGAGAAGATGCTCCAGAAGCACCGTGTGTGCACATGCGTGAGCCTTCTCTAGTCTAGTTTTTGGCATCCTTGCAGCAACAGTTCACCTGAATCAGGGAGGGGCTTGACTTACTTCTTAATGGGAGAAGAGCAAGAACAAACGTGTTGCTAGAAATTTATTCAAATTGACTCACAGTGATTGCTGGTCAGCAGCAGCTGCTGTGGAGAACTAGGCAGTTCTTAAAGCAACCATTAGGTGCTTAGTGTTTCAAGATCCTCCTTCTGTCCTGCTCAGAACTCCACTACCTCCACTACCTTGTCTGTTGCAGGGGCAAGGGCAGTGTGTAGGGTCACACACTAATTTAAATATCTCCCCTCAGGGAGGACTTACATCCCTTCTGCCTGCATTTTAAGACTCATGGAGCCATGCCTAGATTCAGCATGCAAGCGTGTACCCGGAAGAAAAAGACGGCTATACATATGGATGAATAGTGATGTTTGTAACCACTTGAAAATATTACCTCCGTGATGAAATGTGGATGTTTCTTTCAAAGCTAGTTTTTGTAATTATTTGAATCAGTTCATACATGTCTTCTGCCATCCCACAAATATTCTTGATGGGCAACTGCATGTAACACAAGAAGCTGGATCTGGGTGTGTATATAGCCTCCCCCAAAAGACAGGAAATCACTTGAAATTTTGGCGTATGACCTTTTCAATTATTTGTGCCCTTACCTCCTGCAGTCACTTACTAACGTTTGCACACCCTAGTGTTAGTCAAAACCTTGGCTTCATAGTCATCATATATACGCATACCCTTTTGTAATCTGTGATATGGTATAGAGTGTGTAGCTAGAATTAATATGGAATTGCAGGTAGATACTATTAATTGAACAGTGTCCCAACTAATTTTATTATTTCTTAAATTATTTCAAACGAGAGTTATCTTGCATCATACTCTAATAGCGTGGTTCCTGTTCTCATTTATTAAAAAGATAAGATTTATAGATATTAAAAGTACAGCTAGTAGATAAATCCAGGCGTAAGGCAGCTTAGTTTTCAAAAGCAGAGCCTATGGCTACAATAAAAAGAACTAAAATCAGTGTGAGATCTGCTGGAGGTCAGTTTATATTTTGGTCTATAACTGAAAATCATAATAGAAAGTCTTCACACAATCCTGATGCCCTATGAGAAACAATGGAAAAAAGGCAAGCTCTGGGACAGGCTTGGAGCTAACAGGATGCATTTCATTTGCTTGCAGTTTTACATCAGATGTGTTGTGTGTGTGTGTGTATATGTATGTGTGTGTGTCTGCGTGTGTGTGTGTGCGTGCATGCGCGTGTGTGATTGCTGTAGTAAAGCTAGAATTATAAATTAGGAACATAATCATGTGTGTTTTTATGTTTGGCTTTTCATGGGTCCTAGGATCCATTCCTCGGAGTTGTAAAGCAAGGGTTTTGCACACTGAGCCATCTCCCAGCCTTGGGGAAATTTCTTCATGGATGACTCTGGCTATGTAGAAAATCACTGGCGTACTTAGTTAATTCGGGCACTAAATTGTGCTGCAGAAGGCTCCAATGAAAACTCTCTAAATTATGGATAACCTGGTAAGAGATCAAGGCACTTCACTTAAATGATTTACCTAATTATCTATTTAAAGGCATCTAAAAAGAAATATTACCAATGGAACTCATTGGAGCATAGACTAGAAATATAGTAATATCATTAACATGTGTTTAAATAAATGTGCCCATGGCAAGACTGTACAGCAGCTTGGCTAAGCTTCTTCATCAAAGACTCCCACTTTTTCAAATGTATTCAAAATTCTGAGAAAACCCATCTCAGACATTATGTAAGACTTGTCCAGTTTTCTGTCCTGGCACATCTATGTTGAGTAAAACCTGAATGTGTAGGCTTATGATCAGAGTCATAAATTTGCTAAAACAACTACCTCTTCCCTAGGTCTGTCAAACAATGTCGATCAGTTTCTGCTTAGGTCTTAAATCTCATTTATGGCTGAGTCAGAAGAAATTAACATAGATTCTATCAAAATCCACATGCAATGCTAGAGATAAACATTGTAAAAATGACTTTGCCTAGCACGATAATGAAATGTCAGGTCTTTTTAGGTCTCAGTCAGATGTAAAACAGACTAGATACTGATTGTGCTAACAGAAAGTTACTGAGGAACTCAACATTCGTCTGACACGAATCTTAGCTACATTGTGGTAGACAAGGATTATCAGCTTCATTTACTTAGTGCTTTGCAGTCCAAAGCATACACCACTCGTAGCCCAGTGATAGATTTCTTGTATCCTCCCAGAACTTTGAAGGCTGTCTCAGTCACTCTTCTGGGGTGGTGAAGAGACAATATGACCAAGGCAACTATTCTATGAAAGAAGTCATTTAATTGGGGGCTTGCATACAGTTTCATAAGTTTAGTTCATCATTATCATGGCGGGGAGCATGGCAGTAGACTTGGCAGGTGTAGTGCTGAAGGAGTTGAGAACAACTGGGCCTAGCATGGGCTTTTGAAACCTCAAAGCCTCCCTCCAGTGACACACTTCCTTCAACAAAGCCATATCTTCTAATCCTTGAAGTCTTTTCAAAGAGTTCCACTCCATGGTGACTAAGCATTCAAGTACATGAGCCAATGGGGGCCATTCCTATTCAAACCACCACAAAGGCTAATCCTCTCTCAAAACGAACTAGATTATTTATATGTGTACATTTTCATGAATATGTCTTATATATTTAAAACTCTGCATGTAGATATAATTCTAAGACTTCCTAAACATGCAGAGGGTCTATAATACACTTTGGCAGACTTGTGTCCAAATAATAGCATTTTTTTTTTTTGTTTAAAGCTAGGAATTGCCTTCTTGGCAATATTAAATTCCTATAGAACTGATAATGAAAAATAACTATCTCTTTTAAAATCAAAATAACTTTTCTTAGAAAAGAAAGGGAACTCTTTCTGGGGTGTTCACTGTGTGTCAAGTGCTTGTCTGAATCCGCAAAATTTTCTTCAGTACTCACAACAGTTCTTTACTGATGAAAACTCCAGACACCCAAAGATAAGGTTGAGCTCACAGGACTTATCAACCATAGGGATTCTATCACAACTCCGTCCTGCCTGCACCAAAGCCCATGACCCTCCATCCTCTCCTCTCCCCTCCAGCCTCTGCCCTCCTCAGCTCACACGGTAGTTTTCAGTAAACAGTGACCATTCACCCTGGGTAGCATCGAGCCTTTTCCTCCCCGCAGAGTCTAGAGGCAGCTCATCCACCTTATTAGTGTTATAAACAGTAAGAACATTAGTTTTAAAAGCACTATGTGTATGTGCACCCAAATTTAATGGATGGGATATTGTTGACACATTTGAGGAGGTGGTCCAAGTCTGTAGGTGATGAAATAAGATTCAGAATGAAGAAATGTTCTCTTAAAATTAAGGTCAGAATCCTTCTGGTCAAGAAAAGACAGTGTGGGATACTTAAAACCCAGTTTACAGAACTGACAAGTTGGTGTTACAGACTCAAGGAGTTTAGCCAAACACCGTTAAAGTCTATTCGTTTAAAAATCATAGAAAAATTAATCTGAGATTATTCCCCTATTTATAACCCACCCATAAGCTAAATATTTCAAATTTAAATATTGTTCTGATGAGATTTTAAGAGACAACATCTACTAGTTCTACCATACTGAGCCCCCTGGTCTGTCCCATTCTGAGTTACCTTGTCCAGCTGCTCCCATATAAAGTCCCATACACACTTGGTTATTCTTTCTTCTTTTTCAATTCTCCTGGTATTTGTTTTTAGAATACCAGATATAATAATAACAAAAAATTTTTTCTCTGGAAGATGGGGATATTGAAATCTCATCAACAACCCAGTTCGCCTCCACTGGTTTGGGACTTGTTTATTTTGGTGCTCTAGACTTTACAAAACATTTTTTCTCAGCTGATCCTGAATACATCTAATAATCATGGCTTTCAGTTATCTTGAGTCTTCTTACATTCTTCCTCCAGTCTTTGCCTCTCAAATATCAATTCCCTGATTGTCAACTTCTCCTCTGAATAAAAAAAGTAATGAACTTTCCTTGTCATTCATTTCCACTCAAGGAAGGAAATGCTTTGAGAGAGTGTGCATTTATGATTCTTGAAATGGGAGCGACCACACTCAGATCCCCTGTGATCCTGAGAAAGAACTGACCATGTCTAAAGGTGAAAGGCGAGATAGTGTTATCACTCAGGCACAGCTGAAAGCACTGCTCCTCGAACAATCTGGAAACAGCCCTGAAAAGGAACCAGTGGCATAACTGGCCTCAGAAACCCTCGTCTTCTGGGAACGGGCCATCCTCCTTCCCATCTCGGTGAGCTGCCCTCACAAGGCCTCCCCAGATCTCTGTCATCCTTTTCAACTGATAGAAGTTGTGAATGAAAAGTTGTATTCAATGTTGATGACCTGTGATGAGATAAAAAGAGATAATTACTTACTTGGGAGATTAGACAGTATCGGAAATGTAAGGTCCAACTTGCTTCAGCATCTGAATGTCCCCACATCAGCATCTGTTCCCACACTGGACCCCAAAAGTTTAAAGGGAGAAGTACTAGTTTGGTTGGAGTGATGATTGTTGAGGGGACATCCTTCCTATCTTCAGGCCAGTTGTGTGCCTGTACTTCCCTCTTCCTAGTCATCGCCTTCCCCTCCAAAAAATTAGAAAATTCTTATTTTGGAAAGGCTTAGAGAAAGACTAAGAACATGAAGTCAATTTTCTGAGAACAGCTTTACTTTAACACCCTCGATCTTATGGAGGAGGACCTGGCTTCACAAACACTCTAGGATTCTCTAAGGGTATGTACTCTAAGGCCTCCATGAAAAGAGTCACTAAAAGTCCCCATTTCTAAACCACTGACAGCTTATGTTCCCCACATCCTGACTTCATATTCTCAGGATCTGCAATAATAACGTGCACACAGGAGCACATATGTTTACTCGCAGTTTCTACCTCATTCAAAGCTTGCTAAGACCACATGTATCATATCTACATATGTTCCTTGTTATATCACACACTCTAGCTGAGTGATTAACATACAGCTGAAGCCGTCTCTTCTCAATAGGTACTGCTAGCCAAATCCTATTGAATGCCTACAGGAATCGACTATTTTGTTGATAGAGTTGGACTCTGCCAATCAGCTGAAGAAGTCACTTTGTAAGAATTCCTTATGCTAAAGGTCTTGGTGAAGTTGTACCAGGACTTATGAAGGTTCTTTGTCAGTCACTTCACAGTACCAGTGCTTGAGGAAATCTTACACAGTTGTTGTGAACAGTTGTACCTAAAATTGTGAAGAAAAACTAAATTAATTTGGGGAAGTTTCTCTTCACCAACAGAATTCAAAATCCTTCTGCGGTGAGTAGATATTTTTAAGTTTTTGATGTAAGAATTCAACCCTCTAACTCTCATTGGGCAGGCTGTCTTATCTCCAATTCTTCCTTGGGATATTCTTTTTTATTGTATTACCATACATGTTTATCAACATGTGTGATGCTTATGACTACCTAGAATTCAGAAAGTATGTGGCAACCTAGCCAGTCTAGTGCAACCATGTTTTCTTCTGATGAGCATTGCCTGCAGCCACCTAAATTCTAAAATGGTTTATACTCCCATGCAGCTTTGGGCATCAAACTGTCCCTTGTAATAACACCTCAGAGGTCTGGGCTCTTTAGATCCCTCAATGACAAAGCAATGACACTAAGCACTGAGTAGGACCTATCTGGCTTACCAAACTGAAAACAACTTTAGACCTAGGAGACAATAGAACCAATGGCCATCATTACTTTTCTTCCCTCTTAGGTAAAGGAATCAGAGACTGATAAAATTTAAACCACTACAATAGAAATTAAATAAAACAAATGTATTTAATGGCCCAGGAAAGGCAGTAAGTGGCTAAAAGCTAAACTACTGTCACGATACTTTCATTACACAGAGACTTTAGGGACATCAAATTTTGGCTCAGAAAATTGTGTGTATATATCAAGTGTGCTATGGTGAAAGACTTAACTATTTATTTTCCTACCTGAATATTAATTTCCTGAGTCACATATATATATATATATATATATATATATATATATATATATGGGTGGATAGACAGACGGACAGACAGATATAGTTTATAAAGAAGTTCCTAACTAAAAACAAATTCCAAAGTACTGTGCTCTTTTATGTACTTTCATTTCGTCTGTAAACCGTTTGTAGGGCCTGTCATGAGCCAGGCACAGGGCAGTTAGGAAAATGCAAATTTTATAAAGGCCTTTGTCCTTATGATGCATTAGCAGCACATGTGTCTTTCTAAGTTATGACTATGCAACAACAATGCTGTGTGTCTAGTAGTGTAGGGGCTCAGAGAAAGCAATGGAAATTTACAGGAAGAGGTGAACGCCCTCGTAATGTATCACAGAGAGGAGCTTACCAGGTGTGGTTGGCAGGAATAGGCACCTGCCAAAGATTCGGTGAGCCCCAAGATAGCCACGCTTCCTACAGCCCTGGAAGGAGTTTCTTATGAGTTGGCACGGTTGCGTGCTGACCGCTGCTTCCTGCTACATCTTCTCAGAGCAAACAGGAAAGGAAAATGCTTCTGTTCTTTATTGTGTACTCCTTTCATTAAATCACTCTTAGGACAACTGAGTGTTCCAGAAATAGGTGTCGGGAAAAGAAAAAAAAAAAAAAAAACACGTATTTCTGTGCAATCAGGAAGTGCTTCTGCTTTGTTACCAGCATAAAGCATTCATGAAATCAATTTCCAGCGCCCGCTGGGTAGGGCTGATGTGCGAACCAGCTTTCCATAGTCCATCGTCTTCATTCCGAGATGATTTGACAGGACTGGTATTTTATCATGAATTCAAAGAGGATGAGCATATTCTCCTAATATATTCATTACTTGCCTCTCCGTACTGGTAAATAATATACATATGGTAATTTGGGAGACATTGTGTTCCCCATTGCTCTCTTTTATTCCTGGAACTCTGGCTGTCTTTGTAAATGCTGCAAAAATCAAAGGCAAAATTACCTCAAAATTTGATTTTAGAGTCATTCTATTCTCACTTTCTGGTGCCCACACAAGATATATTGCTTATTTTCTATTCTGACCTGTATTTTTTTGAGTGTCACCCCTTCTGCTTGCGATCTTATTGTAGAACCTTCTAGAGTGACTCAAAGAAGCCATCTATTTATTCATTAACAAGCACATATTAAATACCTACTGTGAACCAGACACTGTACTAAATGTTCAAAATAATAAGGACCATGGAAGCCTAGGACCCAGGCCTATCCTTGTTTTTTCAAATTTTATAATCACTTGAAAAATGATTATAAAAACCTATGGTATCATATTAAGACAGACAAGAAAAATGAATGACGAGCGAAGAGAATGGGAGTGCTTGCCAGAGAATATGTGTCTAATTGAGGGACATAAACTGATAAGCTAAACCAAAACATAATTAGACTTGTAGACCCGCAAGAGCCGCTGTTATAGACTGGACCTGAAGGAGCTGATTTAGATGGGAATATGAAGGAAGATCTGAAGGGCAGTTTTCTTAGAACTAAGTGAAACCAAGTCATTTTACTCTGCATGGACTTGATTGACTTGACGTGGCTTGAACAATAAGAACACATGTTTTTTGTAATCAGTAATTTCTTCACTTGTATACTTAAAAGTGTTCATTGACCTACTACTTTAGATCAATTGGTCTTTGTTGAAAGCAAAGGAAATTAAAAATATGCTCTTCTTGAGTTTGTGTTCAGATGAATGGGCAATGAAAGTAAATCAGTGAAGCAGCTAGATAGACACTGTGACTGACATACGCTGCAAAGAAGTCAAGAGGGTGGGAGGTGTCTCTATAAATACACATGGTTGTCAAGGCAAGCTGACCATGCTCACTGTGGGAGAGGGGGATTTTAGGTAGAATACAAAATAGCAACTGATATTTGCAATTTTACTTCGGCCTGCACAATAGAAGCATACCTCTAAAGCAGAACGAGCAAGTTACAGCCAGAAAGCTCGCATACAAATATTTCTAAAGTCTGATATCTGCTTTTATAACTCAGAAGTCCTGGGAACAAGTTCTTTTATAGAGTCCTATGGCTTATCCCATACCACAACAAATGCATTTCATGGCTGCAATCAAGACCATGGTCTGCAGACCTGAAAATATGTCAGCCTGGCTGTCCATTTATAGAATTGTTTTGTTATCGTCTTTATTCTTACTAGATGAGGCCTTATTATGCTACCCTGGTTAACCCAAATTCCTAGGTTTCAGCAATCCTAATAGCCTCAGCCTTCAGAGTAATCTGCCTCCCAGTTCTGCCTTATTCTTATTCTTTTTCTAATAGCTCTATGAATTCACACTAACAATTTCTGGAATCTCTTTTAAAGCATACCTAATAATGATGCCGATATTGTTTAAAATAATGTAATAAATACTTCTTTCATTACTTTATATGAATTGCCTGGCATTTAATGCTCAGAGATGGCATGGGGACAGGGGGATGCTGTGATCATTATTCCATTTTATAGATGAGAGAACTGAGTACACAGAGATAAAGTAACTCAATAATTGTCGTAAAGCAAGTAAGTGGTGCCATTAAGGTATAAAGCCAAACAACCTAGTGAGAAGCACTACTCTCGTCTGTCTTTAGGGTTTATATCTTTGCAGCCCCATCATCTTCATAGACACACACTCTACTGTCCATGACTTCCAAAGCAAGCACCTTGAGCTAAAACATTCAGGGGCTGCTTTAAAGTAAATTTTGCTATTATTCCTTAGGTAGCATTTGAAATGTGAAGGAGATTATCAAGTGATTTCCTCTCAGGCTTCATTTAGAGGCATTGAATAAAGTAATTAGCACTTTTGAGAATGCTCCTTGACAACATAGTGTTAGGCACCTGTAATGACAGCACATGGGTGTCTGAAACAGAAGGATTTCAAGTGAGTGGCTAGGCAGGGGAAAGAGAGAGGGGGGAGGGAAGGGAAGAGAGAGAAGAAAGATTCCCACTGCCTACTCTGGCAAATTAGCTGTTTCTTTAACTATCTGGATGTACTCGCTATTAAATATACTAAATTATTCTTCATTCCTTCCTTCACTGTGGATCTATGCCCTTAAAACAAGCACAGTTGTCCCCTTTCCCCGCACTCCCTAAGTCTCTATACACTGTTAGCATTCTGACAAGGATTCTCAGATGACTGCCACTAAAACCCCAGGTATGCTGGGTACAGATCTGAGCAAACTGATCTCAAAATGCTAATTCTAGGGATGTTCAGTTCATACCTACAAAGCCCTATCTTTAACTTAAGTATAATTAGTGTCTGTGAACGGTCTCTGGTTTTCAAGTGCCTTGCAAGACTCTTAATGTTTTAGTAAGCTTGCAGAAGTTGCTTGTCTTTAGATATGCAGTGAATGGAAAAGATAAACATTTGAGGATTGCCCTTTTCCCCTTTCTGACTAAATGTGGGTCATAAAGTAGAGACACAGATACAGTATGCTACGTAAGCAAACCCAATCACATAGATGAACATGGCCCCTGCCCTCGTGGAAGGGATCTTGTAGAGTCCTCTCCATTCCAAAACAATTTCACAATCTCCATAACTACATTTGGCATTTTGAAGTCTTCTTGTGCTTTGTGAAATGTGAATTACCAATCATAATGCTTCAGGCGCTCATAAAGGACATAAGGCCCTACAGCAGCCCAGAGTATGACACCTAAGTAAGACTTGGGTGTGATCACTAAAGAATAAAATAACATTAGCTCAAATTTGGATCAAAGAACGAGAATTGGAAATCAATGTGTCTAGAGTAACACCCAGCCCCACATCTGCATCTGAATCTGTTTAGTCTTTTCTCCATCCATTTTTTAATACTTTATTTGCATTTCAAATGTTTTCCCTTTTCCAGGTCTCCCCTTTGGAAGCCCCCTATCCTGTCCCACCTCACCCTGCTTCTCTGACTGTATGCCCCCACCCACCCACCCTGGCATGTCCTTAAATGGGGACATCTAACACCCTCAGGTCCAAGGGCCTCTCCTCCCCCTGATGGCCAACAAGGCCTTCCTCTGCCACATATGTGGCCAGCACCATGGGTCCCCCCATGTGTATTCTTTGGCTGGTATTCAGTCTCCAGGAGCTCTGGGGGGTCAGGCCAGTTGACACTGTTGCTCTCTCCATAGGGCTGCAAACTCCCTCAGCTCTTTTAGTCCCTTCTCCAACTCCTTCATCTGGGACCCCACACTCAGTCCAATGGATGCTGTGAATTGAATCTTGGGTATTCCGAACTTTTGGGCTAATATCCACTTATCAGTGAGTACATACTGTGTTCGTTCTTTTGTTACTGAGTTACCTCACTCAGGATGATATTTTCTTTTCTTTTTTTTCTTTTTTCTTTTTTTTTTTTTTTGATACTTTATTTACAGTTCCAATGTTTCCCCCTTTCTAGGTCTCCTCTTTGGAAGCCACCTATCCCTTCCCCCTCCCCCACCTCTGTGAGGGAATTCCACCTCCCACCCACCCGCCCACCCACTCCTATATTCCAACCTTTACTGGGGCCTCTCCTCCCCCTGATGGCCAACAAGGCCATCCTCTGCCACATATGTGGTCCGAACCATGGGTCCCTCCATGTGTATTCTTTGGTTGGTGGTCCAGCCTCCAGGAGGACGGGGGGAGGGGGGGCAGACCAGTTGACACTGTTGCTTCCTCCATGGGGCTACAGACTCCCTCAGCTCCTTCAGTCCCTTCTCCAACTCCTCCATCTGGGAC
>CM052716.1:25329150-25369136 GCA_028551405.1 Uromys caudimaculatus | reverse complement strand
ACTTGAAGTTCTTGTCATACAGATCTTTCACTTGTTTGGTTAGAGTCACACCAAGATACTTTATATTGTTTGTGACAATTGTGAAGGGTGTCATTTCCCTAATTTCTTTCTCAGCCTGTTTATCCTTCGAGTATAGGAAGGCTACTGATTTGTTTGAGTTAATTTTATATCTGGCCACTTTGCTGAAGTTGTTTATCAGTTCTCTGGTAGAGTTTTTCGGGTCACTTAAGTATATCATCATATCATCTGCAATTAGTGGTATTTTGATTTCTTCCTTTCCAATTTGTATCCCTTTGATCTTTTGTTGTCCAATTGCTCTAGCTAGGACTTCAAGTACTATATTGAATAGATGGGGAGAGAGAGGGCAGCCTTGTCTAGTTTCTCCATCCATTTTAAATATGTCAAAAATGTATAAAGATCAAATAGCCTGTAATTTTTTGTGGAGTGAAGGCAAAAGATAAATGTTGTATTCCCAGTAGTAAACAAATATAATTTTTTGGACAAATACTTACTTTCCTTAATCCCAACCTCTTCATCCTAATAATGATACTCTCGATGTTGTAGTTCGACGCTGCCTATTTTATCACACGTTCATGGTCAGTACTGCTTCATGTGATATCTCTTATCTTTTAACATCTGTGTGATGCTTCTGTTAGATGCATATCCTGTTAGCTGCCACACCAAGCCTCATTATCCAGGGACTTAAGCAAATTAGAAGCAATCTTTTTTTTTTTTTTTTTCATGCATTGAAGACTGTGAGGCTGACAATCTCTGGTTGATAAAGTAGCAAGAGAGGGTATCAAGGAATCAGCTCCTTGAATCTTTCGTTGTAAGCATCCTGGATCCCAAGATAAGATTACTCACATTCAGCTTCAAGTTTGTGCTCCAAGAAAAAAAGGGGATAACAAAAACAACAGAACGCCAAGGCCGGCTAAAGAGCTTTGCTGAAAAATTCCCTCAGGGCATTTGCTTAAGTATATTGCCAAAGACTGCCTCGCATGGCTGTCGTGCAAGTGGTTATTTATTTAGTCGGGATCACCAATACACTATGCAGAAGGAGGAGGCTCCTGTTGGGGATGAAAAGTTAGAGGAAGGGATATTGGATAGGCAGATGGTATCACCTTTACATGTTCAATATGATGTAATGTAATGGTCCAAATGAACACGTCTAGCAGGGTTACTGGGCATCGGGAGAGGCGCTCATCAGCAAATGATAGCAGGCGATCCCAGATGGATGACTGCCTTGGGGTTTTCTGCTTTGCATTAGTCATTAAATATGGTTCATCGCTCCTTCCTCTGTATTACCAAATCTAAGTCTTTCAAGGACAAGATTGTGATTTGCATATATTCTTTATCATCCTCTGGGAAGTGATATGTACACGAAGTAAGGGCTCACTTTTGTTAAAGGGGATTAAAAACCTGAATTATTCATTTGGAGAACAGTGAAAGGGCAGCAGGCAAAAGAACACCGCAGTTACTACAGATCCCATTTTCTCTGGAATGAACGGCTCCTTCGAATGGTGTCTACATCCTCCAAAATGCCACGGAACAACTGATGATAATACTGGTGGATGGATATAGAGTCTGAATGTTTCTCACAGCTCTTAAGACTACTCAAAGGACTCAAGAAAAGAAGGGAAATAGGGAGGTTTGCCTGGAGTAGAGTGCTTCAGGCAGAATAAAGGGCTGAGCCCCTTTATCTTCATTTATTAAGTTGAACAAAACTAATAAGAAGCCACCCATCTCTACGAAGAATCAAATGCAGTTAGCTTCTTAATGAGTTGCACCTTTTGCTCCTAACTGTTACACATACAATAGTATATTATTTCCTTTTACCAAGATAGATGTCCTGTAACCATAATATTCAGAGGCAGAGAATAAAGATTAATAAAAAAATCCTTGGGGGTAAATTATTGCTATTAGAAGGGGGAAGTTATATTTTTAAAGCTTATAGTTTTATTTTTCCAAGTTAATTTTTAAAATAATATTTTCATGTATTTCTTAAAATGCTATGCAAGTATATCTTAGATTACTTAAATAATTGATAATGGACTACCAAGAAGAAAGTATACATGTAATATTCAATATACAAATTAGCTTCAGCACATCTTACTTTTGAGTCATTATTATTTTGAGTCATTACATTGAAATTATTCTATGAAATATGAAAGTTAGGATATAATGGGCACCTTATTTTGTTACTTAATCATTACCTAACGCTTTGTCTCCTTTTCATATTTGAAGTACAGACACATCTTTAGTGCCCTAGGAAAGCCATGTGGATGACATGAGCTGGCTTTCTTTGTTCAGATAATATACTAGATTATTTTCTTTCTTCTGAACATCTTAAATTCTTAGATGAGTTTTTTTCCTTCAATTTTAAATGCTTCTCGAGCAGAACTCATTTGATTACTAGCATTTCTTGCAATTACATAGGATTGAGTAAATATGAAAATGCCAGCATCCTTCTAAATAGACTCCCTGTGGGACTTTTAAACTGTTTCAAAAGTAGACCCTGTATCAGAAGACCTGTGTTTTCTCACATCTCCTACCTCTGCCCTGCCCCCTGTGATTTTTACTTTAGCAGCCTTCTTCTTCTGGTAAAAATATTTCAATATATTTCTATTATCTTTGGATTTGGAACATGTCATATAATTTTTGGTATATTATAAATTATTTAGAAGATTTTTTCTTGGTAATAACAATAAGTGTCTTAGTTAGGATCTCTATTGCTATAACAAGAATACGTTGACCAAAAGCAACTTGGGAACGAAAGGGTAGCAATCAGCTTATGGGGCCACATATCACAGTTTAGCACTGTGGAAAGTCAAGGCAGGAACTCAAATGGTGCAGGAATCTAGAAGAAGATGCTGATGCAAGAGCCATAGAGAAGTGCTGCTCATTGGCATGCTCTCCATGGCTTGTTCTGCTTGCCTTCTTAGAATACCCAGGACCATCCACCCAACCACATGGGCTGGGTCCTCACACATCAATCACTAATCAAGAAAATGTACTAGCCAAACTTGCCTACAAGCCAATCTCCTGGAGACATTTTTTTCAATTGAGAGTTCATCTTCCCAAATGACTCTAGCTTGGGTCAGGATGTTATAAAACTCACTAGCACACATAGCAACCCATAACTTCAAAGGTACATTGAAATAAGGACATCTCCAACCATGCTGCTATCCTTTTAAGAATTTGTCCTTGCAAGCCATTGTGGACTATATTGTAGTCTCTAAATGTCACCCTCTTACATCCTAAGCAGAATGAAGTGTAAAATGGGAACTAAGATATGGCACAGTGCAGACACCCTTCCTCTCAGCTCTCCATACAGAACACTTCTCAGCCAGGAATCTTACTGGCCTCTACCTTTCAAGTGACCAAGGAAACCAAAATATACATCCAGTTTTAATGCTGTCCTCTTCCCCACACAGCCCTAATCCTTTCTCTCTGTTCCTCCTTCACAAAACAGCAAACATAGAAACAAATGAGCAGGTTCCCAACCGCCATTGACTCTGGAGAAATAATAGTCTTGTGCCATTTGATGTAGTAATGTACATATAACATGAAACTTACTATCTTAATCATTTTACATGCATGATTAAGCACTATGAAGCACAGTCACGCCATTATGACAATCCCCAGTATATTTTAGTATTGAAAAACTGAAACTACTATGATAGATACCTCTTTGTAGTATGTATCAATGTGTCTCTTAAAAGCAAGTCCATACTGAAGATCCATAGTTTTTTTTATCACACAGAACTGAAACAGCTTGTCTCTATGCTACACTAACCAGGTGCCACCTTTCAAATAATTCCAAGTCTTAAGCCTAAGATTAGGCAAGACACAGCCACTGTGCTCTTAAACATTTTTTCCAAAGTATTACATTTGTATGTATAAAAATGAATAGCTATTTTAGCATATAAAATTAAATCAATCATTTTAATGTTCTTACATATATGGCTGGCTTCCAGCATCCATATATGTGTCTTTTCATTAAAGTAGCCAATGCGTTACCGCCATTGTTGCTCTGCGACTCTTCTTGTCTTGCTTTGCTATTTAATGTTTCTTTGAAGTCAAAGAATAGCTCTTCATGATAGGCATCCAAACTGTGCAGCTAAACACAGAACTTATTCTTAGCAAGGAATGATGGAGTGAAGCATGGGGGCAAATGGGAAGGCAGCCTTGAGAAAGACAATGGCTTTCCTACTGAATTTCTAGGAATGGCCAGCAAAGTGGGAGGCCTCCTTCATATCCTCTTTCAATTACTCTCAACTCTTCAATATTTTTGGACCCCATGTAAAATTTTCTATAAAGAAAAGAAGTTATACTGCATTTTGAAACAAAACATCTTGGATCGTGAGGAAAGTTTAGTCTCGTTATTCAGATCCATTGGAAGCATGTCACTGAATGAAAAGATATCATTGAAAACATGTGGTCTTTAAACCAACTACCGACTCTCCCCAAGCTTCTTTTCTTTATGACTAGAATGAGGATAACGGTGTTTATCTGTATCTCCTAAAACCTGGCAAGATTCAAAAGCAGCATGCAGTCAGCCTCCTCACCCTGCTGCCTAACAGGGTCCCACATGAGCAGAGCGATCCAGGAAGCAGGTGACAGAGGATCGGGCAGTTCGGAGCAGAGACAGGAATATAACAGAAACTGGATCTCTCATGCTCTGGATACTAGATCTATGTTGGCATTGAGAGCTGGGACTGATGGGTTCTCATCCAGATGCCACCTTTCTCAGTGTCTAGGGCAGTAATCTCCAACAGTGGCTAAGAATGGTTTCCCAAGAGAATTTGATAATGGAATCTCTCTCCCTCCCTCTCCCTCTCCCTCTCCCCATCATTCCCCTTCCCTCCTTTTCCCCTCCCCCCTACCTCTCCCTCCACCTTCCTTTCCATTCCTAGTGATCAAACTTAGAGCTATCCACATGTTCAAATATTAGTTAGGCACAATTTCTAGCACTGAGTTGCATCCTCAGTCCTGGAAATACTTATTGCCATGACTGAGTCATTACTGGCATGTACGTGATGGAGGCAGAGCCACCATAGTCCTTGGGTTCTGTTAAATACCTTACTCTGCACATGCCAGCACTTCAATATAACAGCATTAACAGCTTAACATGTCACTCATGGTGAGCTTGAGAAACCTTGCTTTTAGAGACTTTCTGACATAGTTACCTCTCCTCATCACTGATTTCCTCTTCATCTGGTAACCTGAAAATTCTCCAGGTAACTTTGGCTTTCCTTCTTCCTCTGTCCCTCTCTTCATCCCTTCTTCATGACTTTTCCCCTTTGCTGACTTCAGTAGGACAGGATTCTTTTGTTTTCTTCACTAACTAACTAGTAAATTGCTTCTTTCCCAACTCTTAATTTTAAAAGCAACAGAATAGAGCTCTCTAAGGGAAAATAACATAAAACTTGAAACCACACAAAATTGCATTTGTATTTATGTAGACATGCATGGATTGTTCTTTAGGCCAGTAGATTCAAAGGCAAAAACAAACAAAAACCATTCCTTACCCCAGTGTTAGAGATAGTTATGGGGACTGGACTGTGTAACATCAATCCCAAGAAATATCTTAAGTGAGTATTCCCAAATAGGGCTGTCCTTTAAAATGCAACATCTCGAAGATGTCTTAGTTACTGTTCTATTGCTGTGAAGAGACACCATAACCAAGGCAGCTCTTATTTTTAAAAAAGCATTTAATGGGGCTGGCTTACAGTTTCAGAGGTTCAGTCCATTATCATCATAGCAGAAAGTATGCAGGCAGACATGATGCTGAAGAGGTAACTCAGAGTTCTACATCTAGATCCTGCAGGCAGCAGGAAAGAGAGAGACATAGGCCCTGGCTTGGGCTTTTAAAATACCAAAGCACACCCCCAGTGACACATTTTCTCCAACAAAGCCACATTACTAACACTACTCCCTAAGCATTCAAATATATGAGCCTATGGGAGTGATTCTTATTCAAATCACCACAAATGGCATCAGATGCCCTATAAAGAAGTAGGGCTTCCAGGCCAAACTTACTCTGAAAGGTTATCAAATGATTATGAGATACAAAGGGCTTGGGCAATATAAACAGGTTGTTTTTATACATTCCAGTCACTGGCTTGCTATCTTACCACTTAATCTTTCACCAACGAGTAGATTTTAACCAAAACCACATTTTTTTTTATTAATTGAGTAAAAGCTCAGTTCACTGCATTTCAATTTATTGTCAGAACATATGAGGCAGAGGACAACCTCGATGGCCATCAGGGAAAGAGGAGAGGCCCTTTGGCCTGAGGGTGTTAGAGGCCCCAGTAAAGGGGAATGTCAAGGTGGGAATAGGGGGATGGGTGGGCGGGTGGGTGGGAGGTGGAATTCCCTCATAGAGGTAAGGATGGGGAGGGGATAGGGGGCTTCCAAAGAGGAGACCCAGAAAAGGGGAAACATTGGAAATGTAAATAAAGTATCAAAAATAAAATAAAATAAAAAATTTATTGTCAGACTTTAGATCAAGTGGGCAGTTATTTATTCCCATCAAGGCAGGCTTTTGCTATCCTGTAGCCAAAATAATAAATACTGGTTGTTAGTTTAATCTTCAACCTTGTTCCTTGGTGTTTTAAATTATTCAGATACAACTTTGGATGGATAGTGAGTGAAGAGAGACATTGTCTCTGAAGCCCCAGATCTTTTCATAGAGACCCAAGAATAAAGTGGTCTAAACAACCCTTACACACTTGCTCATCCACTCAGCAACTCTTTTGAAAGCTCACCCAATCTCAGCTCCATATCTTGATTTACTCTTCATCCTCAGTACTAAAGAGCTCAGCTGTCTATGTTTTAATAAAAATGGTCGAGAAGACCAAGCAGAGTCCAATGAGGACTGTTTCTGAGATATCCAGTTTGCTGGCATATTCTAATGTCTACTTGGCCAAACTGAAAGCATGGCCTTTTTGTTCCAAACAACTAACTCTGTCTTTGGGTTATTTGTAGATTTATCACTTGTTGTCTACAGCCTTTAAGTTAGGAATCGTATCCAAAGCTGCCTGGTTTTATAGGAAAAGCCTTGTTGTTTCCAAAAGCACGGCCAGATAATCGAGCATTTGGGATATTTGAGATCTATTTCCATGGAGGAAATGATCTTAAAGTGAAGCTAATTGGGAGTACATAGAGCCAGAGATGATAAATTCAGAATTGCATAATAGATTTGGATACTAAAGGGGCCTGTGTCATCTCCAGTCCTAAAGAGACCGGCTGCTGAAGAACAAGACTCAGAAAAATGAGTGGGTTCTAAACCTGCCTTGGCCTCCAGCTTTCCATGTGACTGTACATGTCACATGGCCTTTCATGGCCTATATTAAAGTTCTCCAGAGAAAGAGAGCCAACAGGCTATTCTTTAAATATGTGTGTATATTTATATATATGCATGTATATATAAATGAGAGATTTTTTTATGACAAGAGAGTCAAGCTATGATATTACCCAAGAAGTTTATATTCAATCTGAAGACCCAGGAATAGCAATGATGTAATTCATTCTACATCTCAAGTGAGAGATTCATGATGGCATAACTTCTCAGAAGGCAAGTCCTAAGGTACAGAGTAGAGACTGGCATAATCCTGGGGGAATCTAGTGACCTGAAAACCAAGAGCTCTCCTGTCCAGTGTCAGTACAAAATGAATCTTACAACCAGGAGTTGCTTAGTTTTCTATTCTGACCCTTAAAGGGTTGGATAGTACTCACCTAAAGCAACAAAAAAGAAGAAAAGAAAATGGGAAAACCATTCTCCTATTGAGTCAAACTCTATTCTCTTCCAGTAACACTCTCAGAGACACACCAGAAATAGCATCTTACCAGCTATCAAAGAACCTCTTAGCCTAGTCAAGCAGACTAGGTCATACAAAATCATGAAGCCTCAGTATCCTCATCCATGGGAGACAGGCTTAGCTAAATAACACCCAAGTCCTCAATTATACACCAGTGCTCTGTGAATGCAAAATTAAGGAAAGTGTGGGCCATTCTGCCTTGACCAGTTTCGGCATCAACAGAAGCTGATCACTGGACATGCCTTCAATCACAACATTCACATTAATTTATTAATTAATTCCAGTTTGCTTTCTATTTTGAATGGCAAAAATTTCAACTGGGTCTCTATTAGATTTTACCAAGAAATTGATTGTTCTGTTGGGTATAAAAATATTATGCTTTTTTTCCAGAATATGGGCATAATTGCTAGAGATGTAAATTGAGCTAAATAGGGATAAAATATTATGTCTCTGATTTCATTTAAAAAATAAAGATAAAATAAAATATTGCCAGATCTCATAAGATGCTGTTTGGACTGGCAACTTTCCTCATTAAAAACTATATTCTGAAAGGAGGTGTCAGGCACCTAGGGGAGGCAGATATGGATGACCTTGAGTGTTCTGGGCATGAAGCCAAGATGGTAGATATCTCAGAAGCAACCCAAACCTTTTCCTGAAGATCTGGGAGGTGGAGGTTCAATTCATTTATTTGCCTTTTCTCCCTCTGTGATGTGTGTGTGTGTGTGTGTGTGTGTGTGTGTGTGTGTGTGTGTGTGTGTGTGTGTGTGTTAGTGAAGTGAAATCAATTTCCTGAAGCAGATAGAAGGCTTGAGAGATTTAGATCTCTTCACTGAGAATGTATCTTCAAATGCATGCAAGCATGAATGAAAATTCAGGGTAAGGTACTATGACTGCCCTCTTGGCTCATCTTTCTACTGCTACTTCACAAGTCCCAAAGTTCTGAGTATCTTTGGGGCACCATTCCAATGGGCTTCTGTAACCTTCTTAATCATTTGTGTATAATGTAGTGTGTGTTAATTACACAGATTCAAAGCTTATGTTGGAGTATATCTGTAGATAGATTGAGCTCATATTATCCCTCCTTACTAACCTTTCTTGCTCTACCCTCTACCCTCACCCCTACTTTCCTTGTTTTATATGCTCACAACATCTTCTTTTCTTTTCCCTTTTTATGTTTGTTTCTTGTTTCTACATATGAGTTTGTAAAATGTGATATTATCTGTCTTTCTATGTCTGGCTTATTTTGATTGACACCATGACCTGTGGTTCTATCCATTTTCCTAAAAATGATAACACTTCATTTTTTATGGCTGAATTAAACACCATTGTGGATTTATTCTATGCTTTTCTCAATTTACCTGTTGACAAGTACTTATACTGCTTTTATAACTTAGTTATTCCTTAATCATTCTTCAATTTCTTTCTAATAGACTTCCTATTGAATAAAACTGAACAAGATATCCTACCAATGAACTCAGAACACATTTACTGGCTTCTCATAAGACATTACAACTTTTCCTTTGGAAAGAAAACAGATGCTGTCCTAGAGTAGAATAATCACTATGTTCATATCTATTAACATTGATAAAAACATTAAAATTCAATTGGTTCATCAGTAAGTCAGAGTTGTCTCTAGAAAAGGTATTTATAATCATACATCCCACTCTGATACAAATAATCTGTTAGCTTCTTAAGGTTGATACAGTAAAGTTACCACAACTAGGTGGCTTAAAACAACAGAAACTAATTTTCTCTAGGTTCCAGAGGCTAGCATCTTAGGATCTAGATTCCTTTGGTACTGTGCTCCAATTGAAACCCTAGATAGAATCCACTCTTGTTTCTCCTGAACTTTTCATAAGAACCAGCTGCCTTGTCATTTCTTGGCTCGAAGCTGCATCCCCAAACACCATTTCATATGTGATCTCTCCTGTGTCTATGTCTTATAAGGACTCCATGAGATTAAGGGCCCACCCTATTTCAGGATGACTTCATCTCTACTAATTACACTTTTTCCAAACAAGGCTGTGTTCTAAAGCACAGGAGGGCTTTACTATCTCTTTTTTGAAGAAGCAACTCAAACCACAAGGCCATCCAAACAAGTGACACTGTGAGATGGATTCCATTTGCATCTTTCACCCTAGCTAGAGTTCCTGATTTCACAAAAATGAAGAGCTAAATTTACTTCCTGCCATGCCTGGGAACTAATGTTCAGACAGCATCCTAAATTCCAGGACAATGTCTAGGTTCTTTAGAAACACATACCCTGTTTGTTCTACAGAACCCAAGTGAGAGTCACAATAGAGACAGCGGACCTAAGCTTCTACTGAAAAGAATTAATGATGCCCCTATAGCTTGCCCTTGTTACACCACGGCTACCCTCAAACTCCTTCCACTTCATCTGATTCACTGAAAGCCACGTTGCTTTAAATCTAACTGTGTTAATGTTATAGCAGGAAAGCCACAAACCAAATCAGGCCAGACCAACAAACCCAATCAGAAGTATTTTATGCAATTATTATGTTGGAGGTTGTGGCCTTTTCTTACTTGAGTTTTTCTGCAATGAGGGAGAGACAGTGAGAACCTTTTGTATCTCTAAGTAAATATTAATCTGCCTGAAGAGCCAGTTAACCAATGGGTAGTCAGCTTGCTCACAGATCAGTACTCATTGGAAGATTTCAGAGCCAGGAACAAATCCCAGCAAGCATCCTATGCAAATCCAGCAAGTCCTTGGCTTTCATCTTCTATTTCCTGAAGCAAGCACCCAAGTATTAACTGGCTTGTGATATACCTTGGGTAAGTCACTTGTATTTTAAGACTCTGGCTGATTTACACCTGCCAAAAGGGGGTATTTCTTATTTCTGGATGAGGCCCAGGTCCTCTTCAGTAATAGCAGGTAAAGTATGTTTCCAAATTTAATCCCCCACCTGAATCTTGACATCTACATGCTTTCTAGGGTAAATGAAAAGAAACTGAGATTCAGGTTACTCTGTCATTAGCATAGAATCAGCTAAGAAAGAACTGGAAACAAGATGGAAGAAGGGCAAATGGGTATCAAAAGGCTGGGGAAAACCATTAACATGAATTAAAATGATTAAGAATTATCATTATAAGATATGATCATATCCCTAAATAAAAAAGTGTGTGGGTTTGACAAAGCTACTGGAATCTTTTCAGACTTTAGAGCTCTCTCCTCTCTTGAAGCCACTTGAGCCCCAACCCCATATTTGCTATCTTGAGATCTTGACCTTTATGTAAATCTTGTAACTGTGTTAGGTCAAACAAGAGAGTAAGGAGTGTGTCCGAGTTGCATGATTGCTTGTGACTTTTTTGTTGAAAGTTAATGTATGAGTGTGGAAACCAGAGCAGAGAATAGATGAATGGAACAATCACTGTATTTACTGGATAAATGTCCATTTCCTGTTGGTATTCTTGGATGCCACAGTACGGGTACTTTATGAAGTAAATGAGTTCACTTCTTACACGTCTGGACGTTGGGAAGTCCAAAGCTGAAAGGCAGCATATGGTGAGAACCACCTCACTGGTAGAGATGCTCTGAGAGCCCCCAAACCTCAAGTCAGCACAGGGCAGCACATGCCAGAACAACCGTGCTGACTTGTGTGTCTCTTCCTCCGATTATGAATCCACTCCGCATTGCGCAGAGTTCCCTCTCATAGCCTCATCAAATCTTGATCACTCCCAAAGGGCCAAGCTCCAACCACCACTGACTTGTGGGTTATGAACTCTGATGGGGCAAATGCACAGGAAGAACCTAGTGAAGCATTTCAACCCCAAGGGTGCAGTCAGCCATCACCCTTGTTTCTTCTCCAAACTGAGCAAATCGGTAACAGTAGGAAAGGAATAGTATTCTGCCGCCTAAATTCTCAACACCAGCATCCAGAAAGGAGTACACGCGACCCGACCACTTATCTTCCTTGCCACTTTCTGCTTTTTTACTCAGTAACCAGTGACCCTGGCTCCATTTGTCATCAGGAGTCACAGAATCACAAGGTCATGTTCTCAGTCAACTCAGCTTTGATTTGGGTTCTCACTTAGTAAAGAAAAGAGAACAAGATGATGCTGGTAATAACCAAAAATGAGGCAGATTTGGTTTTGCTTGAGAGTTGGACTTGATAAGAGGAGAACCATTTATTACTTGGATGCCAACTCTTTATCTGTCAAATATTTGATGGACAGGTTAAAAAGTAAGGAGGTAAAGACCAGATTAATCATGAAGTCTCTGGACCAGGGTACCTATATGTAAAATAGCTTCTGATTTATTGTCATCTATTCAAGACAGGTCTGATAAACATGGACAGTGGGTATTGCCATATCTTCAAGTAAGCAGTAGACTGACAGGCTAGTTCACTTTTTACTTTTTATTGTTATAAATCCAATGAGTTCACTTCTTACATGTCTGGACGTTGGGAAGTCCAAATGGGTTTGGTTGTGACATTCTCATTGTGCCCACTCACCCTCACTCCTCTCTCCTACCCAGCCCAGACTCTTTTCCTGGTCCCTATTGTCTTCCCTAATGCAGCCTTTTAAAAAAAAAACACCTTCACTGTGAAAAAATGTACATGTCTTAAAGCTCATGTTTAAAATGTGTACTTTAATAGGTTTTATGTATATACAGACTTACACAACTGTCACTACAATCTAATTTTAGCACATATTACCAAGTTAAAGTGTGTATATTAGCAGGCACAGCTCATTCTCCTACTTACTCTCTCCACTTTCATTAGCATACAGTACCCAGTCTGTGGTAATCACTAAACCACTTTCCTTTGCTATTGCAATTTTTTCATAAGTTCCTACCTCTACCTAGATCTTAAACTATTTCCGCTATATTTTTCTACAGTAAATTGGATATTCAAATTACATAGTAAAGTCTTGATTCTTTGTTCCGAATTGATTTTTGTGCATGACGGGAGATACAGATTTAATTTCATTCCTCACATTGTAAATATCCAGTTTTGCTAGCACAATTTATTAGGAAGGCTGTCGCTTTATTGACAACTTTGTCAAAGACTGGATGACTGTAGTTATGTGGGGTGATCTCAGATCCTTAATTTCACTTGTCTATATGCTTATCAGTACTTTGCTGTGCTGTCAATAGCAAAAATAAATTCTATTAATGTTTATGAAGAGTGAGTGTTTACAATATTCCTTAATGATAATAGCATGAATACGATTCTGATAGTTATATCTGCGGTTTTTCAACTATCTTAACTGAGGGTACTTAAATGACCCTTTGCTTCCCTTTGTAATAAAATATGTTTAAAATGTACAGATGAATTTGGTTTTGTTTAACTGGAATACATGTGGGATCTAACTCCTGACTTTGTGTGCTTGGCTGAAGTGTCTGTAACTGAATGCTCTACCAGACTCCAGCATTGTCAACCAGGATCTAGTAGCCACATAAAGCTGTCTGTAATTTTAGTTTCATCTTCTCCCAGGCTGAGTATAAATGAGGAGACACAGAAAGAGATATATGGAGCAAAGAGGCCTTTAAAGGTCTTAGGATTCTTCCAGAATCCCTATTCAGGATGCTTTTCCTTAAAAATGACAAAACCCTTCATATCTATCATTTGTATATGGACAACTCAAAGTTTGGGGAACCTGGTGTGGATGTGTCTTGTCTTTGGAGTATTAAATAATACTTACTTAACTGTCTTCTTTTCTCATCATCGAATGAAGATGACTTTGTTCTTATTTCCTAAGAATGTGCTATCAGTGATTATGATTAAGATCATTAATGTGTATTCGTTACTTCAGTTTCTTGTGTATTGTGTACCAAAACTCACAACCACCCAAAAACATGGTTATATATGTTCCTACTTTAAAGATTTAGAGACTACTGCTTTGCCATAAAGATGTGCAGGTTATATTTATACAACTTTCAGATGGAGCTAAACCTTGAGCCCATTCATTGGCCCATGCTGACTACGTACAATGTATTGGGCTTTTGGCATTTTATACCTGGGATACTTTCAGATGGAGCTAAACCTTGTGCCATTTGTTGGCCCATGATTACTACATACAATGCATTGGGCTTACCAGCATTTCATACCTAGGGTACAACTACAACAACATGCTCAAAGAAAAAGAAACCTTTGATTTTTTTTTTTCATAAAGGTGATTGAGTGGGTTACACACGCTAGGAAATGATGACGCTACAACTCATAAGAGGAAATCAGAACGGGGAACCTGGAAACATCTCAAAGTCAAAAAAAAAAATCCTAGCACACTGAGTACTGACTCACTGCCATCAGCTGAGGGATTGGGGTTGTGTCCACGCTGCTGGAGTTCTTGACTTGGTGATGTAAGACGGCCATTGCTGTCGCCACTCAGCCTTCAGCAGCAATTTTAAATTTACCCAGGAAACAAAAAAGCAAACCGAAGTAGTGTATTGTATGATAGGTTCAACTACCTCTTAAAAAGGCAACATCAGACAGTGAAATCTACTAGACTAAGAAAAAGAAGTCACTGTTGACACAAGCTACTTAATTTACTGCTCCAAGATGGTCATTAACTGTTTTGCTCCAAGAAGGAAAAGTTTGTTCAAGGGCCAGAGAGAAATACCATTTAGATGGTCTCTAATAAGACAGGGGTTGTATGGGAGTGGAAACTGATCTCCCCACTAGCACTCCGCCCTAAACAGGCCCCCTTATTACGCAGCTTTGGCTACTAATCCTACATAATCCTAACCCTTGGATACTAAGACTAGGAGGTATTTACTCTTTTATATTTCCAGGTAGAGATGGGATGTTCTCAGGTCAGAGCACCAGGACCACACCAATTCTCTGTATTAATTAACAGAGTGTGTTCTTTCCTTGTGTGTGGCATTTACTGACTTCCAACTTTTAAAAAGGTAACTTTTTATAAACCTCCTCGTGGGGATTTAAAGAACAGGATGCAGGTGACATTTAAGAATGGTTTTAAAACTGTAATCAATGAGGAATTCATTTTCTTCTAGGCTAGAATTTCCCACATCTGGAAATGGGATCTAATCCCCCACACACACTAAGCTTGCACTGGACCATCGACCTGTAGCTCAGCCTCACAGACTTGTTTAAAAAACACTTCCTAGAGATCTCTGGAATATTTATATTTATCATTTAGAGCCTGTTTTGTTCTTGCTAGTTTTTCTGCTCTCTGCATATTAGTAGCATGGCCCTGGTTTGTGAATGCTCCGCACTTGACCTGAGAAGTGGACTTACACTGGCCTCTCAACTAAAATAAACAGAAAGCCATTCCGTTCAGGTCCACTGCTAGTGGTCACCTCATTACCATGCCCAACCTATGGCCACCCCGGTTAAGATGACCACTGGCCAACTTCCAAAGAACCACATTTGTGTTGCAGTTATTCACTGGACTGAAACAACCTCCTCCTCACACACACACACCCACACACACACTCACACTCTGATTTTAAGTTGTTTGTATAGCTACTTTCTTGCTTATAAAATCCAGCTCTGAATTGTAACATTCCCTGTTGGTCAAACAGGGCTCCCTGGACTTTGGTTCTTTTTAAATATGATCAGTAGTACCTTATATCATTCTCAAAAGGATTTAAAGTAATCTACTTCCAATATGACTGTAATAACCAGTTCTGTGACCATAAATAGGTTCTGACAATAAGAAAACATATAACCCTTTTCGGTATTGCCCCATTACAGAGCATATCCACATACATTCTCCCATTAAAGCCATTATCCTTTGAGAATACCAACCTGTCTAGATGCTCCCAGTAAAACTAGTATGCGAAAAAACATTGCTCAACGTGAGGTCCCAGATGGAGGAGTTGGAGAAGGGACTGAAAGAGATGGGGGAGTTTGCAGTTCCATGGAGATAGCAACAGTGTCAACCGGCCTGACCCCCCGGTGCTTCCGGAGACTGGACCACCAACTAAAGAATTCACATGGAGGGACCCATGGTTCGGGCCATATATGTGGCAGAGGAGGGCCTTGTTGTCCATCAGGGGGAGGAGAGGCCCTTGGACCTGAGGGTGTTAGAGGCCGTAGTAAAGGGGAATGTCAAGGAGGGAAGATGGAAGTGGGTGGGTAGTTGGGGGGATACCCTCATAGAGGCAAGGGGATAAGGAGGGGATGGGGGTTTCCAAAGTGGAGACCTGGAAAGGGGGAAACATTGGAAATGTAAATAAAGTATCAAAAAATAAATAAATAAAAAAGAAAGAAAGAAAAAAAACATTGCTCAGAAATGCTAGGGTACCTCTGATAAAGCAAGGGCTGGTTAGACTTCCTTGAGTAACAGTATGATGGTCTACCTTTGTTCTCAACTCTGGTTTCCAAAAAAACTCCCATCTTAATCTAGCTGAGACTCCTAGCAGTGGGCAGTGGAGGATATTGAGCCTAAAGTTGTCACCCTAGGCAGGCGGGACTCCCAGTGGAGGGATAAGGATACAAAACCACCCACAAAACCTTTGGCCCAAAATTTATCCTGCCTATAGGAACTGCAGGGACAAAGATGGAGCAGAGACTGAGGGAATTCTTAACCAATGACTGGCCAACTTGAGACCCATCCCATGGGCAAGAATCAATTCCTGACACTACTAATGGTAATCTGTTATGCTTGCTGACAGGAGCCTAGCATGGCTGTCCTCTGAGAGGCTCCACCCAGCAGCTGACTGAAACAGATACAGAGACCCAGAGCCATTAGATAAAGCCAGGTAATTTTGTGGAAGAGTTAGGGGAAGGACTGAGGGCCTCAAAGAGGATAGGAACTCCACAAGCAGACCAACAGAGTCAACTAACCTGGACGCTCAAGGGCTCTCAGAGAATCATCCACCCACAGAGCAAGCTTGGGTTAGACCTAGGTCCCCTGAACATCCTTAGCAGGTATGCAGCTTGGTCTTCATGTAAGTCCACCATCAACTAAACAGGGGCTGTCTTTGACTCTGTTGCCTACCTGTGGATCCTGTTTCCTTAGCTGGCTGCCTTGTCTGGCCTCACTGGGAGAGAGAATGTGCTTTGTCCTGAAATGACTTGATGTGTCAGGGTGGGCCGCACTGTTCTCAGAGGAGAAAGGGACGGAGGATGAGGAGGCACAGGGAGGGAGGGCTGTGATTAGGATGTAAATGGAATAAATAAATAAGTTAACAGAAAAAATGTTTATCAAGAGTAGGGTACATAGCAACAATTAAATAAAAAGAGGCTATGAATTTGAAAAGGCAGTGGGGTCCCACGGTAGGAATTGGAGGAGGGAAAGGCAAGGGGGAATGTAATCATGGAATTATAGCAAAAATGCTTTAAAATTTATTTAAATGTAAAAAAAGAGTAGGGGACATCAAAAGTGCCAAAAGCAGAAGGAAAAAATGGGCACATTGTCAAGAATCCACACAAAAAATTTCATGGAAAGATATGAATTCAAGAATTCGGGTGCCTGTGAGTAGCTGGAAAGAGCTATGAATTTTCCCCAGCATATTATTGCAAAAATACCCAAACTTTGGAGCAAAAGTTTTAAGTGCAGATTAAGTTGTAATTTTCTCCAGTATTCTAGAAGTGGAGTATTCCAAAGGCTGAATGTCTTCTTCTGAGTCCTGTTTACCCATCCAAGCCCTCTGTAAGAGCCTACACATCTCCTCAAACACATCCACAGTGACAAGGAGCATACTTTTATCAGTGTGCTCCTTATCTTCCTGGATTGCCATAATGATTAAAAAGTTATTCTGCTCATTTAAAAGTTTATTCTAGTTCTGGCCAGTAACAGAAAAGTAGAATGTCCAGCAAGATGTTTCATTAAAGCTTACTCAACCCAAATTGGCTGCCACATAATTTCCACTGGTTTGAGGGGACAGTAATTTGGATGTATCCTTGAAAGCTCAAACTTTGGATAATTGATTCTCAGTGCGTCTGTGTTGGAAGGCAGAGGGTAGAGCCCAACAAGAAGCAATTAGGTCATCACTCATGAAAGGTTTCTTAGAAAAGCAAGTTCTGCCTGCTTTCTTGTTCACTCTCTGGTCTAAGCCCTCTCTTCCTTCTCATTTTCTCTGATATGCACTAAGTTGAACTTCCTCCTTCCACCATTGGGTGATACAGCCATAGGGCTCTCACCAGCTGAGAGAAAGAGTATTTGACCTTGGACTTCCCAGTCTCTAGAACTATTAAATATAAGGCAGGGGGTCCACTCCATCCTCTCATGCCTTTGAATATATTCTCCTGGTGCTAACAGCCATTTTGATTGAGCTCAGGACAAGATATAAAGTTCTTGAGAAGAACATACTGTCTTTATACTTTCAGCTCCCCCTCGTCTTCTATATTTTCTCTATCTTTTCCTTTTCCTCTGACAAATTTCATTCAGTTCTTATAATTCTTTAATATAACATTTTAACTTTAAAAATTGTTTGGAAGAACTCATACATTAGTCTTGTATTTACATCCTTTCTTCCATCTCCTTTCCTTCCTTCAATTCTTCCCACACCCCTCCTCCCTCTAAGGTCTGTGACCTCTTCTGTAATATAATTGCATATATATATATATATATGTTTGTATTCAACCTCCTGAGTTCATTTAGTGTTTCATTTATATACATATGTTTAGGTTTTGCTAGTTGGGATTGGATAACCTATCACAGAGCACCTTGCTGGAGAAGTCTGATTTTCTCTACACAGCCATTGACTGTCTGTAGTTCTTCATCTAGAGATGGAGCCTTGTGAAATTGCTCTCACTCAAATTGGCATGTAGACTGCCATTATCAGGGCCTCGTTTAGATAGCCACACTGTTGATATTTCTTAGGAGCAGCATCCCTGGCATGTCTAAAAGATACTATCTAGCAACAAGCATTCTGGTCTTCTGGCTCATACAATCATTCCATCTCATCTTCTACAATAATCTAGCCTCAGGTATAAAGGCTGCATTGTAGATGTGCCAGTTGGGGCTGAATATCTCACAGTCACTAGTAACTGCATTTTGACCAGCTATGGATCCCTGTAATAGCCTCTTTGATGACTTCTTTGATGAGGGCTGAGAGTTAGCTACACTTGTCTGTGAGTATAAAACAACAGGAACCATTGACATAACCCTTAGCTGCCTTGATTGCCTCATAGAACTTGAAGGTAAGGCCTTAGTGCTGAAGTCCAAACATACTTCAGATGAGGATTTGGAGGCATTAAGCTGGAACTGGCCTGAATGCCCCATTTTTGGGGACAAGCTCTCATAGTACTAGAAGTAATATGCAATTTGCTAAGAAAGAAAAGAAATTAACATTTCTACCCAGCTATAAAGCTATAAACCACAACAATGACCAGCCTGGTAAGATATCTCCAGTGGAGTAATAGTGGAACTATTATCTTGGGAGTTATCAACAGCCATCCTATCAGACTGAAAGTCCACTTACTAGGAGGAAACTCATACCTGATACTGGAAACCTAATGAACTACACACATGGCTAGACCTCAGAAGAGAACCTACTATTACATTTTTCTAAATCAGTAAAATATATAACTGTATTCTAAGTGAAATAATACTTTATTAGTTCTTTAAGAATATCAGACATGCATACCATATATCATGTCATTCCTCCCTCCTCCCCTTAACCCAGTGGTTTTCAAGGGTCATGATCCATTTGAAGGTCAAATGACTTTTTCACAGGGGTCACTGGAGACCATTGGAAAACATGGATATTTACTGTACAATCCATAACAGAAGCAAAATTATAGTTATGAAGTAACAACATAAATAACTTTATGATTGGGGGTCACCACAACAGGAAGAACTGTTTTAAGGTTCACAGCATTAGGAAGGTTGAGACCCACTGCCTTAATCCCTCCCCGTTCTACTCATCCACTCCCCATCCACTTCTAACTTCAAGTTCACCTTTTACTTTTATAACCCAACTAATGCAATTTCTGCCACCCATGTACTCAAGCGGTGAGGCCATACACTGAAGCATGCTCCACCTAGCAAAGGCCATACCTTTAATAAAAACTGACTGTCCCTGACCCAGCAGCAACTATCAATAGCTCTTCAGGCCATGGTGGGAGTTCATGAACCCCACTCTATGCTGGAATGTTGACCAGCTAGATCTGGAGCACATCTCTTACAGATAAGCACAGCTGCTGTGAGCTCACGAGTGTGGTGGCTATGTCTTCTCCAGAATGCGCTGTTTTTCTCTGGTCCTCCTTGACCTCTGGCTCTTACAATCCTTCTTTGCTGGCTCCTGGAGCTGGGAGATGCCCTATTGATATAGATGTCCTATTTATAGCTGCTGGAAAGGCAAAGAAATTCAGTTAAGAACAACAGAGAAGTTCAGTTGAAACCCGGACAAGTTTGTGCGTCTACAGCATCATAAACATGATGTACCTGACAGGAGTAGGAATGTGTAGCTGAAGACTGTGAGTAACTGTTTATCATAAACTAAAATTTAATATAAAGCTACTCAATGCTTTAATGTCCCATCCTAAAAAGACTAAGCACTGTGCAGAGCTAGATCCTTGAGTAGACAGCAATAAACAGAGAAGAGAGTTAGCTTATATGAGAATCCTTTATTACCCAAATATTACCCAAATATTTTTCAGATAATCAATAGCTATTGGTTGAATGAATATGTACATGAAAAAATGAACAACTAATTATAGCTCATTTTCCATGATGACTTTTTTACAGGTTCTCTCCAAAATGTTGCGTACATTTTAATCATTTTTTAATTAATTCTCTATTAAGAAGCTTGGTTCTCAAAATGTACTTATGAAGATTAGACAAAAATCATGTGTTCAAGTGGTGAGAAATAGTATCTGGCAGTCAATAAATGTTAACTAATGATTTTCTTCTGTTTTCTAGTTGTTTTTTTTTTTAAATAAGATTATGCTGATGCCCTCAGGCTCACTAATCCCAAAATCATTTTCCTAATCCACTAATGAAAAGAGATCTAGAGTTGCAGTCAGTTCCTACTCTGCCTTTAACTAGGCCACCCACACCCACACCAACCCCCTGGTGCTGGCACCAGTAAAATACACACAGAATCCTGGCTTTTTTCTCACTTCCTCCTCTGCACTCCTTAGTTAGCCACTGACCTTTGGGCCAAGTCTACCATGCCCAGTCAGCACTCCCCTGTTGCCTGTTGGACCCAATATCTGAACTGAATTTACCTTATCTAACTCTGCATTCTTTCTCCCTCTCTCTCAATCAACCCAGTGAAGGTTTTGTAATTTCCATTTGGTTCCAACAAGGCCCACTCCATTAACCCAAGTTTTGGGGTTTGCCTCTGCCACATATGGGTCAAAAATTCCAAACTATAGTTGGCATTATTATTGAAGCTTATTACTTGATGTTCTTCATGTGTCTGTATATCAGAAACAGAAGGGAGAAAAAGAGTTTCACTAGGCATCTGGTTTTCTTCTTTTATTTCTCTGTCAATTCTATTTGGGACTGGCTACTTCAATGAATTTGTTGGCTCTGCCTCAATCTGTGGTTCTCAGACCCAGCTGCTCACCAAGATTATGCTACAATGATTTCTTGGATGCATGTGCATGTTCTTCCTTCAAGGTCTTGTGTTTATAGGTTGCCATGAGTGACTAGACCTCTTGCCAGAATGCTTGAAGCCTCTCTGATTTTCTGAGTATATCAGAAAATTTATTCACTGAAGCCTAAGCTTGAGCTAATATTAATAGATAAGGCACGGCTTTGGTAAATTCATTAGTTACAATGGCACCAGCAGCTCTGGATAGACAAGAAATAAATACTGTCTTTTTGACCTCTGACTTGTGGGAGCTTTCCATGCACAATCTCATCTGTTAGTTATGGAAAGACCAAAACTGTGAGGTCTGTGCTCTTGAAACAATAAAACTTGCTTGCTTCATGATACACTATGCAGATACCATGTCTCCTCTTATATTGAAAAGCAAAAGATTGAACATGGAACTCCATGTGGGACCTAACAAAGGCACTAACAAAGTCGCACTTCCCACTCTCTGTGCTTTACACCTTACTCTTAATATTGTGGGCAAACTGGTCTTCAACACTTTATACTCAAGTGGAGAGGAGGGGAGGTTTCATTGTTTCCTGAATGGTTGGATTTTAAAAATAAATTTATTCATTGAATTTTCATCATATTTTCCCCTTCCCCAATTCCTCCCAATAACCTCCTTTCCTACCCAACCTACTTCATTTTCTCTCTCTTGCCTTAAAAACATCTGTGTCATAAGCTGTGGGTTCACCAGACAACTCATTACCAAACATCTTGTGGATGAACACATCTTTTACTCAAATAGCTTTCATCCAATTATGGGCTTTGATTGAAGACACAATCCAGCTGTCTAGTCAGAGAAGCAATGTTGACAATGTAGTGACTATGTATGAGTGTTTTAGCATTATGAAGACACTGGTGGCCAACAGGGGTCTCCTGCTGGTCACTTCCTCCTCCTTAGCTGCATTAGCAAGCAGCACTAGCTTCCTCAAGGGATGGTTCCTAAGACTCTGGAATTTGAATGCTAAGAAATTATTTGAAAGCCTTTTTGGCTGGTTCCACTAGCCAGTTGACTATCCAATGAAATTGTGAAACTAAATTGGACAATAATTGTGAATTTATGTTCATAAATAAAAGACATTTTAGGGGAGGGGATGTTTTGCTTCTTTTTTGCATGTGTATGTGATCCATGTACATATGTGTATATATGTCTGTGTATATAACACTTGTATATATGTAGATGCACATGCATGTGGAGGCTAAAGGTTGATTTCTAACGTCTTCCTCCCTGTATCTGCACCTTATATATTAAGATGAGGTCATTCACTTGAACCCAGGGTTTAAGAAAGTATACCTAATCTAGCTAGATTTGGCTGGCCTAGATGGCCAGCTTGCTATAGGGGTCCTGTCTCCACCTCCCATGTTTACTGGGATCTAGGAGGTAGTCCACCATGCTTCCCCAGTATTTACATGGGTGCTGGGGATCTGAAATCCAGTCTCACAGTCTCATGGCAGATGCTTTACCCACTAAGCCATTTCCCAGCCCTAAAAGTCAGGTTTATAAGGTAGTTTATTCTAAATACAGACCTGGTTTATGTTTAAATGTTGAAAGAGTTCCTTCCTATCTGAGATCAGCATCTCCAGCTCTTATCTATTCTGTATCTCTTAAACCCCAGCCAATGGGAAACAAGGATCTAGAATTTCATCCACAAGCCTAGTGTAAGAATTGCTAGTTGGGATAAGGTTGAGGCTGTGACACCTGGTGGATGCATCCCAGGAGATGAAAGGCCTCACCCTACATTTTGATGAGCCTTCCACTTCTCACTTTAAAAAGCCTACTACTGATGAAGCATGTTTGAATCACTGATGAAGGATTCAACTTGAGCTTCACATAAAAGTGAGTGAGTCTAACTCAGCCAAGGCCATGTCTCATTACTGAGCCATTCCTCAGTAAATCCCATCTAGGGCCTCCAGTATATTCCTTATGGTTTAATCCCAGTTGGGACAGCTGGTGAACATGGTCTATGAGCTATAGATTAGATACCGAATCAATAGTAATTTTCTGACTTATTCACACTGTTTATATATAAAAAGAATACCCCATTCTTAAGAAAATAAAGTCAAATAATTAGGGACAAAAGAGGCATTATAACTATGACTTACTCTCTGATGACTTGAGGAAAACATAATTTTTGGTCCATAAAAGACATAGGATAATGAATAACATATTAATAATTAGGGTATTTTGTGTGCAATACATGGGATTTATTTTTGCAACTTTTTTTCTAAGATTGATATGACTTCATAATGAAGTTGCCAGAATAAGTAAGTCCAGCTTTTCTAAATAGGGGTGCTCAGTTATGCTCTGTGGCATAGGAAGCTAGAAATGACATCTTCTGCTTTGTCCTATTTGAGCTAACATGAGTCATCTTCTCTTTCAGCTAAAGGACACTTATCTGTGAAGGTGAGCACCGCAGATGTTTTGCACATGATCCCTGAAGGTAAGGAGAGCTTGATTGAGTGCCCACATGATTACCTTCCATTGTCCATCTCATCCAGACAAGGGCAGGGACTCAACTATCTTGATTGTCAAAGAACATCATCTCAAACCATCAACGTTCGCAGTCCACTATCCTCAAAAAAAAGAAAAGAAAAGAAAAAAGAAAAAAGATCTTCCATCTCCCTAGCTGATTTTTTCAGAAAACCTGATGCTTGTCTCCTAGTCTTGTTTTTCTCTAAAGTTTCTCATGGTTGATATCCCCTAGCAGTGCAATTCGGAGATTTTTTATTTCTTCTTTATACTTTTCTGTACTTGGGAGAATTTTTTGACAGTGTCTATGTTACTTTTATATTCAGAAAGAGAAATGTTGCATCTGGTTTTATTTTTCCAACCAATTCAATACATATTCTGTCACCATTCTCTGAGACTCTTCCTGGCTCCTTTAATACTGTCATTACTTGGGCCTGATCCATACCAGCCTAGATGACAAGACTCATATGTGGTGGGATCTCAATTTTCTCCATCTACTAATACTAAGGAAGCCCTAGGAGCCAGAACCTGCCAGCAAATGGGCCATGGAGAAATCACCCACACAGATTGCCTCTGCATATACCACAGTCAAAGATCTAGGCTACTTTAGAAGACAGCAGATTGCTTTTGTTCTTTAAGAACTCTTCCAGAGAAGGTGATAAACTCATTAAGATAGGAAACTGACTAAATTATTAGCTGAAGAAAAACCTAAGTGAAACATTTCTAAGATTTTTTTTGAGCCACTTTGTGATGTTTACTAGTCTTCCAACACTGAAATGGTGATTCTCCTTTAAGGGCCATCTCTCACTCCAGTGAAGTCTGGCCTGTCCCATGGACCAAGGATACTCAAAGACTGTCAATACCTTCTGGGTCAAAGAGCTTTCTGTCACAAAGACTGCTCTCTGGGAGTATACTCAGCAACATTGGAATAGAATACCATTCCAAACCCAGTTTCAACAACCAATAGTGTCTAGACACTGCTTAAGGTTCTGGGAAGGACAAAACCACCCACCCTGGGTAGTGACAGTGATGTGTTCAGACACTGACAGATGTCTCCTAAGTGGAACAAAATCCCTTTTATCAAAAACCACTTCTCTAAGTGACCTAAGTGGCCTGGCAGGACCTTCTGTCTTTTCACTTAAGTGGACTGAAATTCTTAGTATACAGAGTAGACATAGGAAATGTCTACAGAAAGGATGCCATCCAGGTACTTTGGGTACAAGAGATCTCTATGACACTAATGCCATTCTCTGGACAATCCATTAACATAAGGATTGGTGGGTCAATCCAGCCAGAGTTCTATGCACTTCTTCCTTCTTTCTGGGCTTCTGCCTCTTGAGTTCACACAGTACTTGAAGGACAGACAGATCAAGAGTCAAAAGGGTTATGCTAAATTCCATAGTAATCTTTGCCAAGTGAGTTAGGAAGTACAGAAAACTGGAGTCTGAACTGTGTTGCAAACACGAGAGAGATTTGCCTGTAAATTACTTTTTTTTTTTTTTTACTTTTATGTGTACTTACTTATTAACCGCATATTTGTGTAAAAAAATAACCTCTGACTGACTTTTCAAATTTTTTAAGCATAAAGGCATAGATCCTTAACTAAAATTCATCTTTTCCACTCCAAACAGTACACAGCAGGTGAAGGGTTGGTAGCAGATGTTCCTGTGGTTAGAATAGGAGATTGAGGCCCCAATACCACATCCCAGTACACATGCATAAGTGTGCATTCTTCTTGCTCATCTCTAAGTACCCTTGGGGCCTTTCATCCATCTGGTTGACCTTCTCCCATAGCATCCACCCCAGCTCCTTGTCCTCCTCACTTAAACCAACCTGGATGTGGTATGCAAAGATTATTCTGATGCCAGTGGCTATCTGTGAAAACACAGAAGGAAACTTGAAGGCAGTTTTAAGACAAGCCAAGACACACAGCAACAGAGCCCAGTTTCAATATGAGAAGAACATCCAGAAACCAATGTTCATAAAAGAATGTAAGAGAAAGAACAGTTCCCTGAAAAGTTGGGATTCAAATTAAGAGCAGAACTTCAACTCCTGTCTAACAGCCTGACAAAAATACCACAGTCCATTGTGAACTCTGTAAGCTGCTTTCTGGTCTCCAGCTTTTCAATTGTGTTCCACTGGTTGTAATCACTTCAGAGCATGGCAGAGCAAAGCACTGCCCTAGCTGGCACCTTACATCCTTTTACGAGAACTCTGGCATCCTCCAGGATCTACCCATTCCAAGTCTTTTGCAGTTCCTGTCCATATACTTATAACTTTTAATCTTGACAGATTTCTTGACATCTGCTACCAACCCTTCACCTGCTGTGTACTGTTTGGAGTGGAAAAGATGAATTTTAGTTAAGGATCTATGCCTTTATGCTTAAAAGATTTGAAAAGCCAGTCAGAGGTTATAATGACACTTAGAATCATCTGAAAGCACTGGAGAAGATTTGCCATCTACTGGGCATCTTTCGATGTGCATCCAAAGGTCTTGACCTGTTATCTTTGTACACATCACACTTATCTGCCACCATCCCCAAATTCTTGCCACTTGGACTTCTACTTTGACTAAAACATGGTGTCCTTCAAAATCTGTGTGCTAATCTTGGCATGCAGACATATATTTCTTGCTTAGTATGTGTGATACCCTGGGTTCACTCCCCAACAGAGGGCAGAACAGAAAGATCTGGAGTGTTGCCTATGAGGGTTAAGACCTTAACTTATGCCTAAATATTTGCATATGAGATGGACTTCCTTGTCCATCTGGGAAGGCTATGGATTTGGAACTCAAGGGAGACTAGTTTTGATTGTAGTAGAGAAATTGAGTGCACTGACCCTCATTTACCATGCCACTAGGTCCAAATACCAATTTAAATGTAAGTCCATTGAAATTAAATATTAAAAATTCAGTTCCTCACTTATACTAAATCCACTTCCTACATTCTATAGCTACATGTGCTTAGTGGTCATCTTATTGGGCAAGGAACATCTAGAATACTTCCATCATGACAGAAGTTTCTATAGGAACAAACTGGTCATCCCAATGAGGAGCTCTGAGAATGTGAGAAAGCTTGAATAAACAGGCTCTGAGGTGAGGGAGGGAGATGATAGAATAGGATTCTAAAAGGAAAGCGAAAGGACCAATCAAAGTACTTCAACTAGGTCAACAATTATGTCACTGGTACCCAACCATGAACAAATGTGCAACTACTCTACCACAAAACACTAGGACACAAAGAAGTGACCATCTTTGAGACTGTCTTTGAGACCCATTTTCTCCCCTGTCTAGTCTTTGGAGTCTGTGAACTCATTATGAAACAAGAGACTTGTCTACTGAATCCAGAAGTAAGAGAACCCTAAGCAGTGCTCACACATTGGAGACAATGAGCTCCCAGCCAATGAGAAAGCAATGCTCTGGTGGCATCAGATCCTGGGGCCATACGCAAAAGACCATTTAGAGCTAGGATTATTCAAACCAAAGAAATCAATACAAGGAAAAGGTACCATCTCTCTGAGGACCTATGTCTCTATGAAGAGTCCAAGGAACACAAGGGGTTTCCAGAGCAATTATTGTCCATGTTGTGGCAGGAGAGGAGTGGTCATGGCCTACTGCTGACAGCAGTGGCTCATCCTTACTTAGCACATTGTTGACAAATAGAGTACTTTTACAAAGACACTCATCTTAGTTTTTCCTCACAGAGTCACTCTCTAAGGGAAGATGAGCAGATGTGGCCCTCTGCACTTTACATATGAAAGAGTGCAGACTCAGAAAGAGAAAAAGACAAGCCATAGTTAGCAAAACCGGTGAATTTCAGGACCAGCTATAGAAACTACCCGCCTAATCTGTCTGCAGTATATAACCCCTTTCTCTGGTGATACAAGTCACTTAGCACCTATCCAGGTTCCTAAGTCTGTCATCTCCAAGTCTATGACCTCCTCATAGATGATGTTGCAAACTCAACTTGTATCTCACTCCATCCCCACACAGAGTCCCCAACAAGCTCACTGACTGTGTCTCATCTACTCAAACTGCTGTAAAAGGAGACAGAAGCAATTGCCACTAATACTGGTGCTGCCTTTCTCAGAAGATTCCCTTCTTGCAAGCAAAAACTCATACTCAATAATTACACAAACCAGTGTTTGTGTCAGTGTGCACACCAAGTCTACCGTCTGTCCTCCTGGCAAGAGAGGAGGGAAATGCTGCTTCCCAAAAATGCTCTGTCTGCCTTGAGATAGATACTCTTAATCATGGCAGATTTTATTTTTCTAGAAAACAGAGTTAACAGTGCTTCCATTCATATGACTTTCAATAGCCTGTAGCCAAATATGACATATTCTCACATTTGAATGGACTCATCACTCATGGTGTATAATAAATAGTCATTTGCATACTTGGCTATATGGAAGATTGGATTCTATATTTTCCTTTAGCATGCAAAGATATGCAGAGTAACTATGGCCTTGATGTCTGATAAACTCTAACACTAAATCCACCACGGACTAGAAAATTGAATAGGAAGTAAAATCTAAAGCTGTTTAGATAAAATAATATTGAAGATGGCAACAAAAAAAGAAAGCGATCACTTTAAATGTTTCCCAATAGGTCAATGTCCTTAGCTTCCACATCCAGCATTGCTTGCCTTGGAAACCTGACTAAGAGCAACGAGTGAATGAATAAAGGGCAGATACACATACAGAAAAGCTGTTAGCCAGGCTGTGTACACTCCGAAAGAACAGCACCAACTACACAGCCTGCTGGAACCTCAGCATGTTTACTATGTAGAGCACAGGGAGAGAATGTAGCTAGTCTCAGTGGGAAATCTTATTAGGTACGCAATCTCAGGGCATAAACATCTAGTAGGAGAAGTTGTGTTGCTAGTTTTTGCCCACACTGGTCAATTGGACTACTTGTACACACTTTCAACATTTTCATTTGGACCAGGGGAAAGCTCTACCATCCCTCTAAGACTCAATCTAAGGGTGGAGTCTTTGCCATTCCCATGGGTCTGAAGAATTGGTCTTTGACATGGCTGTACCCATGTCAAATAATACAGATTCACTAGGAGTTTCATCTGTTCTTGACACACTCACTTAAAGCTTCTGTGGCCCTCCACATCTAGCACTGTACCCCTTCCCTTCCCTTCCATTACAGCAGAACCCCAGTGTTTCTCAGTCAGCAACAATCTTTCTCCACATCTAAGCCATTACATGTAGCAGTTAGATTACTGAGCTAGCTATGTCAAGTTTTGCTATCTGCCCAAGGCAAATGGGCCATGCTCTGGAGATTCCACTTTCTCCCAGGGCTGAATAAGTCCAGACTCTAAGCTTCTTCTGCATCTTTTTGTGGCATGACCCCAGAGAGGATACTTTGAGCTGCAAGCCATAGCATGCCTGGCTAAAGGTGGATTAAACACTGGGCATGTAGAACTTTCCTAAGAAGTTCTTAGAAAATCAGTTTTAGGTTTGATTTGGCAGGTCATGATAACTTCAACCAGAGTCAGGATGAGGGGTATGGAGGGGGGCTCCTCTCTCCTCTTTTTCTCAGCATAGAGGAAATTTTCTGCTATGCCACCACGATCACTAGAATTTAGTGGGATGGCCATTCCTAATGCAGTCTATGAACAAAAAGTGATTACCATGACCCTGATTAGCATAGCCTGCTACTTCCTCATCCCCTGGGGCTGGACACCTGATGCCTGACTGGACTCTGCATAAAAACAAAGGGAGAAGTAGGTGTTGGAGAAGAAACCTGCAGTATCTGCCAGACTCATTGGGTGGATAGGGCTGTGTCAAAGACAAGACAAAGAAGTTTGTTCTCAGCTGAGAGGCACCCTCCACAGAGACGCACTCTCATCTCTTTGACCAGGTCAGATCATTCATGACAATAGTCATGGGACCTACAGAGCTTTGTTCTTACACCTGTCATTTGTGTGTTTTGCTGGATTCTCTCTCTTTCTTTGAGAGACTATATGTATATACTAAAGGAACTCTTTCTGTACAAGATTTATTTTAAGTCCCATTATTACAGCTAAGTATACAAAGCTAGATGAAAAGATGGATGGATGGATGGATGGATGGATGGATGGATGGATGGATGGATGGATGGATGGATGGATGGATGGATGGATGGATGGATGGGTGGATGGGTGGATAGGTGGATGGATGGATAGCTGGACATTACATTCACTAATGTGGGTCAATCTATCTGTTTTCTAACCTTCTCCACTACACTCACAGCTGGATCTTTATCTCTTCACTTCTTTCCATTCCCACCCAGTGAGTCTACAATGGAAGTATTTTTCACTCTACTCTCTGAACTAGCCTTGAGTCTGGCTGTTACCCCACTGACTGGGTTGACCTTTTCTGCTAAGATGGTTGCTTCTGAAGGAAGAAGAAAAAAGTGGAAAAGGGATAAGGGAAAAGCAAGTAATTATCTTGATAGATACAGTAGCCAGGATGTATGAATGCAGAAGTAAGTCTGAAAGAACATCTTGATCATGTGTGATAAAGGATGGCTTAGGGAGGTGGAGACAGGATGTGCTCCTAAGAGGAGCACAGAGAGAAGGGTTAACTTTGGGACTGGTTCTGAGCATTATGAATTGGGAGAGGTGTAGACTTTCTGAGTTCCTGGCCCAGTCTGTGAACCTCCCATTACTACCCTTTAGACTTCCCGCTCCTAGTGCCTTGTATTACAAGTCTTGACAGAGGCTGACAAGCCAGAGGAAAATTTATACACAGAATCTCAGACCAAGAGCCCCGCTGAAGTTTCCTTTGAGTAAGATGGCCTGGCCTTTCTCCGGGCCCCTGAAAAAAGATTTTTTTCTGTGAAACTGTCATTTACCTACTTGTCAGAAGCTAAATGGCAAATAATGGGTGGCTGCTCCTGGATGTTTTAAATGCACTCAGACACAGTAATGCAATTAGGGAAAGTGGGAGGAAGTCTTAAAAACAACTGAGCAGCCAGTGGGCATGAGAACTGTTGAAATTCTTCACTCTAGTTTGAGAGACAGGCACATGTTCAGCTACAAAAAATGATACAGGGAGGTTGGCTCTCAGCCACTGCTGAACGCAGTGCCAGAGACACGGAGACCTGCTCCTATAGGGTAGCCTCTGTTCCAAGTTTTCGTTAGCAAACTGCTTTTGTTGCATTAATGATGCTGTTCAAATGTGCCTCCTCAGTTGCTATAGTAGTCACTTTTTATTTCGTTACATTATGAAAGTAATCATTACCTACTTTAGAGTAATTCTCCCTCCCAAAGGGAGTCACCGTTGCTGTGTGGGCACGAATGTGCTTCATAGCCACTGTCTGTGCACCCATGCAGGGACATTTGTGAGAATTAGGATCAGGCATGTCTACTTCCTGTGTCTAATTATTCCTGCACTTCACCTCTGGAAATCATTGAAATTTGAATCACATTATGTCAAGGCTTAAATAATATTCCACTGTTGCCTACCTTATGATCTAGTTAAGCAGTCCTTGAGGATCTGATGTTTAAATAGTTTTCTAATAATTTGTTTGTATAAATAACACTGGGGAAGTGGACTCTCTTTATTCAAGAAATGTTTTGTGCATCTAGGTTCACTCAAGATAAAGTTCTGAAGTGTATTTTCTGATTCCATGTGTATCAGTATTCTTGAGGCTTTTAACATATTACGAGAAAAGTTAAACCAATTTACACTCAAACCACAAGGTATTAATCCAAATGCATTTATTCGCTCAGTGGTACCATTCTGAAACCCCCAGGGTTGAAAAAAAGAATAAAACAAAATACTTTATATGAAAATGCTTGGAAAACTAAAATTCCGTTAAAAAAACATTGCCATGCTGTCTATTTTTAAACCACCCACGTAGAAGACATCAGCTTCTTTGGTCAAATATTGTGATTTCAATCACCTTTTAAAAGCACAAAATCCTTGCCGACTTACCTCTCTACATTCAGGAGACACTCAGACATTCAATACAGTTTACTTACTCAGAACCATTTATTGAGTACCCATGTATAGAGCTTTGTTTTAAATTTGAGGACTAACACACACACACACACACACACACACACACACACACACACACACACACACACACACACACACACTGAATCAATGAGCTTCTAGACTAGCCTGAAGGGCTGTAAGAATAGGGAATTGCATAAAGATAAGTCAAATTCATTAGTAGTACTGCCTTGTACAACAGCTCTGTGAGACCTCACGTGTCTGCTGAATGGGAGTTGAAACAGAAAATGAGGAATTATCTGCTCTTTCCATTGGGTGACCATGAACCTATCTTTGCTGCTTCTAAAAATAACATAGAGCTATCATATTTTCTAGTAGCTGGAGTCCTGGATAGAAAGAGAGACATCTTTGTGGGCAAAGATCCCAATCTTATGTATCAGCTACCATTGCTCTAAAAATCAGTGGAACTTTTTGGTGAATTCGATACAAAAGCAGGGGCTGACTGTATAACTGTTTGGAACCATAAGAGGCAGAGATTTTAGGAGGTGTGCGGAAAAATAAAGGGGACAAATATAGCCACTGTTGGAGGAGCAAGACAAATGCTTAGTGAGGAACTTTGCCAAGTATCTGACATGTGGCAGCCAGAGAACCCCTCAGCCCATCAAACCACAAAATCCTTGCTCTTTTTAATGCTTAGAATGACAAAGGGCTGGTTGTAGTCTCCAGGTGGGTGGAGGGTGAGAAGAAAGGCCACCTACTGGAAGCTGTGACACTCCACTTCTCATCCTTCATTCTGTTCCTGTTGAAGCTCGACCATGGTCTCAGAACAGTGGTGCTGAAACAGGAAACCTTCCCTTGAACTGTACAGGGTACAAAGTGACCATGACCCACTTCTCTTCCCATGTTAATCTGCTGGACACCCAGGGTTTCATGAGCTTGGCACATGAACCTACAGTTTCAAAGACCAAGTGGGGATTACAATGTCATCTCTTAGACCATAAAGGATATTCAGAGGTTTTTATCCAAACACCCAGGTATGCGTGAGCCCTGCCACTTAAGGACACCTAAGAAAAGCATCTCAAGATGTTATAGTTTCAAATAAGTTGATCATTAATAGAACTAAGAATATCATCAAAATGACCAATTTTTCTCCCAAATCACATTGGTTGGATAATATTAAAATCAGTTTCTGATTCTAAAAACTAAGCTGTTGGACTACACTAATAGATGTCTGCCAGGTTATAAATTGAAATCTTTATGGATAAATGCCCAAGTAGAGTATTTGTGGAAAAACAGGAAAATTGGACTAACCTTTTAGTATTGGCATCCCAAACTATTATCTGTGTCATAGTTTCAGAGAGTGGTGGCTAAAAGGCACGGCACTGGTTAAATGTTATGTAAACAAGCAGTCATTTTATTCTTTTAAAGAGAAGAGTAAGAATGATTTGCTGGGATTTGCCTGGTCATTGTTATGGGAGAAAAGTGTGTAATGTTTGCCTAGCCTGCTCTACTTCATTGGCCTGGGAAAACTACTAGTCAAATGGAAATCAGGGCCCCAATTTGCTTGATAAACATCAGTGTCATAGAGGACTTAAGAAATGCAGAGATACAGAGAAATATTCCCTCTATAGCTCAGAGCCACATTTGAGTTTTAAGACATTAAGCATGCTCTGTTTTTCTAATTGATTGTTTCTTTTGACATGTTTTTATTTACTCTTTGAAATTTTCATATAATATATTTTAATCACATTCCCTCTCACATATCCTCCTTACTCATCCAATCTATCTATCTATCCATCTATCTATCTATCCATCCATCCATTCATCTGTCTCTATCTCCCCTCCCCCCCCAAAATAAAAACTAAAAATCAAAAAAGCAAATGCAGTTTTCTTGGGCAACTCCTCTTGGGCAGGGAACCTGTTTTCTTGTTTTTACCTTATACCACTATTTAAAGCTCAGCTAAGCAGCTCAACTCTCTGGAACATGAATGGGATCCAGAAAGCAAACCAAATAGGCATTCGAATAAAGTAGATGTAATGAAAGCCATTCATCTATAAGACAGGTGGAAAATTCCATTGGTCCTCCCTCACAAACTCTTGTCATCATTGAAATCACTTCAACTTTCTAAATTTTAAGTTTCATGTTAGCTTTCCAACTTTACAGAGCAAACGTTGCAATGGATTAGAACGGGGATATTTAGGTCTAGTAGAAGAGTGTCGGTAGCAAAAACAGCTATTAACTATTAAATTAAAATTTTTAGGGAACAAAAATAATGAAGGATGGAAAGGTAGGGAGAAGAAGAAAAGAAGGCTAACAAGAAAATAGCTAGGCACTAAGGATCCTCAAGTCCTAGATATTTGATTTAAGCAAAACATCTTGGTCTATATTTATTCTCTGTATAGCATCCTGTGACCATGCCATCTCACTATAACTGGTATGTTCAAAAATGCTATCAGTGGTCTAATTAAGAAGCCATGGAAGTAAATAATTGTTACATTTGTATCCAATTCGTTAAAATAATTTTTTAACTGGGGACATGTTTTAGATAGTTAGATACATAGCTACCCCATCCATGATGTGTTTTCATTGAAAAATAAACATTTTTTTAAAACAAAATCACTATTTTGTTTCATTTGAACTCAAAGTTTTGGTTGTTGCTGGAAGCCCACACATTCCTTCAATTTCCAGTAACTATTTTTCTTATGTATTAGCTATTAGCCAGCTGCCCTGCAGCCAAATCTCATTGTACATTTTAATACCTCTATCCTTGTGTTCAAATTAATGCTCATGAATTGGTATTGAAGGAATCCATAAGGCCTCAGAGTTGGGCCTCAGTCACTTGAAGTGCATCTTGATAGGAAGAAAGAGTTCCCTGGTTCAAGGCTACATGTTATCACTCCCCTCCAGACCCCTGTGGATCTGAGACTGAGAGAAAAGGATGAAAATATTATGATCTTTATAGTTTTCTATAAGTGAGTCAGACTGAGTTTGTAACTTAGTGATGAACTACTGCTCACCTCAAATTCTGATGCTCTGGGTTCAATCCCTGGCACTACTAAAGGACATAAAAAAACAAAAACAAAAACAAAAAACAAACAAACAAAAAACATTAAAAGCAACCAGTCATTCATCAAGTGTTACTGCACCTGTGAATGTGTGCAAAGTGACAGGGTAGGTGGTGTAGAAGTTGAATGAAATGATTTTGATAATAGTGTTCAAGCTGGCACTGAACCAGCAGAGCAGGCACCAAAGGTTTACTCACTCACATGTACTCCTTGATTAGATACTGTAGTTACCATCCAAAGTGCACAGTAACAGCCACCCATCTCTAGATTATCCAGAGATTAGCCAGGCTAAGTAAAACCAAGAGTTTTCAATAAACAGTCTCTAGCTTCAAAGCTTACTAACTAGATTATTACTTCTCAACCCTGTAAAGTTCAGTAGGATTTACGTGGAATTCAAGAGCTTCCCTTCTGTTGAATGATCTCTTAGGACCACAAAATCCCGCAGGCCAGGAGAGAGAAAAGAATGTGCAGACAAGGATGGGGGAGGGGCAGAATGTATATATGGAAAAAGCTTTAAAGGATAAGACTAGACTAAAAAAATGTAGCTTTTCTCCCCATTCTCCAGTGCCACAGCACAACCATCTGACCCCATGTAACCAACCACAGGAGCATTGAGAAGAGCATACACTGTAGAGTCAAAGAAAGATTAGACCCACACTGTGATGGACACTGAATCCTTTTTCCTTCTCCTGTGAGAGACTCTCAATAGCCTAACTGATGTAGTAAAGAAAAGTACGGCTTAGAAAGAAGAGATAATTGCGACATTTTCTTGGGGAGAGTTTCTTGTTGGATTTACCAGCTATCTCATGTGGTTACAACTCATCCTCAGTGCTCTAACGATGTTCCCATCAGACACCTGGCCGTTTTCCCACTGATGCTCAAAGGAGGTCATGGGTTACTCAAGGCCATACAGTCACTGTGAGGAGGGAGAAGAACTGGACCTCCCTCACACTCCTCATGCGTAGAGATGAAACTGGACCAGATTTTCTCAAGACTTTGGTTTCTTTTCAGTGCCTTTCAGAGTTTTTGGATTCAAAAACTCCTAAAATTTCAAGCAGGCAGCCAGAGAGGCAGTAAACCAATAATTAATCTTCTTTATTTTCATTTTAAATTTTTCATTTACTTCCAAGCTTGTTTCAAGAAATTAAGAAACATACAGAAATAGATAAGCTTGTTGCCAACAGTAATTTATTTATGTGTGTGAATGTTTTTAATGAAATCTAAGGTTCTTTTGTGTTTAATTAAACAGCATGCGCATGTGCGCGCACACACACACCCCCCTCTGTAAAATAGAATCTTCTTTTAATAATCTGGCAAAACATATCTCCTCCTACTACAGTGGCTTCTTGGTATTGAAAGCTTGACATAGAAACAAACTACAGTGAGATTTCTGTGACTTGATTCATTGTTTATTCTCTTTATAAGAGGCAGCAGGCTTACTTTGGTGCTTCTGGGATTGTCTGGACTCTTCTGGGCTCAGGAAAACTTTTGCCTTCTTGTTTTGGGACCCAGACTGAGGATGTACTATCTGATACACTACTATAATGCCATAACTTAGAAAAGAAAACCTCAGCCACATCCTGCGACTGTTTCTGGATGGATGGATGGATGGATGGATGGATGGATGGATGGATGGATGGATGGATGCAGCCCAAGTATCACCCATTTGCCACTACCTTTCAAATAGATGAGTCTAAAGTAATTGGACTGTAGTGTGTTCTTTTCCAACATAATTCCTCAGTATATCTTATAATGATAGATGTTTCCCCAGGACTGGGAATAAGAAAATATTCGGGGACAATAATTCAGTCATCCAGTCCCACCACTACCTGACCTTCATCAAAATGTCAAATGTGGCATTTCTCACAGAAAGCCAACCCCTCTGCTTCCTTCACATCTGCCTTTCCTTCCTTTTACCTCTAACTGGTGCTCTCAAGATTCAGCTCCAATGACAATCACAGAATTACATGTTTGAAATGCCCCTTCCTGGGCCCCACATCCAGAGACATATTACATTAGGAGATAGTGTGTACAGAAGGGTCTCTAAAGACAACACCCAGAGAGTATCTACGGCTATAACAGGATCACCATTGGCCTCCCATAGCAACCAGCATTAGAGTCACCTTTGGGGAGTGGATTTGAGCAAGGAGACCCTTATCAAAAAGAGGGAAGACAGCCTTGGAGAATTCAGAGTCTGTGGTACCAAGGTCATCTTACCTGTTCCCTGCTCTCATACCAGGTGCATTTTGTATGTCTAGGGTGGGGCTACTTAAAGGCAGGATCATTGGTCTTCTGTAGATACCTACAGTGGAAAGCATTCGATAAATAACACGAGATCTGAAGCTCAACTACTAAGATCTTCTTTACCCACTTACTATCTGATCTTGGACAGTTCATAGAGCATGTCTGGGCTGCATATCCTCATCTTTGAGATGAGAACAACCATCATGCCTATATTTCACAATTGTCATATGAGTTAACCAAATTAACAGATCAGTGCCTAGTATGCAGTGTGTCCAACACAAGGCTCTCACATTTTATCACTGTGGTTGTGAGAAACCTGAAGGTTCATGAGATAAGGCCTTTGACATGTACACCCCTTACCCTTTTAAGCATCAATGTCCTCATCTTGGGCATGAAAACAATGGGATGGTCATAGTAGTAAGAGTGACAATAACTGCTGCTCTGATTCTTTAAAGATATGTTGTAAGAATAAAATGATGTGAGAGTGCTTTATATACTGCAGCCTACAGTGCCATAAAAGGCTGAACATTTTGCCTTCGATGTTGAGTCAGAGTCCAAAGACGAGATTCAGTGTTTCTGTGGTGCTGCCTTCTCTGTGTAATGGTGATCAATCAGAAACCTCTCTCAACCTCAGTTTCCTCTTCTGCCAGTGGGATCTTGTAATAGAGGCTTCTATGTGTTAAGCAGAATGCCTATCTGTGGTCACCAACTCTGGGTATGTCTTCTAATAATCTAGAGAACTTTGTTGTTGTTGCCGTCATCGTCGTCGTCGTTGTTGTTGTTGTTCATGCATCTCAGTGGACTCAATTGAAAACAAGTTAGTGTACAACATCCATTAATATCTAGGGAGATAGGATCCTAGTGGCCTTTAATTAATAAAGATACTGAGGAAGCCTTATAAAGCACAAAGATTATGAGTTCAAAGCTTGCCTTGGACACAGGGTGAGTTCAAGACCAACATAGTCAGCTTGGCAAGACTATCTCAAAAATTGTTGGGGAATGGAGCAGAGCTATACCTAGTGATAGAAGGCTTTCTTAGCATATGTGAAGCCATAGGTTTAAAACTTAGTACCAGAAGAGGGAGGGAGAGAAAAGAAAGAAGAGGAAGGTAGGGAGAAAGGTATAAGGAGAGAGGAGGAACAGGAAAAAGAAGAGAAAGAGATAGAAAAAGAGGAGGAAAGAGGACTCATCTATAGATAGAGTTGGGTTTGGACTCAACCCCACTCTTGTATAGTGTGTATACATAACCTATACACATCTTCCCATATACTTTAAATCATCCCCATGTTGTTTATAATGCCTACCATAATAGAAATGGGACATTCAGTTATCCTACTCTCCTATTTAGGGAATGACAAAAAATCATATTCATTAACAATGCAAATACTTTCCAAATGCTTTCAGACTGGCATTGGTGAAGCTACAAGTGCAGAAGCTGGGGATGTGGAGCGCCCAACTGTCTTCCGAATCTCAGTGGACACAATGTAGGCATGGGAACTCTCCCACACTGGAGTGTGAATCGTGGCCTGAAAGCCGCTAGGGCCTGTGGAGTGGCTCGGTAGGCTAGCTGCAAAACATTCTATCCAAAACATGTTGCTTTTGCACTGTTATTTATTGATGGATGATCTCATGAGTGACTGGTTCTTCTGGACCTCAGGCCAAGATGGATTTTCCAACATCTCTCCAAACTCTGCCCTGTCCAGGGAGAATTAACACTTACCCAGTTCCTATTCTTTCCTTTAAGCCAAAAAAGTTGAGTAAAAACAGAGCTCTTCAGTGAACAGACGTGGCAGGGACTCTATGTTGAGTGAGTTAGTGTACTGAGAGTTGGGAGTGATGCCTCCAGCTATGGGTAAGCATCTATGTGTTAAAGTGACCCTAGAGCAGAGGTGAATACAGCACTGAACTGTAATTTGCCACAACTAGCTTTGAATATAGATCTTTCTTGAGACTATCCTTATGCAGGACCAACCTGTGCCAACTTCCTTCTGGACCACACTGTCTCTGCTAATTAACTGCATCTTACAGAAAGCAACTATCTGCATGCACAGCACGCGCATGTACACAGCACAGCTTCCTCTCAGGAAGCTCTTGAGTTTTTGAAACAGAAAGAGAATGGGCTATACAGAGTCAGAAGCGAATGTTTTAAAGTGTCTCCATAGCTATTGCTAGTAGCTGTCACACAACCATGACAATCTAGCCAAACCACTGAACAGTTAGTTGTCCAAATGGCAGCTGACTTGGGTTGGTACACAGGGAGACAAATCTCTGGGAAATTTAATTGAGGATAAATTACCACACTGTGGCATAAGCATCTTTGCACTTAGATTCATTTTAATAAAACAAATGCAGAGCACTTATTCCTAGCTGGAGTTATTGCTCCGAAATCCAGTGTACCACAATCTTAATCTTCAGCATGGTGTGAAACAGCTAATCCCTCTGCTCTTCTCTTCACCCTGGGAAGATTATGTCTTTTGTTTTCCAAATTAAATGCTAGCGTTCTGTATTAGAAAGAAAAGTCAGCTGCCTGAGAATCAAAGGGCATATGTGAGGTTCTTACCCAGTTATTTCAGCCTCTGGCCATTTAGTACTGGGGCAGTTGAGGCAATCCAGTGAGCAGAAGAGCCCAAAGGAAGCATCTAGCAGTGCATAACACTTAATGAATAAATTTATTTAAAATTACTTCGAACAATACGGAGGCTTTCTTACATTTGAGAGATAAGAAAGATGTTAGATGGAGGAGTTGGAGAAAGGTCTGAAGGAGCTGAGGGAATTTGCAGCCCCGTGGAGGGAGCAAGAGCGTCAATGGGCCTGACACCCCCCCCCCTCCCCGGTCATCCTGGAGTTTGGACCACCAACCAAAGAATACACATCTATGGACCCACGGTTCGGACCACATATGTGGCAGAGGATGACCTCGATGGCCATCAGGGAGAGAGGAGAG